>WNNJ02000487.1:0-533362 GCA_012934845.2 Pomphorhynchus laevis
TAAATTATACTATATATATATATATATATATATATATATATATATATATATATATATATATATATATATATATTATTATATTTATATCACTATGTTTTCCTCATGAAGAGGCATTAACACCAGGCAGCATTCTATATATCCTCATCCGACTAAAATCAGACTAAATTCCCTCCGATGATTCAGATAAAGGATAGTTCTGTTTTTCATAGTGATTTATTTACCAGTATACCATTGGGTGTCACAGGGCAGGTGTTACAACAAATTATATTTTATATATTTGCACACTTTTAAGTGTCCCTGTTAAACAGCATTTCTATTAAAAAAGAATTTAGTGCCTGATGAATGGTTAAACTGTAAGAGTCACTGCCATGCACAGAGCTTATGCTAAATTCCCTCCGATGATTCAGATTAAGGGTAGTTCTGTTTTTCGAGCTTTAAACACTGTTTAAGCGTGTGTTAAGGTGCCTATAGATGATTATAGAAGTCACTGTACTGATGAGCTCCGTTAGAGCGAAACGCGTATACCGTTGTGAAGTTTGTCGTCACACATAGGATGACTGGGCATAACAATCAACAATGTTAGATTGCCCTAACAATCTTTTATATATAATAATAAATGATTTATGAATTTAGCTATCTGAGTTAATGTATATTTCCGCAATTTCTTTTATAATATCCAAATCAGTTCATAATGATTTTTAATTAATAATATTTTAATGGTTACTTTGATCCAAGAATTGTAATTTTTACTGCTCAATTTATTATCTTAAATTTTAATCAACAATGTACTCGTCAAATTCAATTTTTATGGTGAATATTTGGTGCATATGAAAGGATAGCTAAGGTTTACACAGTAAGATCAGCAGTTAAAATTTAACTCTGTATTTATACAAGATACACATTAAGTTAGATATTTCTAACCGATTTAATTTGATTTTTCTTGTTATAAAGCAGTTACTGCTATTTTTCGTCAGCGTCTATATGAAACCAAACAAATGCCACTTTATAGTTCTTTAATAGTATAGAACATTGAGAGATCTAATTTTTACTGTTGAATATGTGTTTGAAATGTTCAAAACACAATTAATACTTATGCTACTTTAACTTATTATAGCAAATTTTATTCCAATTTACATTGGATATAAATAGAACTCTATTATAGAAAAGTGATTGCGGTAATATTGATTTTTTTGACAAGGAGAGCAATTTAATAACTAAGTTAATATAAAGTGAATGCGAACTTCTCATCAAATTTTAGTTCTTATATCTTTATAAAAATAGGCGTATTGTTCTATTTAAAGCATTATATTAATGCATTTACATTACAGCATGTATCTTACAAAAGTACAAGAAGAAGAATTAGTCAAAATTGCTCATGCTATAGTCTCAAAGGGTAAAGGCATACTGGCAGCCGATGAGTCAACTGGTTCAATGGCTAAACGATTGGGGCCCATTGGTCTTGAAAACACGGAAGAAAATCGACGTCAATATCGTCAACTTCTGTTTACTGCTCCAGACGATCTCGCCAAATACATTTCTGGTGTGATCATGTTTGACGAAACATTCTACCAGAAAACAGATGATGGTACGCCATTTGTAAAAGTTCTCCAACAGAAGGGTATCATTCCCGGAATAAAAGTCGATACTGGACTTATCCCTCTTGCCGGAACCGATGGCGAAACCACCACTCAGGGTATTTCGTTATTTTTATTTTATAAAAACGTTACATTTTTGATTAGGTCTCGATGAGCTTAACAAGCGCTGTGCCGAATACAAAAAGAACGGGGCTCAGTTTGCCAAGTGGAGATGCGCTCTTAAAATCGGCAAGTGCATGCCATCTCAATTGTCGATAGATGAAAATGCTCATGTTCTTGCACGTTACGCCAGCATTTGCCAGCAGGTATTTGACATTAATTATTATTCATTAATATAAATTTAAATTATTGTATTTTTAAATAAAATAAATTTAAAAAAATTTGCGTCCAATGTTGAGCACATAGTAATACATAAATTCATATTGCATTCGTATTGACAAATAAAATAAAATGATTTTGAAAGTTCATAAACAAATATAACTGTATTGATTATGGATGAATCATATGTGACGTCATTTTAAATTTTGAACTTTGATATAATCGAATAATTTTATAAAATGATTAAATGATTAATCATTTTAATTTTAATCATTTAATTTTAATTTAATCATTTAATTTTATTGATATTAAATTATACTAATAAATTAAATGAATATTTATGAAATGAATATATTTGATATAATGTTAATATTATTTTATTAATAAATTAATTATAATTAATTAATATATAATTAATAATTAATTAATAATCTTATTTTATGAATTTATTTACAATCTAATTAAAAATTAATATTTTACAAATCAAAATAATCTTATTCAATTATCTGTATAAGTATCATGGATAGCAACAATTAACGCTTTTATTTTCTTTAGTTTATGCTTTTATTGATCTTAGCATTTTTTTAATTTTTTAATAATAAAATTTGATAGTTTGTTTAAACGGGTACGTGATTTATCCTTGAAATTATCGGGGATATAGAGTTTTAGATTATTTGATGTATTTTCCAACTTGCATAATATCTAGTGGACATCCTTAAAAACAGTAACGAGAATAAAAGAACACTTAGCAGAAGCAATCACCCTTGTCTTTTTCCAAATTGACTAGTTGTAATTTGCAGCTTAGATCTGTTTGCGATTATTAAAGGCCAATGTACAAGAGAAATTTTTTAAAAGGACGTACCCCAGAGCAAAGACTAAGTTTTCCGAAGTTCCTCATACTACTAGCCATAGTACGCGTCGATTGGACCCTCAGCTGTGTGAAAGACCCTGAGTAATTCAGTCGGAGTATCACGTTAGTATATACTGGTGGGCTCTGGTGTCACTTCTCAAATATACGAAGACTTTTATGTAGAGATTAAGACCATAATCAACTTTCTTTGTTTTTAATCTTTTCTAAACTATTTTTTATATTCGATGCATGATTTGTTTCTTTTAGTGAGAAATTAATAATTTCGTTTAATGTAGCTGCAAATAACTTAAAGTTTATCTTTTTAGAATGGCATTGTTCCTATTGTTGAGCCAGAGATTTTGCCAGATGGTGATCATGATCTCGCCACTTCGCAATGGGTAACCGAGAAGGTTCTTGCTGCAACTTACAAAGCGCTCAGCGACCATCATATATTCCTTGAAGGTACTCTATTAAAACCAAATATGTGTACGCCTGGTCAAGCTTGCCCGAAGAAAGCAAGTTCTGATGAAATTGGAAGAGCAACGGTTACCGCACTGCGTAGAACAGTACCATCTGCAGTACCAGGAATTTGTTTCTTGTCAGGTAGGCGAAACTTATTTAAGACAAAAGTGATAAGCTTTTGTGACAGCTTTTCGCTAAAACACGAAAATGCGACGATATTGTTGCCCATAATTACTTTTATGAAAGTGTATCATAAGCAATTAAATGCTATTCAAACTTTGGGTTAAACTATTTCAAATATAATTATAACATAATTATAATTAATATAATTAATTATATTAATATAATTATAATGAATATATGATTAATATATTATTATATTAATCTTACTATATTATATTACGTATTATATTATAATACTATATATATAATATATAGATATTATGTTATAATATCTCTTATATTATAATTAACATTGCAATCAACACGTGATTTAATATCTAATATTAGATATTAATTCTAATATAAGTTAAAGCTCTTTATCGACAAGATAAAGAGCTTTTACAAGATCTACATTTCAAAGAAATGAACTGACAATCATATTTTGTGAAATATTCGTTGAATGCGACTAGTCTTAGAGGTATTTCATTCTTTAGATAACGATAATGTTGTGAGTTTGCGATTAAAATTGAAATTGCTTATAAAAATGATTAATAAATTATTTAATTGTTATTATTTTTAATTAAATAATATTTCAAATTTAATTATTTTTATTTAATTTTAAATAATTACCAAATATACGTGAGAGCTCATGCCTTTGTAAATTTTATCAGATCCATACACTTAGGTGCTCTAGAAACCGGCAGGCTATACTTTAGACGGTCGTATAGGCATATATTTGCAAATTCGATTTTAATTCGTGTGTCGATCATTTTACACCGGCTTAAAGTAGGCCGGTGACTTATGACAATTTAAAGAAGGTGACTTCTTTAAATTGCTGTTCAAATAATTTAAAAAATATAGCTTTTCGTTATATCATAGTAGCTGGGTGGTATATTTTTTAACTAAAAAACTACTTTAAATTGCTGTTCAAATAATTAAAATAATAGCTTTTCGTTATATCTCAGTAGTTGGGTAGGAATGGATAGCCTGGAGGAAGCAATCAGGTTTAATAGTGGAAAGACATGGACCTATGTCATTCTGTTCAGCTCCTGTTTGTGGAAACCAGTTACGTTAATAACGGTAGCATCCACATTGTAAGGATTCTTGATGTTGGCATCAGAAAGCTACGTATAACGACGATGAATCACTGCGATTGATCATTTGCTGATGACATCATCTTCAAGCATTCCGAACTCTGTTTGTTTCGCTGACATTATTTCTCGAATGCGTTAGATATCATCGGATTTTTTAATGAATGGTGTATTTTGACTGTAATGAATAATCCTCAAGCGAAAATGTCGGTTTCCCACTTATTTTTTAATTAAATTAAATAATAATAATTTAAATTAAATTAACAAAATTAATATAATTTCAAATCTAATTTTTTCTAATAATTACATTACGTATTCATAGCATTTATTCCAATTATGTATTGTTCTTAGGTGGACAAGGAGAAGAGGAATCAAGTATAAACTTGGATGCAATTAATAAACAGGTCATGCTTAAACCTTGGGCATTAACTTTCAGTTTTGGAAGAGCCCTACAAGCGTCAGTATTGAAGGCATGGCAAGGAAAGAAGGAAAATATTCCTAAAGCACAGAATGAGCTTCTTGCTAGAGCACAAGTAAGTTAAACAATCTTTGCACATTTTGGACCGTTTAAAGAGCAATTCCTTCGACTAAGTATCTTAGTGTCTATTTACTCTAATCATAAAAACAAACCTTACGATCAAGACTTTATTTTTATTCGTATTTTAGTTTCTAAATTTGAAAAAATTTAATTACAAAGTGATAAAATTGCAATTAAAGAATCGCTTTAAATTTGATGATTTTGTGCGGTATTTAAAAACCAATTTGTTGAGTTTCGCTTGATGCGTTTCTACTAATTTTGTTGTTTCTTTAGGCAAATGGAATGGCTGCTCAGGGAGTATACACAGGAGGTGTCTCCGGAGCGTCTGCTGGACAATCGCTATATGTCGCTGGACACAGCTATTAGATAATATCTTGCATGATACGTATTTGCCTTGGCGTAAAATAAATCTATTTAGAAACGCAAACTTATATTTGAAATCTAGCACTTCATTTAATTACTGACAATTTGTTTCTCTTCAATAAATTGCTAAACTTTATTTTTATTTTAACAAATTCTGAATTCTATTAGAACCACACGCTTTAAAAATATTTGATCGGATTTAATAGACGCGCTTTTAGAGTTACTACTTGTTTTGGTAATCAAAACTATTTAAAAGGAAAATTCTCTTATTTATTAGAAAGAAAAATGTATTACATCAAAAAATATAATATATTTATAATCTATAAAAACATAATCTATATCGAAGCATATTTTGAATAAATTATAACAATATAACAATTTAAATTATCATATTTATCTATTATACTTATATAATTATTTATTTAAAAATTATAATTTTATTATTATAATTATTTATTATTCAAAAATTAATAAATTTGAATATATTTTTGATTTTATATGGTATGCAATTACCATATAAAGTGATATGGTAATTTATCACATAAAGTGATATTTTATTTTTATGAATAACAAATAAGTAAAGATTAATATAAATGGTTTTTATATCTAGACGGACATGAAATCACTCAACACAAATGTTGATTTGCATTAAAAGGTATTTTTTACACTCTCTGTAGTTGATGTAGAAAAACTACAGTTTAAAAACTGGTTATCTCATTTAATAAAGGCTTAGTTCAATTTAAGAAACTATAGGGAACTAAGAGAAAATCTTGTTTCAATGAAACAAGGAAAATATAATATTGTTTCTTCTAATTTTTTATTCAATTATATTTTTATTTAACAATTATATATAGATAAGAATCATTGAATACAGAATTATTCTGCAGCTGTAGATCCTGCATATGTCTTGTGGCCTTATTTTTTAGCTTATATACTAAATTACGCCATTCAAGTGATCTATAGTTGGTGTATATATAATTATAAGCATATCTGGTCTTTGAATTAGAGGCCATTAATATGACATCATTATAATATGATATAACATCTAGGGATGTAGATGCTTTATGAATCCTATGTTTTCCTATGGATGACGTTTTACGCTTGTGCCCAATCACTTGTGCAAAGTCACATTTGTATTCAATTTCGTCATTGTTGCATAAGTTCGAAATTAAAAATAATTTTTATAATCTTCTTGTCAGAGCTGTCGACGAGAATCTTAATTTGCTTTTTTAATCAGTCGTGAGAAAGCAGTATTTTGTTGAAAATTAAAAGCCAAAGTAAAAAGATTATATTATATATATTAATTCAGTTAAATTATATATTATTTTTTTTATCAAAAGTTAAAAATTACTATAATGCACATTTTTAGTTTATATTTTAAGATTATGAATTCGGAAAATTTGTAAGATTTAAATAAGTATTGGTGTGTAATTTTAAACACATCGTTATTCGTAATTATTAAGCCATGCTCTCTCCTGAATGAATTTTATTTAACTGACTAAATTTTACTTTTAATTTTATTTAGATTTAAAATTTAGATTAAAATCTAAATTTTATTTAGATTTAAATTTAGATTTAAATTTAGATTTAAATTTTATCTAACTGACTAAATATTCTTTAAAATAAAATTTAGTAAAAAATCAAAATAAATATATATTTTTATAATCTAAAAGTTTTAAATGACATGCTAAAAATAACAGTCTAAAGAAAATAAATTCAGCATTTTTGAATTCTTAATAAAATTTACATTTCGATTAAACTTATATACATTTACTTTGTAAAAACGAGTATTTTGTCCATGACCTTAATACTCATCATAGGCATCAATAAACTTCTTCGAAGAAATACAAATATAGAAAAAGCAAGATTATATTTTTCCTTGTTTCATTGAAACAAGATTTTCTCTTAGTTCCCTATAGTTTCTTAAATTGAACTAAGCCTTTATTAAATGAGATAACCAGTTTTTAAACTGTAGTTTTTCTACATCAACTACAGAGAGTGTAAAAAATACCTTTTAATGCAAATCAACATTTGTGTTGAGTGATTTCGTGCCCGTCTAGATATAAAACCATTTATATTAATCTTTACTTTTTTTTATTCATAAAAATAAAATATCACTTTATGTAAATATATTTTATTGGATATCTTAATGGTACGTCATCTAGAATTATACCTTCATTAAATTATTTTTCTTTAATAATTTATTTGATAATTTCCTGATCAAACTCCTAGGTGGATATAGCGAGATCACCTCTTAAGCAGTTAGTACGTGAGCAATAACAAAAAAAACGTTTTTTTTTGCAACGGTAAATGCTTGTTCCGATAAAATGTTTGCCGAAGGAATATCGAAAGATATTGATGAAGCTGCATTCTGGTCCTCTAATGTAATGTTCACTAAAGTTCCAACTAATAGTGGAGAATTAGAAAGCATTGTTAAGATCTTTTATACTATAGAAATTCCCTTAACGTATTCTGAAATCCAGCAAATTGAACGCGCCTACCTTCACAAAAACAAGACTGCAATACATGGGTAAAATTAACGTTAAACGAATCTTTTGTACATATTATCCTCAAAGTTATTCGTTCTTATACGAATTGTACATCGGACACTTACACGATCCGTTATTCTTCATTGGTCGATTTTATATTTTCCTCGTGTGGTTCTTTTATACATTTATATACTTTAAATATATTCAATAAATAATACAAATATATATAAATATATTCAATATAAATATATATTTAATATATAATATAAATATATAATGTAATATATATAGATGTAATTTAATAATAAATTATGTAAGACAGAAACTAAATCGCTCAGCAGCTAAGAATACATTTTTTCTAGTTTAGCACAATTCCACATCCAGTTCCAAACCAGTAAAACAAAGTAGTATATGTGAATGATTGTATAAAAATAAATAATTAAAGACGCATCGAATTTACAGAACAAATCTAAATGGCACTAAAAAATTTACAAATTATCAAAATTAAAATATATGCACGATGTAGTTTGTATATTGGAAGATGACAATCATCGTTTCTACTGTTACAATTGAATGATAATCAAACATACGCTTCTATATTTGTGCTTATAAAAATAATCCAAATGCATAAGTACGGCTTCCACGCAAATGTCTATTTCTCAATGGTCAGTCGAGTCCATGTATTTATAAATCTATTTTGCAGTTTTAGGCTTACGTCTTCTTTGCTGCTTAGTTTTCCTGTCTAAGGTAAACGTGATAGAAAGAAAATCTAAAGCAAGCATAATTTGTCTCTGGTCTAATTTAAGGTTGTGTGCTTTGATCAAGTCCATTATTTCCTGAAGACGAATAGGTTCATAAACCAATATCCGCTTGTACATTTCATCATTAGAAGATAGCAATTCTTTTAGTTGGAGTATATGGATCTGAAATTCATCCAAAGAGTTATTGTCTGCCGAGTTTTCATATAGAGACTCCTGAAAAGCAGCGTCCGATTGCTCCTCGTTCTCACATTCATCGTCAACATCTGTGACGGTTTCGTCTTTGTCCGTTTCGTACTGATGAGTCAGTTTATACACGTTTTGCAATGTTTTCATCATTCGTTTCTTAGCGAAATTGTGCTTCATTCCTATTTGGGATAACTCGCGACGTAGCCGGGGCGTGCTCATTTCGTCATAATTTGGCAAAGGCGTATACTCTTCCTTGTATACGATTTTGAATTTTTTACCCAACGGAGTAGAAGCATGTATCGTGTTGTGTCTGTAGGCATGGTTATCATCGATATCATGTTTATTGGCACTGCTGATCTTATCATCCTCTATGATGGTCACATTTGGAGATGGTACAGAAATATCGCTCAACGTTATTACAGTTTGTTCACTCGGCACAGATTTGGGGTCGTCTAAGGTTATTAATGATAATCCTTGGTCGCTTGGCTTGTCAATAAGAGTTATGCATCTATTCATTTCGCTTGGATTATTGGCTAGATTTCGAAATGATTGATCACAAATTTCATAACAATCTTCAAACCCAATCCAAGTATTATTAACATTTATTTCTACTGGTTGATCTATAGAAAATAGTTCATGGTCATGACATGAACCAAAGTTAGTATCTTGATCAGCATCTGAAGAAAGTGAAATCGTCGTGCCGAAAACATCGAATGGTGTGTCTGCTATATCCTGAATGGATTTAGCCGAATTGATCTGATTTTTATTTTTACAATATTTATCATTATAAAATTTACCGACATTGTAAAAACGTGAAGAATCCAGCGTGTGACATGTCAATTCAAGATGAGACGTTGCACAGTCAATACGTTTGGACATCTTGTCATCATTTATTGTGGATTTAAATCGATTGTTTTGTGAAGATAACGAATCTCTCGTATCAAACATACATACTAACTCAGAATTGTTTCTTGTAAAGTCGATACATTGTGATTCCTTGTCATCACAAACTTCGTAATTAGTTCGATCATTTAGGGTAAATGGCAAATCCATCAAATCGGGATTATTAATGCTTACATGATCTACAAATATATCGTCATTGGAGCTGTACTCATCAAATGCATTGTTACGGTAAAGTGATGAATTCAAGAGATATGTGCTACTTTCTAATTTCATATCTAACGATTTTACAAGTCCATTGGTCTTATCCCTGATCGAGATTTCTATGTTATCCGAGTTGATAGGACGTTCATCACATTTAGCTGAAATGCGAACGCTGTTGTCATCAATAATAATCGGAGACATATCAACATTTCTAGGAGATTTTTTTTCATTGATAGATTCATTATCGATGGTTTTATTTGATATATTAAATAAGTCTTCACAACTATCACCTGTAGATAAGTGTTTTGAATATTCATTGAGTAAATTATCCAATAATTCCGTCGTTTCAGGTTGCTGGAAGCTTTTGATCCAATTAACACATTGGACAGTTTTATTCATATTGATTAGTGTGGCTTGATTTGTTTTGAAAGTGATCATTTCGTTTAGGCGACGAGCAGCAACACCATAGTCACATTTTAAGCCAGATAATACCTCATTTTTGATATAATGTTGTGGTTCAACGGCTATTTTTCTCTTTTTTGCTTTTGAGTTATCTGCAACTTTTACTCTATCTCCAAGATTACGTACGAATGACACGATGTGCTTGGGATGAATTCCATGTGCCAGACCGCACTGTTTCAAATGTTTTAGCATATATCGACAGCTGACCATGTCATAACAGAAGCGACATGTCAAATATGTATGTTGGTTTTGTCGTTTTCCTTCTGTTTCCATGCACTTTTCCACGTGCTCCTGTCTACTGTCTAATGACAGCTTTGACAGATTCTGGTTACAAAACGGGCAAGGAATTCGCTGACGACTGGCCACAAAGTAACGTTGAACTGGAAAATTGCTTTGAAAGCTATCGATCAGTGTTTGGTTGGCTTTAAGACGTTGATTGTGCTTTGCATATTTGCGGACTATTCGTCTACTAAGCTCGTATCGATGACTTGAAGTATTCATTATTCTTTATTACGGTTTCATTTGCTAACGACGCTCTATAATATATTATTGTTCATGATAAGGAAACTTCGTTGATTAATGTCATTTGGCTGGTTAGATCTAGGCCGATATCTGCAAGTCGTTTACATGGCCAGCATTCGTTTCCAGTGTTTCATCAGTATAAAGTGTATTCATATTAAACAGATGGAGGCACTATAATCTAATTCGTCAATTAGCAGAAAATGAATATTCATGATAGTTAAAGCTATGCAGAATGTTCTAATCTGAAAGGATCAGTGTGATTATTCAATGAGCACAAAAATATGATTGATGCTCAAGAAATCCATTGTCTCGATTTATCCACGATAAATAATTTTGTGACCATTTATATTTTGATATATGAATGTTATAGTGATTTTAAAAATTATGTGAATTAAAAACGTAAATACGCTTTTAGGCGTTGCGACATTTTCCAGTAAAACTGGGTAAGACGGATTAAATAATAACATAATTCTTAGAAAATTAGGCAAAAAATATACTGAGAAAGATAATAAATAATATGATAACTATAAACTAATTCGTTCAAGGAAACGCACAATAGACAATAATTTGAATTTTATTAAATTTTTAATATCGTTCTTTAAACAATAAACATATCCCAATAAAAATAATAAATTAATAATATGATATTACCCAAGAAGTGACAGTAAATGTCGATAAGAGATATGAGTATTCCGACCCAGTACACTCCACACATGCCTTCCGGGTCTTATATTCGAATGTCTTAAGTCTCATTAATAAAATGGACGAAGTTCTCACTCTGATTAACAACACCTCATTTGAAATACTTGTTTCTACAAAGTCGTGATTAAACCACACATCATAGATTCAGAAATTTCCATCAATCGGTACGCCATAATCCGAGCAGATCGGCAAATTTTATTGCATTTTCATGAACGAAAATAACATTTTCTAATAAATGTTTTGATGATCAATACGTAAGCGTTCTCGAAAACAAAAGAAAATTTGTTTTGGTCCGCTGTGTGCGTTCTTTTATGTAACAGTAACTATAGTTTGCAAATAATTACATACGCTTACATTAAAAGAATAGTCAATAGTTAAGTTTGGTTTTAATTTCAGAGAACCATTTAGGCATCATTTCGACAAGTGCTAGGTTATCATGCAATAAACCTATTTTAGCAGTTGAATTTTTATATTAGTGAATAATCACAGCTTTTGAAGCTGTGATTTCCCTAGCCATCAAACAAATTCAGTAAAATCTTCGTGTCGTCCGGCTCATATGCAAAATTCAATGGAGACCACTTCTCCTACTCGTATTCTTCACTGACTACTCTTCATCCAATCTCGAGCGTCCTAAATATCCGCTTTATAATGAATAAGGTGGACTCAGTACTTGGTATATTCTCCCAACAGACTTTGGACATGATTTGTCTAACTGAATCTTTGCATTTTGATAATAGTGACATCTCGGTTCGACGCATACGTTCGTTTGATTATTCTGCCACGGATAATTGTCATACTCAATCATCTGATAGTGCATCATCCAGTAATCATGGTGGCATCAGCGCTCTCTCGTCCTTTTTATCTATTCATCGTTTAATTGATCCTTTTATCCCACAAACCCTTGAACTTCTTCCTTTCAATATTTCGTCAGGCTAATCTTCGCTTAATGTATTTTATGTATCGTTATTTCTCTAGTTTTCCATATAACACTTTGTTGAACTATCTGATATGCTCTCACATATATCGGTCTCCATCACTCCTGTTTTTATACTGGGCGATACCAATATTCGTTCGGACCGTCCCTAACTTGTTGATACTAAACAATCACCTCTTTTCACGAACTGTAACTATTATAAAATGTCTTCGTTATCCACTCATATCCCTACTCACATTCTTGATGTTGTTCTTGATTTAAGCGATGTTCCTAATAGCATATCTTCCTTCACCGTTATCTCTACTTGGGATCCCGTCATATCCGAACTTTTTTCATCACCTATTTATATACTGCGCTCTTCTTTCTCTGCGCAACGCATTATCTTTCAACAGTGGAAACGTCTCGATTTTCTTCTTTTTCGTTTTCAAATAAAAAATGATTGTTACATCATTAAACATTCTAAACATCCGCTTTATTCCGAATAAAGTCGACTCAGTACTTCACCTTTTCTACCAACAGACATTGGATATGCTTTGCCTCAATGATATTGACGTCTTGATAGTAGTGACATCTCGGTTCGACGCTTACGTCTCCTGATCATCTTATCGATGATCTCTCCGCCTCTTCTACGAATTTTCTTCTCTCCATCTCCAAGCATCATTCCTCGTTTCGTGTATTATACACGATCATTTCAAGCGTAACATCTTAGGGTTATCACTTTTCTTTCTATCTCTGCTCCTTTGGTATTTATTATTTCGACCGTTCTTCTATTGTTGATCATATCACTTTTTTGGGAATTTCACTTCTACAATTGTATCTATCTCGATCAATGCAATCTCCTACTTCGTGACCTTCAAAGTGTTAGAAGTTCGCTTGATTTGAATTCATGTCATTCTCTTAGCTCCAGTCTATTGTTTCCTAAGATCAATTGTTGCTTCAATATTTTTTCTTTCATCTCTAAATCTTCAAACTTTTCTCTCCTGCACCTTCTGAATTTCGCCGTGTTACAGAGTCCCGACTCATCCATAAATCTTCATTCATATTATTATCTTTTTGTTCTGTAATACGTGTTGATTTAATTTTCAAACGAAATAGGTGTTGATTTTTTATTGTGGTTTTTGATAAGCAATAGGTATCTTTTAAAGTGTATATTTTACCGCGTGAGATTTATTTTCATGATTGTAAGCATTCAATTGTCTTCGCTACCCACTCCGACCCCATACTTACATTATGGTGGTGTTTATCAACTTCTACTCCTATTGGTAGCAGTTGTTAAGAATCTATTACCACCCCTAGTTGTAATCTACTACCATCTCTAGTGGTAGTATAGGGATGGTAGTGCTACCACTACCATCCTTAGGAGTGGTAATCTAATACCACCCCTAGTGATAGTAGTGGGGAAGAGTCTACCCATTTTACCCCATACTTACATTCTGGTGGAGTTTATCCACTTTAATAAACCTGAGATTTATCTTAATAAATCTTACGAGGTAAAATATACACTTTTACTATACTAAAATATATACTAAATAATAATATTATTTAATATTATTAATATTCTAAAATATACTTTTAATATAAAATATACATTTTATATATAAAATGATATATAAAAGTATATATAAAATATATATTTTTAATCTCAAATATACACTGTATATTTACATAGCTTTAGCATTGATCGTAATCAGAATAGCGACTGCGCATATTATAAATTTATCCATAAATTGTGCATACCTATTCGCACGAAATCAGAACAATATGGAAAATGATGAAAGCAAGTTTAATTGGTACTTTAAACTGTTCTACTTTTTAATGTTATAGTGAATGTTATTTTATCATCAAGACGTGAAGATAAGCTTCTAAACTTTGTAATATAAAAATAAACCAAACTGTAATAGATGATGGAAAACAACCAAAACTGTTAAATCTGTACAATTAAATCAGCAGCAAAGTCGCACGTGGTGCCAACTCGCACCACGCTTGGGATTTTGTCATGTGGTAAATTACATAGTGATAGAGAATGACCTCTACGAGCTGACGAACTAATCTTCACATAGTGAGAAAGACATCCCTCTGCGGAATGATCCATCTGCTACTTCGCAATGAGGTCTAGATAAAGCAACCTTTGACGCATTGAAAGCAGCTGTAATGATGCTAAGCAGTCTATCTGTGAATACGCATGTTGAAAACATAATCTGGAGCATATTCGAAGCACTGAATCAAGTTTTGTGATGTATGCCTTAGCAGATGGAAATTATGCCTGCATAAAATATTCAATATATGGACGAACCAACGCGCAATATAGTCGCTTAGCCAATCCCGCCTCGGGGAGACTTCAGGAGTAAGGATCTATCTGTCACAGATATCATCAACTACTGAGAACCCCTATCGGGCACCTCTAAATCTATCGCCTCACTTTCTTCTCGAGTTTGTCAGCTTTCGACAGCCGAACCAAGAAGAGAAGTGGCCGTCACAATGCTATTAGCCACCCCTTCCGATGTACCGGCATCAACATTAGTCGTAGAATTTTTATACCTAAAAGAAATCCGGTCTCCTGTTCTAAAGACCCGCGGCCCATTTCAATACAAAACTCCCTAATCTCTATTTACGAAAAAGCGCTTGCGCGTAAAATCCGCGACCATCTATGTAGGCGTAATTTAATCCCACAAGGTTTTCATGGGTTTGTTCAAGGCCGCTCGGTCTATTCAGCAATTGGTAAGATGCAGCAGTTCTGTCGGGATAATAACCATCATCTCGTTGTGGCTGTTTTCCTTGACTTTTCTGCTGCATTTGACCGTATCTCCCTACCCTTCGTTATCTCTTCTCTCAGGTCTCTCGGGTTGCCTGCGAGAATTGTTAACAGTATGGAGATTTTTTTACACCAAGCAATTCTTCTATGAAGACGATCCTGATGCGCGTCAGTTCTACCCTATTACGGGTGTGCCTCAAAGGTTTCCACTTTCTCCAATCTTGTATCTTGCTGCCTCCATTATACTCTATCGAAAATTTAAACGCGAACAACTTCTGGTGGTATACGTTGATGATATCACATCCCTGTTTTCAGGACGCAGGTGCAAAGATGTAGTATCGGACACAAGCCGTTTCTTTTTAAGATTACAAGATCAGCTACCCGCTTCCAATCTTATTCTAAACTCCAGCAAATCGCAGGTGGTTGTCTTTCATGGCACCCCTGTGACAAAAAGAAACTTAAGAGATTAGCACTCTCTGCACTCTCCTCCATTTTGCAACCTCAACCACTCCCTATCTTCTCGAGTCGAGTAAAATACCTGGGGTTTACTGTTGCGGTGAATTGGTCGGAGAAAGTTGACCTGGATCGACTTAAACGTAATCCGAAGGGAGCTATGGTGGGCCCTAAAACAGGCCCATCATCTGTCACTAAATGGGAAAACCCAAGTGCGCCTCTGGGGTACTTGGGCTATCTCAAGATTAGTCTTCTTTTCTAGAGGACGTCCCCCGGAGCAAAGGCTAAGGTTTCTCATCTCCTTGTTTCTCGTTTACCCAGCATAGTTCGCCTCGATTGGACTCTTCAGGGGGGTGAAACACCCCGGGTGGTTCAATCGAAGAGCGGCGTGTTGCATTCGTTGGAGGGCTCCGATCCAACTGGACCTGAGGCCGTAAGTTTTAGAGAAGACCGAACAATGTCATTAAACTGTGGTTCGCTTGATTTATCTTGTTTTTGGTTGTTTTTCTTTTTTCCCTGTTGACCGTATAACCATGTATTATTATATTTCAAACAATTATTATATATAAAAAATGATACAACCTGTACACGAAACTGAACCGCCTTTTCTAGCTTTGCTGCGCTAGATAAAGCTCGCAAAACAAGATTAACGAAAATATTGACACCTTCACTCAAGCATTAGCGTCACTTGCCAAGGAGTGTAGTTTCAAGGTAGTGCTATTAGATTCATTTACAAATAAACATATACGAGATTATTTCATCCGAAGATTACAAACATATACGACATGGTAATGTTTGTTAGAATTTGAAGAACTAGATCTTGATAAAACACTTACAATTGTAAATCACTAACACCCGCTGAAGAAAGGATGTGGTGTATATCGGTTTACAAAATTCGATAAAGTTATATCATCTGCTGTATTATTATCTTCAAATCATGCACGATCCCTTCTACAGCTCAGTCCCTGTTACTATATAAAATAAGCAACTTGTAGCCTTAGCGGACATGTGTAGATATTCTAGTACAATTAGCCTTCAGATAGTCCAACTTTTTTCCAAAACCTTCGAGATAAAGAGGATACATGTTTGTCGTAAGCTGTCCGAACTTCGAAATTCAAACAGATTGCGGGGACATCACCTCACGTTAAAGACCCACATTCGTCCACAAAGAAGATTTAACACAATTGTCAACCGAACGTGGTTAAGTTGGAATAAGCTACCAAGTCAAGTGGTTTCGGCCTATAGTATTTTGTCCTTCAAGAAAAGTCTGGAGAATGTACTAACTTAGATTCGTTATAACTTAATATTCCTCTCCTCGTGATCTCGCCTTCCTTTTCGACTCTTAACTCACGTCCATTCTCGATCTTCTCTTGCCCTTCAGGCCTCACCCACACCGTCGCTTGAACGGTGCCCCATGGTTTGACATCCAATGCCTACTCTCAAAGCGTCGACTCCGTCATGCTTTTCGAGTCTATCACCGCTCTCTCTATCAAACGTGATTTCCGCGTCTGAGATGTCTCTTCTTTTATCGCTTCTTTTCCTTAAAATCGATTACTGCCTTAGCCTTTTCGCCAATTCTCCATAATCCATAATCCTACCCCTACTACGAATAATCAACTCCACCGTTCGAGTGCTCTTTCGTTTCCGTCACTTCGACCACACATCCACATATCTTGCCCAACTCTCCTGGCTTACCATCTACATCCGCATCAAATTCCGCCTTCTCGTAACTTTTCGTCTTATCGCTGTCGGCTCCCCATCGTTCATCAACTTTTCTTTCTTAGACGACACTCGTCCCACCTCGCTATCGCTGCGTTCCCGTCATACCCTCTTACTCCACGTTCCCAATTACTCCAACAATTACGGTCTCCAATCATTCCTCGTAGCCGCCTCACTCGCCTGAAATCAACTCCCACTCGACGTCCGCCTTGCTTCCTCCATTATCACATTCAAAGTCCTCCTCCGTTCACACCGTCTTGACACCTGATTTACATTTTTGTTTTGTTGTGGTCATATAAGCGTGCGCTGACACGCATTTGCCACGTTAAAATATTTTTTTGACAATCGGATGTTCATTGATACTTATTTTTTACTCTGTACCCAGCTTGTACGAGCTCTACGCTCTTTTGCTGCTGTTGTATTTAATAATAATGCTCATCAGATCACAAGGAAACGTAAAAGATTGAACAAGAACGATAAAAAATGTATTCGAACAAAGAATGCCAAGCAGCGGAATTATGGAATAAAGTGTTTCTCCTTGAAGAGCCCAGGTTGTTGTGATGCAAAAAGAACGGCAGGAAACGCCTTGTAATTTATTTCTCACCAACAATAAAATGGTATATCTTATTGGATGTATATCAGATGTAAATCGAATTTATTTACATAACATATAAATACCTTATTAGATTTATTGAATGTACATATGTGTATCTTATTGGATGCTTATCCACTCTATAAAAAATAATTGATTTGTTGAACGAGATCTCAAAGCATAAATATTATTCATTAATTGGCCTGAGGATTTTGAAACATGTCTTCAACTTTTTCATGCTTTCAGCGATTATTGCATGCTTTTAGCGATTTATGAACAAATCCATCAAAGCCGATCAACTTCGATGCACATTCTAATCAGGATGATCTAATCGTTTGTGGACGAACAAAAATCGAACACGATCTGAATTTATCAAAATTAATTGAAGCATTGTCGTGAACTCGTATATTTAAAACTATAACTAATATTCTCTAAATTAATGTTACATTGTACACTAACTCATCTGATAACTGTGTTCCTAGATTTATTGAATAAATCCATCTGTGGTATTCTCTCCGATTAGTTGCACTTTTCTGTGCCCTTATTTCTCAACACTTTATTCAATAAATTGTATTCAATCAACAGACTCGATGATTCGCCCGACAAAGTTCGAAGGTAAATCTGAAACAACATCAGCTGAGTGGAAGCACTGGATACGAACTTTCGAGAACTTTATCGATGAGATGTTTGCCATTGATGCCTCTCGTACACCCAACAAGTTGTATCTTCTTATCAACTACGTATCGACTAAAGTCTATGAGCTCATTGCAAAGTTCACAACATACGAAGAAAGGAAGGAGATCCTGACCGAAACCTTCCTAAAGCCACCAAACATTATGTATGCTTGACATCACTTATTTACTAGAAAACAAGGTAATAACAAAATCATTAATGACCATATCGTATCCACGATATCTGTTTATCGTATTCACGATCTTAGTGTTTTTGCTTCCAACTGTCTTGTCTCAATTTCTAATCATCTTTCTTCCCTTCACCCTTCTCTGGATCCTGATAAATCCAAAATTATGTGGATCCTACCTCGACGCCTCGGCTTCGAACCTCCATCCGTATGATTAAATTCTACAATTCTTCCTATCGTTGATAATCTCGTTTTCCTAGGCTTCCATTTCGACAACCGACTTTCACTTAAACCTTTCTTTAGAGATAAAGTAAGCTCATCTACCTTGATACTCCGCAACCTCCGTCAAGTTCGTAGATTGATCGATTTCCATTCTTGTATGACTCTCATATCTTCTCTCCTTTTTTCTAGACTCGATTATTGTCTTAGTCTATTTTCCAACTCACCTAAATCCATTCTTCTCCCCCTACAACGCATCGTCAACACAGCCGTCAGAATTCTCTTCCGTCTTTGTCGTTTTGATCATACATCCTACCATCTTGCTTCTATCAATTTGCCTGCAATTTATTGTCGTGTTCAAATTCGTCTTCGTTTCGTTGCTTTCCGCCTTGTAACTTTTCATACCCCTTCATTTCTCAACCTTCCTTTTCTTGATAAGTCTCGTTCTGTTTACTGTTCCTTGTGTTCCTGCAATTCTCTTCTTTTACATGTCCCAAACTACTCTGCCTCCTTTGAACTCCGCTCCTTCCTGGTGACTGCTCATCTATCGTGGAATCATCTGCCCATTCATATACGCCAATCAACTTCCCTGCTGTGCTTCAAACGCCAAATCCGATCCCATTTTAACAATTTATCCGCTTGACTTTTTCATTTTTTTGTTAGTGGACTTGTAAGCGTGCAGCTTGTACGCATTTGCCACTTTAAATAAATTTGTATTATTAATATATACGTCAACTCAATTAACTACCAAAATACTGCGATTTTAAAGAGGTATCAACAAAAGTACATGATGATGAAGCAATCAGAGAAGCCTTCATTGCTAGCATGAAGGATCCTTTTAATAGACAACAGCTCTTAGAACATGTCTCGAATAATGGAAATAATATAATAATGATGATATAATAATGGGAATAATATATCTCGAATAATGGAAACAGCGCATATAGTGGTGCACTAATATATACAGCCTCCCCTATAAGAATTCTCCGCCATAACTAATGACTCGAACAATAATATTACTCAATAAAATTCTGAATGTGGAGTCGTTCCCAAATAAAGAATCAATCGTTCAAGTCAGATCAACGATGTGAGATGGCAATTCTGTGGAATATCCTTTCATCATCGATCAAAATGTCCGCTTAAAGATTCAAATTGCTACAAATGTAGGAAGCGTGGTTATTATGTTCCCGTCAGAACACACGAGCAATCTCATATTCACTTACAATGCACAGATACAGCTCTGTACCGTCACCACCGGCAATATCACATTCTCTGCACTCGTTGATAGTGAAATTTATGTCAACAGCTACGCTAGATCGCCTCAAGATCAAGATGTACCCATCAACAGATACCATAAACCTAGCCTCAAACGATCAAAATTCACTACTGTTGGCCAATGTTATGTTAACACGCAAGTTGGAGAGAGATCGTATCAAGGACTAAAGATCCTAGTGTTACCTAACTTATGTTCGCCACTCATTTTTGGTCAAGAATTCATGCAAATAAATACAAAAGTGACATTCTTATACAGACCGAAGCCTACACTAGACCTGTGCTCTCTAGGCAATCTAAGCGTCGACCATCTAAAATTCGACACATCTTTTGCAATCTATCTACGATATCCATCCAATTTCAACAAAATTAAACTACCTATCAAAACCAGACCGTGAATATATCAAACAAGAAATTCACACCCCACTGTCTTCCGACATTATTGAAAAGTCGAACTCACCATGGTGAGCGTAAATTTTCGTCGTGAAATCCACAAGCAAAGGTCCCATGGTAGTTGACTATTTGAAAACTACCAACCAAATTACCTATCCCGATATCTGTTCAATGCCAAATATCAATGACCTCATTAAACAATTATCCAGGTACCAATATTTCTTTAAACTAGACCTAGAATCCGCCTACTACAAGTGTCCACTAAGAAATGAATACTATATACGACTTTTGAGGCGAATGGCCAACTGCATTACTATAAAAGAATTTTATTCGGCCTTACCAATTCCGTCGCCGCATTTTAACGGGTTATGACAAACATCATCCAGGACAATCATCTTAGTGCAAGTTTCGTTTATGTTGAGGATATCGTTGTCACCGGTACAGATAAAATGGAACACGATGCTAATTTGGCCGCATTTCGTGCAATACTTGATAAATACCAAATGAAACTAAATCACGAAAAGTGTTTGTACTCCGTATTCAAACTAACATATCTAGGTCACCTCTGTCGCGATGTCAAAATTCAGCCGGACCCAGAAAGATTGCAGCCACTCATCGACTTTCATCCGTTAACGTCATCGAAATCACTAAAACGTCTGATCGGGATGTTCTCGTATTATAGTCAATAGATACCTAGATATTCAAAAGTTACTCGTCCACTCCTGAATGTTGAAAATTTTCCTCTAAATAAAGAACAAACTATCTGTCTGGCTCATCTAAAGTCCAAAATTGTTCATCCGTCTCTATCTGCTATGGAAGACAATCAACCGTTTTCTATCAAAACTGACGCATCAGGAATATTACTGGCCGCTATATTATCTCAAGAAAGTAGACCGATTGCGTTATTATCGAGAACGTTAAGCAAAACTAAGAAACCACATCTAGCGGTAGAATGTGAGGTCCAGCTATTGTTGAATCAGTTAGAAAATATAGAAATCTATAGGCCGATAATTTACAATTATAACGGATCAGCAAGCAATCGCTTTTTCGCTAGGGTCATCAATGAAAAATCACATCAAAAATGACAAGCTTACTCGCTGGAGATAAGAACTTTCAAAGTATCGATATGATATACGATATTGCATAGGAAAGACAAACACTGCCGCAGACGCTCTATCTCTCTCCACCAATGCTGCCACCAAACCCTCACTAAAGGTCTTGCATATTTCGTTATGACATCATGGAACAACTCGTCTAAATCACTTCGTAAAGCAAAAGAACTTACCATACTCTTTAAGTGATGTTCGCAGAGTCTGTATGAGTGCTCGACTTGCGCTCAGCTAAAAGCTAGATTCCACAGACCTAATTAATCTCAACTAATTTCCGCTATAAGATCGTTCGAACGCTTATCAATATACTTTATTAGTCCTAAGCTACGTGTTGATCGTGATAGATTCAAATCAGTTATTGTAGGCCAGTACTCTCGCCTACAATACAATCTCGCCTACAATACAATATTCAATCCGGGATTGAATAGATATTCAATCCTGGATTGTCTCATTTCAGGTTCTGCTCATCTACGAAATTTTGTGAGTCGATCAAAGGCAAATCCTCTAGTGATACCTGTTTAAATCCTACATCCAATACTGAATTACTCTAAGATTCGCTATGATGATGGAATAGAAGCAACTGTATTAACATCTGACCTGGTCTCATACGATAAATCACTACACGATGAGAGAGCATCAACTACCACACTATCCGAGATAAATTCAAGCTATGGCCGAACAAGCTATGGCCGATCTGGTCTCAGACGATAAATCACTATAGGATGAGAGAGGATAAACTACCACACTATTCGAGATAAATTCAAGATATGGCCTGACATCTACCAGAAAAGGGGTTCATACCATCTACTCAAATCGCACCAATAAATGAATCTCTTATCAATGAAAAATACGTAAATCCAAAGAAGCAGGATGATATACTTGTGAGTCCAAACAATGAAACAAACGCCGACCGAAAATAATAATATTCAATGATATGGCAATACTGAAAACGACTCATCAACGACTCATAACTACACTAATAGCACGGATGACGGAGTATTCCGCTTTATACCCGAATAATTCTCTCGAAGACGAATTATACGAAAAAATTTGAATTAAAGATAAGGAGAATGTCGTAAGCTCGTATACTTAAATCTGATAACTAATACTCTTTAACTTAATGTTATATCGTACACTCAATCATCTAATAACTGTTTCTAGATTTATTAAATAAAAACATGTATGGTATTCTCTCCGGAGAGTTGCAATTTTCTGAGCCATAATTTCTCAGCAAGCATGTAAAAGCTTTTAACAAGCATTAAAAGCTTAAATAAATCATAATAAATCAAAATACTGCCTGAGAAAATCTACACCCTCGGATAGGAAATTTCGTAGAAAACACTAAAACCCGATCTCAACAATATTTTAGTTTATCGAAATCTGAAAATTCCTACTAATGACGTAAGACTCAAAAGGTTTTCAGATCTTTTTCGTAATATAGTTAATGAATACATAACTGTTCCCCAAAAATAAACATATTAATAAAATCTGACTGATTGTTTCCTGTTTTGAATAGAGGTAATTGACGTGATCAAAAGTTTCTTGATTATAACTACTTACAAACAAAAACTTTAAAGAGCTTAAACACACAGTGAGTTCACATCACCACCTAACGTGGCATCATCCATGTACCAGATATTGCACTAAAACTTGATGCGCTTTGTCAGTGTCAAGGTAGTCAGGCAGAAGATCAGCGGACCGAAAGGATCGCCTTGCTGTGGTCCCTCGTCTGATATCAACGTGCACTGGCCGAAACGTAGGAACGATTTGCTTGAGTAGCAGCTTGACTAGTATGGATACACATCCGATAGCTCTCCGCCTATTACTGTCAACATCGCATCGCGGCTCAAAGTGTTGAAAGCGTTTGCGTAAATTCTTAATCGACTCACAGTGAGTCGATTAAGAGTTTTATGAAGCATACATAAAAAAGTTTTGGAGATAAAATACACATATAATAAAGCATTGAGAAAGATCACGGCGGACTTTGCATTCAAGCGGAGCTAAGACGCCAGGAAGAGCTTTTAAACAAAACAATTAACAGCTTAAGCACACAAGCTTAAACACAATATCTAATTCGGAAAATCATTGGGACGCAAGAAGCATGCAGTTAATAAACCAAAAGGAGACGTTTTTGAGCATCTTTATGTAGCCTGTGATCCCTCGAAATGTCAAGTATGGACGACCGTTTTAGTTCCATCTACTAAAGCAAAGAATTTATTGCACAAAAAGTTTTTGTGCGGCAGAAAACTGCCGCACACTTGTTTTTGTGGGAACGAACTTTACCGGTTCAATTGTGACGAACATGCCAATTACGGAATCGATTGTTGCAGATGACTTAAATCAAAGTCAGTTGTATATGCTGTATCCAGTAAATAATAGAGACAGTCCAAAACGTTCAGTCAAGAGTGTGAGCTTCGATAACGATTAATCCTTGACGGAACTTCAGTTACAATCAGCTATGCAAAGTGATTCGTCATTGCCAGAATCATGTACGAAGGTGTCCAATGGCCAAAACAAAAAGACGAACAAAGGTAAATGTAAGTGACAATTTTGCCCTTGAAACAGCGATGCCGAAGCCTGTTCACACTTCACGACGGAAGCGTTCACCTTAGATGGAAGCGAAAATTACTTATTAACTTCACACGACTACCACTCGGATTCCCAAATCGAATGAAAATTTTCTCAAACACAGACGGTTCGAAGTCTATAATTATTCTTCATTTAGATGAAATGCATTTACCCTAGAACAATTTAGCGATGATGTGGAAGTCGGAAATGAGATACATAACGTAGGTTACATCAATAGTAAAAATGTTTCTGAGAGATGTACTAGTGATGTTATAAATGAAAACTACCTAATTCGCACCTCTCGGAGAGGCAATTGTGTTATTATTAGATAAACTCAATCCGTTCGATCTTATCAGATATTTTCGTAGAAGGGGAGGAGGATATTGTGCGTAGACTGAATGTTAGGAGCTGATTCCGGATAGGTAAAAATCAAAGGATGTATGTTCACGATTACTAAAGGTATTTTTCGCCTCAGAGGAGAATGCAAGATTTCAAAGATTTTTCAGTTGAGGAACGACTACTGCTTAAACATGTACGTGCAGATCTGGCGTCCAGAGTGGATAAAGGAGGAAGTAATTTAACGATAAAATTTTTCGTGTAGTGCTTCGACGACCGGTCGTGCGTTGGGAAGAGCTGATCCTATCTCAGAGGATAGCTCAGGATTAGGTTAGTTAGTATCTTTTGGTGGCGCCAAAAGCAAACCTAAAGATTAATACCACTTCCATTAAAGTTGCAAATACAAGATTTTGGTCGTATGTTATAGGAACAAAAGTTCTGCCTGCGGCAATTTCCTTTTTACAAGATTGTGCTACAAATGTCACCTCACCTGCTATGATAGTTGAGATGTTTGCATCAACTTTTGAGCTTAAGACAGTTTATTCCTATGATGTTTGAGATGATTAAACAGTAAGTCATGTCTACAGAAATAACTTTCCGATATTGGTATCTCGTGAAGAGGTCTATGATGAACTGTATAGATAACCTATCGCATCCGCTTCAGGCCTCGACGAATTTCATCCATATAGTCTTAAATTAATTTTCCATACATGATGGAGCCATTGGCGTCGTTATTTGAGTTGAGCTTGCGTAGATCAAGATTACGAAATATCTGAAAAACAGCCATTGTTGTCCCAATTTTCAAATATGAGGACAGAAATAGTACCGGTAATTATCGTGCAATAAGCTTTACTATTGTGGTCTGCAAAGTCCTTGAGCTGATATTAAACAGAAGTTTATATGCTTATTTGAATTCATTAGGAATCCTGAATAAGGCACAACACGGATTTCGTCCTGTTCGCTCATGATTAGAAATGACATGAACAGCTAGCAACATCCGATGCGGAACCTATCAAATGCTCGACTAGACTTTAGTCGAGTATTCGATAGGTTCCGCATCGGATGTTGCTAGCTATTCTTGAGAAATACAATGTTGACTCGATAATTCTTTACTGGATAAGATATTTTCTTTACATGAGATTACTTAGAGTTCGACTCAGACGGTGTCTATCTTATTCTCGTACTTATACTACCGGAGTCCCCCATGGATCTGTTCTAGGCCTATTGTTATTTATTATCTTTGTCAATCAGCTATTGAACTCGCTAAAGAGTTGGAAGATTCTTGAATTTGCCGATGACATAAAAATGTGGAAGGTGATTAAGAATCTCGAAGATTGTAAAGTTTTTCAGGACATGATGAACCTTGCTCATCGTTGGTTTAAACAAAAGTAATTAGTTTAAATACAAAAATGTGCTTATGAGGTTTGGTCGTAGCAACGTGTGCCATAAATACTATCTCGGTGACGAGATCATTACGAATACTGCGACCACCAAAGATCTTGGTATAATGGTGCAGATGAATTTAAAGACACGCGCGAACACCAACAGAATTTGTAACAAATCTCGGAAAGTGTGTTACATTATAAAGAACTGTTTTAGAAAGTTAACTCAGTCTTATGATGTGTATTTTTGCAATTCGCTGGTGATACCGGTGATTAAATACGTTTCTCGGGCGGTCTATCCTTGTACGCGTAAAGAAATTAACGATTTGGAGAGCATATCCCGTCGCTTTACGAAATTGTGCCCATATGTGCGACATGTTTCCTATAATTCTAGCTTAAGCAGTTTAGGTTTAGTACCTATACGCGAGAGGTTGATAATGTATGATCTCCTGGTTATGTGTCGTATTGTTCATAAAGTTGAGGCGTATTCTTCGGAGTGTATAGTGTTTAATAAGAGAATGGAAAGTATAGGGTATTCCAAAAAATGGTAGTTTTGAATCACGAAAGATGCCCATCTCATTTCCGACTTTCACATTGAGCGATCAATGCTTGGGATAGTCTTCCTGATAACATCGTGGACATATCTGATGCTAAATACTTCAAAGTACAGCTTATGCTATGGATGAGTTGTGAACGTCCTCCTTTGCCGGTGAATTACACGTGGTGTTAATCGTTTCTGTGACAAAGATTACTAATGTATATTTTTATCTTATCTTTTTGTTTTATCATTTTGATTTTTTTTTCTGTTATAGTTATCTGTGAGCGGTCAAAACAGCCATCTGGCTATAGACCTGAAGTATAAATAATAATCTCATTTTTAACAGACGTTTGCAATGATTGCGGACATATTGATGAATATATTTAATTTGTAATCGAAACCAACGTTTTTGATTCAGCAACTTTGGCAACTTTACTACAAGCGGAAAAAACAGTTGCAGTCTTCTCACGAACATTTAATGCATACGAAATAAGTCACCATATTATCGGAAACGATACTTACTCTATTGTAAAGTTATTATGCTTCTGAAAACAGTAACTGAGTGCACAAGGTTTTAGTCAATAAATGGTCAAAAATTAATGTCCCTTATGCTCAACCCAAAACATCACTTTGAAATCAAGAAATCATTCTTGATTTCTTGATATATATATGTGAAGTTTAAATTTTCTAATTAAAATACATTTTAATTAGATTGTTGCATTTTCTAAGAAATCAAAGTTTACCATTTTAGGCAATGAGATTCCATTAATAGTGTCATCGTGTGAAACTTACTGTCGGAGGATAAAACCGCTGTTTATAGGTTATCATAATAATAAAGATTATTAATAATATAGTATCAGATGAAAAATAAGTGTCAATCAGTCAAAAAAGAGAAGAAACCAAAATAACATTCTTCAGAAGTTCAGCTCTAAAGTCTTCCTCCAAAGTAATGGCCTCAAATCCAGTGGGATCTGAGCCCTACAGTCAATCCAACACGCCGCTCTTCGATTGAACCACCCGGGGTATTTCACCCCCCCGAAGAGTCCAATCGAGGCAGACTATTCTGGGTAAACGAGAGACGAGGAGCTTGAGAAATCTTATCCTTTGCTCTGGAGGACGACATCTAGAAAAGAAGACTAATCCCGAAATAGCCCAAGTGCCCCAGAGGAGCACCTGGGTATTCCATTTCAATGACAGATGCTGGGCCCGTTTCAAAGCCCATGCGTTTAAGTCTATCCAGGTCTGCTTTCGCCGACCAGTTAACCGGAACGGTGAACCCCAGGTATTTTACTTGATTATTGAAGACAGGGAGTGGTTGATTAGTCAAAATTGAGGATAGGGCAGAGAGTGCTAATCTCTTAAGTTTTTGCTTTGTTGCAGGTTCGCCATGAAAGACAACCACCTGCTATTTAGCGGAGTTTAAAATAAGATTGGACTTGAGTAACTGGTCTTTTAATCTTAAAAAGAATCGGCTGATGTCCGAGACTACGTCTTTGCACCTGCGTCCAGAAAACAGGGCAATGGTATCATCAGCGTATACCACTAGACATTGTTCGCGTTTCAATATTTTAAGGAGTTCAATGGAGGCAGTAAAATATAAGATAAGAGAAAGAGGGGAACCTTGAGGCACACCCATAATAGGGTAGAACTGACGCGTCTCAGAATCATCTTCATAAAATAATCGCTTGGTGTACAGCAGTATATCCACCCTGTTAACAATTCTCGCAGGCAACCCGAGGGACCTGAGAGAAGAGATAACAAAAGGAATGGAGATGCGGTCAAATGCAGCAGAAAAATCAAGGAAAACTGCCACAGCAAGTTGACTATTCTCCTGACAAAACTGATGAACTTCACCTACCGCTGAATGGAGCGAGCGACCTTTGACAAACCCATGGAAAGCTGGAGAGATTAAATTTCGCCTATTCAGATGATCGCGGATTCTATGCGCAAGCTTTTTTTTCGTAGATCGACACGAGGGAATTTTGAATCGAAATGGGCCGCAGGTCTTTAGGACATGACACCGGAAACTTTTTTGGAATAAAAATTCGTCTACTGATGTTGATGCCGGCCACATCGGATGGGGCGGCTAATAGCATTGTGACGCCACTTCTATTCTTTGTTCGGCTGTCAAAAGCTGACAGACACGAGAAAAGAATGGAGCGACGGATTGAAGGTGCCCGGAAAAGGTCCCCAGGAGTTAAGAATAATTGCGACAGATAAATCCCTACTCCTGAAGTCTCCTTAAGGCCGGATTGGCTGAGGTGATTGAGTAACTTCATAATTATGTAGGGATAGTGACCCCTCCAAAACTTTGTCAAGACCTATATTTCCAATCCAACCCAATGCCCTATATTTCCTACAGACAAACTTCTCCTTCTTGAATATCTTCCTGAAGGAAGACTGGGCTGGATTAAGGGAAGCAATGCTTGCCCTATCCTTACCCAATCGAAACCTATATCTTGTACTCCATTTATAGGTTGTTGGAAGCAACGCGGCAGCTTGCGAAGAGAGGTAGGAATTAAATTTGATTAGACTCTCATTACCAATTCGGGGGAAGCGTTAGATAGCTGCTTGAAAGAAAGCCATTCTGATTGGATCAAAGTTGAATCTCCTTCTAAGCAGCGTATCCTCCTCTATCCGCCAGCGAATCAATTTATGAGAGGTGGACAGATGTTGACGCGCCTCCTCGGTACAGTGGGTTTTAACAACCACTTATCATGAAGCAGTAATAAGTCGAGGAGTGAATTCGTTGATGTACAATGAAAGGTGGGGGTGGTGGTTTATGAATAAGATAACCGTTTCTGGCTCTGCGGAGTGCTGCATAAATCCAACGACCAGTTCTGTCGTTGAAGTCACCAAGTACCATGTCATAGTCGCTATTAATAATCCTATCTAGAATGTCACGGTTCTTGTGAATCTCACCAGGACGGGTGTAGATATTGGCTAGCCTGAGGCGTTTACCGTTCTTACAGAGTGATATAACCAAACAATACAGTGCAGGACAAGAGTAGTTTAGCAGGAGTGAAAATCTTAGGGAACATTTAACTAAGGTAGGAAGACCTTGAGACGAAGAAGAGTGAAGTGGGGTTATGTACGGAGTATAGTGGGAGCAAATGTGCTTAGGGATGAATCGAGTAATGTCCTGGGGGAGACGGATAGACCGCGTCTCCTGAAGGACTATGACATTTGCATCTCTACCGGATAGAAGTCTAAGGGCAGAGGCACCTCCGGAATTCCACTGAAGGATATTCAGTGAAAAAGGCTTACGAGTACTCTGCATTGCGTTAGATTAGCTGGGTGAGATTGCTTTGACCTAGACGGAGCTCGGGGTGAATGCGTCACCTCCTCCACCACCAGAACCATCCAGAGTGGGCACTTGCCCACAGGCGATTTCTTCATTTCCCTTTGAAGCTTTTTTGCCCTTTAATAATTTTCCAATCTTAATGAAGGGGATCGGTGTGAGCCGAAGCCCCCCCCCACTTTTTAGATTCATGAAGAACTTGCCCCGTAACTCGAGGCGAGGCGTAAAAGGCCTCGACCAAGTTTGAGACCAGGTCTTCCATTCTTTTGAGGGCTGTCAGTATCTTGTTGTCGGTTATACATTCTCTTGGCTACATTTGCAAAGGAATTGTCAAGTTCTCCAAACGTTTGTCGATTGTCGCACTCAAAGGAATTTTTGTACAATTTGAAATCGGGGCACTTTCAAGATCAGGCGGGGTGCCCCCCGCGCAATTGAAGCACAAGGGAGGATAAGTGCATTTCATCCTTGACTCTTGACTGTGACCCAAACCACATACGCCACAAGTTTTAGGTAAGTTACAGCTAGAGAACCAGTGCCCCCGAGCGTGACACTGGTTGCAGTAAGTGTACGTTCAGTTGTCCATAGAGATAATCTCGAATTTTAGATTAAACCCCATAAAGGGGTTTAGATTAGACATTGACAAGATTTTTGCCTGCTCAATTGTAGCTGAGCTAAAACCAACCGGTAATGGATGTCCACTCTTCCCGGAGAGTGTACGTAGGGAAAACAATTTGAATTTTGCCTTAAGGTTCGCGATATCTTCATCCTCCAAGTGAGTGGGTAGGTTTGAGATTTTTAATAAAGCCATGATCGGCTTAACGTTTATTGAACCTAGGTTTTTACAATTTTCGTTGAATAACAAAACATGCTCATCCAGAATATCCGGTGTAACAAAAGAAACTTTAATCTCAGATTCGAAGTATTTAACTGAGTGAAATATAATACGATTCTCATATTTAGAGGCAAAAACGTTTAGAAAAATTTTGAATAAATTGTTCTTTGCTTGTGGTTGAGTAAGCGTGATTATCGCTAGGTTATTTAGTTTGGGGATTGGGGGAGTACCCCGGAACCACAAGAAAAATCAGAAACTTTACTGACCTTTTTTGTAGTTGATATCTTAGATTTACCTGAAATTCATCCTGTTCCATCTCCACTATTGCTGGAAAACTGGTCAAATTTTTAAACTTTTTAAGCTCGGACACATTTTTTCACAGTTTTTGATAAATACAACGTGAACTATAAGTTATCGGTAGATCTCCGTTTAATCAAGGCGATCATGACAATGAAACGTTTATCTGTTGATTTTAAAAATCAACAGACAAAATCAACATATTTATTAAATGGGCTATAGTGAATATGCATCCACTTACAAGTCCACTAAATTACTAATATAAAGTTTTACAACAAAGAACGAAAGTATGATTGTGCCGAAAAAGAGTTATCAATTGAAGGATTTATTCAAGCATCTAAAAATGACAACAAGAAAAGTTTCCAATAAACACAATTATATGACATTCACCCCAGCACATAGTCGGAAAGGTATGTAGGATAAAATCGATTTATTTCTAACGTGGTAATTCTATAGAATGTTATCCTTCATCTGGTAATCGAACAAGTTTGCATAGAATATAGCATCCTTCTGTTCACACATCGTTTTCATCGTTCTGGAGGATGAAACGACAGTTGTGGAATATCTTCCAAAATAGTAGACATGACTCTCGACACCATCGGAATACCTTACTAACGGTAAATCTTGATTGAGGTGTATGAGAGCAGCAGGACGAGTTAATGGATCGTATTTTCTAATCTTGTTGATTTCCTTTGATAAGGAATTATCTGGATTGACTAACCAATATGGGATCATTGTTCTATTAGGTAAGCATAGCTGAAACGAGAACACTCGATCGTACGAGGCCGTGTTTGTGGAAGTACATAACAATAATCTAATGGAGCCAAAAGCCTGAGGAAGGACGTCTTGCCACTTTTGCATAGGGTACCCAAGTCAACCAGACGCAAACTAATTGCCTTCCACACTGTTCCATTATAACGTTCGATCTGACCATTTGAGAAAGGATGATAAGGTGTAGAAAATGAGGGCGAAACACCGAGGTTTAACAAGTAATCTCGAAATTTTTCGATGTGAAAGACGAGCCTCGATCAGTGTGTATACTATTGGGTCCCCAAAGATGTCAAAATTCTGATATAAGCATTTGATGACAATCTCGAAAGAAGTGTCATAACACGCGAAACCAAACGGAAATCGAGAGAAATCATCAACTGTCTTTAGAAGGAATTTGTTCCTGTTCACACTAGGTAAAGGCCCTTTAAAATCAGTCGAAAGGCGCTCAAAGTGGCGTGATGTCTTTATCAGCTGATCTTGATGATGTTTGAAAAATTAGGCTTTATATTAGCACATCCTTCGCATTCAAAGGTAATGTTGCGGACATCATTGACGGTACATAGCAAATTATTAACGCGGATATATCGCCATAAACGAGTTATTCCAGTGTGACTTAACTTTCGATGGAAATCTCTGAAGTCAGAGGGTGAATAATCTACAGATGAGACAATATGTCTAGAAAGAGCATCCGCAAAAGTGTTATTTATGTCAACGTCAGTACGTTATGTCGAATGAAAATTCGTAGTGGTCTAGACGCCAGCGTTTAATTTTTTCCGATTTTATTTTACTGTGATGTTATGCAGAGAATATGAACGATATAGACCTTTGATATGTGATGATGGTAAAATAATATTCAGATAGGTTATGTCGTCAATAACGTATAGCTTCGATTATAGCCAAAGCTTCTTTCTCGATAGCCGCGAAACGTTAAGTGCTTTTATTAAATAATTGCGAGAAAGCAAAAGGTCTGGAATTTTGAGAAAGTGTAGCTTCAATGACAACATTAGATATGTCGGTTTCGAGAACAATCGGTCGGAAATGCCGATCGTTGCCAATTTAGCCTGCTAGACCAGTTTGAAAGAATTTTGAATTATGTTACCGTCTCTTCAGATAGTGGGAAATTACTAGAAAATTGCATTTATCGAAGTGGGACGATATGTTAAGCGGTTGGGAGCCAATTCCAACAAACCCAATTCCCACAAAATCAATTCCCACAAAAATAATAAAAATTTCCACCCTAAAAATGATTAAAAAGTGAGTTTAAATACAAATATTTTATATTATCATTTTTTATTTAAAATCTATAAAAAAGGTTTTATTAAAGGAATAGAAGTATATTTTACAAAACAAATTTAAATATCCAATTTAATTGATTGTTTTAGAGCTACCATCAGAAGTTGTAAATCAAGTTATCCACAGTAAGAACTTCTTTACCCTTTTCACTCCTCATCCAGAAAATCATAATTTTTAGGGGTGAAAATTTTTACCCCTAAAAATTAGGGGTAAAAAAAGTTCTCCACAGTAAGAACTTCTTTACCCTTATCACTCCTCATCCAGAAAATCATAATTTTTAGGGGTGAAACTTTTTTTGTGGGAATTGGGAAACAACGATGTTAAGCAGTGCTTTATCATTAATTTGTGGTTTTACATCAATGCTGATTAAAGATACTTGGCGAAGCATATTTCTCTTTCTTCCCAAAACGGTTGGTTTGTAACCATCAATCAGTCGCTTGGTTAGATTATTCTGGTAATGCACTGATGCAAAGAATAAATTGATCTTCAAAATGCGAGTTAGTTGTCGATAGTGATATTTACAGATTCGAATTCATCTTATTGTACGTTTATTGACGAATCTGGAAGAATTATGCGCCGAATTGTGATACAAAAGAACCATTATAAAACACTAAAGCGAATCCTTAAAGAATATCGTAGGACGCTGCTAAATATGCTACAAAAACGTACAACAAAATGAAGTACGATTACATATTCAGTTCATTATTATAAACGATATAATAGTTCATTATCTTTAACGATATCTTTAACAAATGTATTGAATATATACAAAATTTTTAATCGACTGAAAGCGTAATATAGCAGATTGATACTGAAAGCGTAATATAGCAGATTGATACTGAAAGCGTAATATAGCAGATTGATACTGAAAGCGTAATATAGCAGATTGATACTGAAAGCGTAATATAGCAGATTGATACTGAAAGCGTAATAAATCAGGAAGATAATAGTTATACAGACAACCACATTTAAATTACCTATGCCATGATTCGATCTATCAGACAACTATGACCCTCTTCGTTACCGAGAGGGAACATAAATTTCAGCAGTTGGAAAGAATATGATGCTTAAATTATGAACTATATAATAAATATATTTTTACTATATGCTATAATATATAATATAATATATTATATTATATATTATAATATATACTATATAATATATAATGTATATATAATATTTACTTTAATAAATATTTTTACTCAATTATCAAATCAGCTAACTGGGTATACGTATTTAATATAATTATAAAATTTAAAAAAATTAAAAGTTAAAAAATTGAAATTAAAAATAAAAGTCAATTTTTATGAATTGACTAATAAATAACAGAAGTTGTATCAGAATAAGGACTAGAGGTCAATAGGAGGAAATGCTATGCTATCAGGCTTTGGCCCCTATTCCTGAGCCCAAAATAGTTGCTAGGTCAACCATGTGCTAATGACGTATTTCCTCTGATATAAAGTATATAAAGTATCTAGTATTCTAATATAAAGTATATTATTTGTTATCTATAAAAACTTTTTGTTAAGAATTTTAAATTTATTTAAATATTATTGTGTTGATTTATATATTTTACTATTTTCTGTTTGACGGTATTTTTATTCTAACCTAATTTAAAATATGTATCTATTAAATTATTTAAATGATTTTGAAGAAAACCAATATCATTACAAATTGTTGAAATTCTTAAAATTTCATTATTTAATGTATTATATTTTATAATATATGGTATACATGAATGCTCATGCAAAAATGTTTCTTGTAAATTTAAATAGATCATCTTTACGATATAAATTAATAGTAGTTTTAGTTAATGTTAATTTAATGTTCATATCTAGATATACACCTTCTTTATCATCAATATTGATTTTATTAAGAATAAGTCTACCTGAATAAATGTGTTCTTTTATTGAATAATAAATATTAGAGTTAATAGAATCAAAGCATAGTCATATGTTTCGATTAAGCCAATCGAAACATGATTTTAAATGAATTTGAAGAAAACCAATTTCGTTACAAATTGTTGCAATTCTTAAAATTTCATTATTTAATGTATTATATTTTATAGTATATGGTATGGATGAATGCTCATTCAAAAATACGTTTCTTGTAAATTTAAATGTCATCTTTACGATATAAATTAAAATTAGTTTTAATTGATGTTAATTTAATGCTAATATCAAGATATATACTTTCTTTATCATTAATATTGGTTTTAAGGCTTTCTAGGTAAATTTGTTCGCTTATTGAATAAAAATTTCTAGAATTAAATACACATTTATCATCAATATATCGAAACATATTTCATATCTTCATATAATATAGATTTATTTTTTAAACAGTTATGAACAAATTCATATTCTATAAAGCTTAATAATAAGTCAGCTACAATTGGGCTACTATTACCTCCCATTTAAACACCTTTTATTTGTTTAAATATAGATGTCACTACCTTTAAATAATTTTGATTTATCAAAATATTTAAGGATTCTATTAATTCAATTTTATCCATATATTTATATATACTTGATGGTTTATATTTTGTTGGATTGGCGTTTTAGTTATTATAACATATATATGTATATCTTTTTCCGAATATAAGATTAATTAATTTGACTAACGCTTCTTTAATATTTACTAAATCTAGATTTGTATAAAGCGTACTAAAATCGTATGTATTTATATTTTGAAAATTTATTCCTTTTGTCTGTTCTAAAAATTCTTTTGTAGAATTAATACTGAAATAGTGTTTTATACCAGTATTAATTTCGATTACCTTGCAATATTTTTTAAAATGTGCTTTAATTACTTTAACTATTTTATTCATATAAACAGAAAGTGGGTTTAATGTACATTTAAAAGCACTACATATGAGCATAGGTTTTATTGGATTTTTATGTAATTTTAGATTCCAATATAATATAGATATAGTTTTATTATCTGATTCAACCTTTATACCCTTTTGATTCAATATAGAACAATGACTTGTAATAATTGTTTCTAAACTAAAATCACTACATTCATATGTTGTGTTTATATTTATATCATTATAATTAACTTCTTTCATCAGTATATAATAATGAAGTTAATTTCGATTACCCTACAATATTTTTTAAAGTGTTTTACTAAGTATTTTATTTTACCACTTTCCTAGATCTATATGATCTAGGTTTTATTTAATTTTCATGTAATTTAGGATTCCAATATCGAACAGTGACTTGTAATAATTGTTTCCAAATTCAAATCACTACATTCATATGTTGTGTTTATATTTAAATCATTATAATTAACTTATTTCATCAGTATATCATAATAAAGCGTTTTGCATATGAAGACAAAGTTATTACTAGATTTACCAATAGTTGTTATTATATAGTTATCCTTTAATTTGGTAAGTTCTGTATACATATCTTTATTAATTTGATCTTTTCTTTTATAATTGTTTGTTATTTTCATTTTCTTTTTAATTTTATCAAATATATAATCTTTCCAAATGTTTATCTTAGATATATTCGAGCTTTCACTATTAATCAGCTTACTAAAGTAATCATTTAAGTTATTATATAACGAATTGTAAATTTTATTTTTGTCGTTGTTATTATTTAATCTATATTTATACCCTTTTGATAGCAGCTTTCTTAATTCACAATTTTTAATTAATTCTATATATTTTATACTTATATATTTTATCAAATATACAAGTTTTCCAAATGTTTATCTTTGATGTATTTAAGCTTTCACTATTAATCAGTTTACTAAAGTAAGCATTTAAGTCATTATATAACGAATTGTAAATTTTATTTTTATTGTTATAATTTGCATCTTCCCAAGTGTCACGTAGCTACTGACTTTGAGCATATTGTGGCCCAACTATATGGAAAGGCAGCCGACTACATTGGATTAATAGACGTATCGTTCATGAAGGCGACAATTTTATCACAGACAGTTCTCCAACGAATTCCACCCTCCAGAACGAGGGATATCCGTAAAACAATTGAGCGGAGATTGCAAATGTGAAAACACGACCGCCTAGAAGAGCTGGTTTACGAGGCATTGTACTTTTATAGATTGAGAAAGCAGCTCGATGTGACAAACAAGACAAAGACATGGGTGCGAGAATTCACGAAACTATACAAAAATGAGCGCATTTTAGCCGCAATGAGAATTATAGAAGGAAAGACGGCACAAGGTGTCGTATCACCCTTCGAAAAAATCGAAGGTGAAAGGTTAGTTAGGGAAGTACTGGCAGATCATCCTAATCCAAGGGTAGCTTGTCCAAAGTTATTTCTAAAGGAACCTTTGAACAGATTTACTACACATCATGACGCAATATTCACAAGCATTGACATAAATGAAATAAGACAGGCTGCAAAAAAGACACATGGTAGTGCTGGTCCATCTGGAATGGACGCAAATGGCTGGTCGAAAATGCTGCACAACTTTGGCAGATAATCCGCATTGCTAGCTGAAAACCTGGCTCGATTTGCTATATTGCTCACAATAGAAACAATAAATCAGGGTGAGCTGAAAGCTTTCACTGCGAGCAGATTGATTCCGCTTCGTAAGGATATTGGAATACGACCAATAGGGATTGGAGAGGTATCAAGGCGGATCATTGGGAAGGTTGTTGCGAAACGAGTAAGGGAAGGCCTTGCGAAATCAGCTGGGATCGAACAACTTTATATGGGTCAACGCTGCGGAGTTGAGGTAGCTATGCATTCTATACGAAAGTTGGTTAATGAGTCTAATGATAAATGTGTTTTACTAATAGATGCGAGTAATGCGTTTAACAAGGTGGATAGATTGCTGTCTTTACGTAATATTCAATATGTATGTCCCAGTCTCGTTAAAATCCTAAACAACACATATAAAAAAATCGTTACTCTTAATGGAAAAATATTTACTAATGTCTAAGGAGGGTTTTACGCAGGGAGATCCCTTAGCAATGTTGGTCTTTGGTGCATCCAGTCTACCATTGATCCACAAGCTAACTGTGCTCCACTAGTCACACAGATGGTATGCTGATGATGCCAGTTGTATTGAGCTGGCAAAAAGTCTCGTTCAACTATGGAATCTCTTGGACAAAGTAGGACCAATGTTTGGGTTCGAAACAAACAAACCTAAATGTAAGTTCCTAACGGGTCTAGAACGGGTCTAGATGTGATTGACGATGGAGCAGTTGTATTGGGATCTCCAACTGGAACCCCGCAGTTTGAAGAATATTTTGTCAAAACCAAAACTCAGAAATGGGAACAGATAATTGAACGACTCCGACAAGTAGCTGAATCAGATGCACAGTTGGCATATTCCGCGTTGACACATTCCATGCAGTTCAAGTGGACACACTTACTACGCACTGTGAATATTAACGCCTCCCTTCTAAAACCACTAAGGCAACAGATATTTCAAAAGCCGCTCCCCTCAATAATCGGAACCAAGATAATATCTATAGAAGCTGAACAGATTTCATCTCTCCCATTGAGAAAGGGAGGTTTAGGCGTAGTGGATCTATGTCATATAGCAGGAACAGAATACACTAACTCTTACGCGATGTGTACACCATTGATTGATTTCAATCAAGCAAGTGATTTGACCATAACACAAGATGCCATTAGAAAAGGCATAGGGGCGGTACGTGAGCGAATGTACGAAAAAGAGTTGAGAGAGCTTCATGATCAAACGAATGGGAAATGGAAACACTTGCTTCGGTATGCCTCTGAGCGCGGTACGTCTTCGTGGCTGAGCGGAAAACCGTTTGAAAGCTCTGGATGTCATATGAGCAGCATTGAGTTTCACAGATGCATTATCCATAAGATATAGCATACTTCATGATGACTGTCCGAACCGATGCGGATGTGGAGCTCTATTTGACTTGGCGCACGTTCTTTCATGCAAAACCGGAGGCCTCACGATCATACGGCACAATATGTTACGGGACACCATAGCAGACATCTTGACGGAAGTTTGTTCATATGTTAGTGTTGAGCCTCGACTACAGGCTTTGTCTGATTCTATGACATTTGAAAGAGAAACCACAACTCGAGATCCAGAAGCGAGACTAGACATTGCATGCAATGATCTATACGGAGATAAATCGGAGCGATCCTTCATTGACATTTGCTCATTTAACACACTTGCACCGTCTTTTCAGCGAGCATCTAGCAGCGTATATGAATACCACGAAAACCGAAAGATTTCAAAATACGATGAGTCGATTACTGATATTGAAAGAAGTTACTTCATCCCCGTAGTATTTTCAACGCTGGGTGGTTGCGGAACGATGGCAGGACAACTGCTGAGAACAATAGCGCATAAACAGTCGGTTAAACATTGTGAACGCTGTGAAGACTGTATATCCAAAATCCGACACAAAATATCCATAATTCTTGCTAAATCAGCTTCACGATGCATTCGGTCCGCACGATCCAGAATACATAATGTTTGTGCAGAAAGGATACCAATCATTAACAATTACCGCTCTAATAACGATATGACTGACTCACTTTTGCACTGGGATGTGGGAAGTAAATTCCTGACATGATTAACAGTGTAAAAATATAAGGGCCCATTTGCGGGCAACCCTTGAAATGTAATTACAGTTTAAATAAATTATAATAAAAAATAAAAGAAAGATATTTACTCTATATTTATACCCTTTTGATGGCATTTTCCTTAATTCACTATTTTCAATTAATTCTTAGATTATATTTTAGATTTTGTAAGTATCGAATAAAACCTCTTTGGTTTTTTATAACAAGCATATAGTTCAACCTTAATAAAGATAATTGGCAATCTAACTCGTACATTAAACTCTGCAGCATTTTACCTTCCAGATTTAAAATAACAATTTTATCAAATTTTATTCTAGTCCCCGCACCCCATTCTATAGTTAAGCCCTGACGGATTTTGAATTGCGCTTATAACATTTTAATATTTGACAAAATATTTAATATTTTTATATTTGACAAAATATTTAACATTTTAATATTTGACAAAATATTTAACATTTTAATATTTGACAAAATATTTAATATTTTTATATTTGACAAAATATTTAACATTTTAATATTTGACAAAATATTTAACATTTTAATATTTGACAAAATATTTAACATTTTACTATTAGTATATAGATTATTGGAAATTAGAATGTGCTATATCGATCTGATAGCTCTTAATATAAGTTCTCTGAGTTATCATATGAGCTGTTTGAATTATAAATGTTATTCTTAAATCTGTTTCCCCTGTTGCTTACTTGTGGATTTCGTTAATCATACTTGTGACTTTATTCTTCGATGTAAGCATTATAGATAGTTACATTAAAGATATTCAGTTACATCAAAGATATACAAGGAATAAAAATATACCGTACAACGTAATTCATTGATTTTGAAAGTAATATTATTGAGTGTTACTTTAAGACCAATGTTAGATTTGAATAATTATATTTTAGATGGATTTTTTTATTTTAGGTTAGAATATATATATATTTATTTTAGGTTAAAAGTTCAACACTTGTAATAATTTTATATGAAATCAAGTAGTACATAAAATATCAATATATTAATGGAACGTGCTAATACAAAATGTTCATTTTAATTTCCGAATTCTTTTTTTAGTGTATTTTCAGTATATAATATATAAGATTGTGTTATCTTAATTAATACAACTTGGTATACTGCTGTTCTTCATCAAGACATTTTTGTCTATTTAATGTATTCGTATATTCTTTGCGTTTACTAATATATTAACTATGTATAAATATAAATAAATTATATATAAATAAGTTATGGAAATATAATTATTTGCTATAAAGATATTTTATTTGGAAATATAAAGAGCTATTTAAAACAGTTTATTTACATTGAAATAATTTTAAAATTTTTATCAAAACTAGTTTTAGTTGAGTGTTTGGATTTTGTTATAAATTTTTTATCACATTATGGAAGCATTAATTTTATCTAAGAGTAATCTCATTTTTATTTATAAATAAATAATTTCAGTATGTGAAGTTTAGTTTATTTTCATCAGGGGAAATACGTCATTGGCATGTATTTGGCACCGATGGTATGTTAGGTTGAGGAATATGAACCGATTCCAAATAACATAGCAGTTACTCCTCATGACCTCTAATTGTTTTCCCAGTAATATAACCACTGTCAGAACTACTGAAACTATAAAATATTGACACGACATTATTATGTCATTATCACGACATTGATATGTTCATAATTGAATTTTAAGTAATTTGCATAAATCCACATTATGGAAACTGAGTTTTTATCTAAGATTAATCTCATCTATATAATAAATAATTTCAGTATGTGAAGTTAGTTTAGTTTATTTTCTGCTCGATCAAAAAACCGATTTGATGTTGGCGTCCATCTGTATATTCTCTGGCTTGCAATTACATTATTGGTATAAGTTCTTTAATTATCATTAACCACCAAATTGGTTGACAATTTTTGTATTCGTATGTATTTAATAATAAATATTAAATCAATATAATAAATGAAACTATATTTTGCTAGGGTAAATAATAATTTAGCGAATTTTGAAATGGAAATTTGTATGGTAAGTTTTACGATTATACAAAATAGTCTATTCATTTTCGACATTTCGATTTATTTCAAACTGTAACTCATAGTCGTTTAATCACTAAATAATTTAATCAGTTGACTGAAACTATGTATTTATATATTAATATTAATAAATCAATAAACTGTATATTAATATATTACATCAATATATTAATAAATACTATATTTATTTATATCTTTGATGTATTAATATCACTTTTTATTAATCAAAGCATAGTAATGAATTATTAATATCGTCTTTTATCGAGTATATACTCGTCTGTTTAACTCATTAATATACCACAACTTATCTCATAGGCATCTAACTAATTTTGATCAAATAAACCAAACATCTCAAATACTGAAAAGTCCTTTCATCCGTTTTTTTATTCTTATTTTAGGCGTGATTATTTACTGTTTAATTGCCTAGCTTGGGATAGACACGACTGAAATTATTATTTTTTAAATATATAAAATTATAAATATTTAGAATAGCATAAGGAGCCGATCAAAAAAGTCGTAAATTTGCATAAAGCGTTTTTTCTTAAAAACATCTTTGTCTAATTTAATAAATTCATAAGTTTTACATTTGTATATGCGTTTACTAATATATTAACAACTATATTAACTACTAAATGTACAAAATTTATAAAATGCACTATAATGTAATTTATAAAATTTACTAAATGTACAAAATCATAAAATTTATGAGTCATTACAGTAAATATAAAATAATCTTTCAAATAAATATCTGTTATATTATGAAATATATAATATATTTAAATTAGTTAATTATTAATTTATATATATTATTTAATAGACTGATTTTATTATTTATCTTTATGCCACATTATAAGAATTTAATTTAATTATCTAAGATTTTGTAATGAAATTCCTTTATTAAATTTCTTAACGCATTTAAATGTATTGAGCATGCTGTAAATATATATTTTTAAACAGAAACAACTGGTATAACACGATGCATTGATCTGGAAAATAAAACTTGCCACAAAAAAATCTAAATGTAGTATTTGTTCACAGTTTACTCATTTTCTGTTTAATTCGCCTACTAATTATCTACTTAATTGCTATTCGTTTTTGTTTTAATTACTGTCAAAAGTTTTATATTCGTATTTGTTAGTGAACTCATAATTTAAATATAACCATATAATTGCAAAGTTATATCATTTCAAGAATATGATTTTCTCGCCTACTACACACCGAAAAATGTCAAAAGATTTTTTGCGAAATCTAACCAAGGCGAAGAAAATAGATATACTCAGTCGATTCTTTCAGCAAAAGGTAAGATTATCATTTGCCGGAATTAATCTATCTTTTTCTATATACAGTGCACTTTAAGTAAAATAATTAAATTAATTTGCAAAATCAAGTCATAAGTAATTAATTCATTGTCTAATAATGAATGCTGCACGATGTATTAATTATGTGTATTGTATGTATTAAAAGTAAATATATTACTTTATAAATATAAATTATTAAATCTAATATAATAATTATCTATTATTGCTTATAATTATTTAATTATTTAGTTTTTGATAAATAGTATAATATACGTAAACTCAGTTAGCTGATCTGATTAATTAAAGTATCAATTTGGAAAAACACTTTGTATTAGAACAAGACTCTAGGAATCGAATTTCATCAGAGGAAATACGTCATTAGCGTATTTGTCCCCGCTGCTTTGGAGGGCCGAGGAATTAGTGCTGAAACATGATAGCATAGCAGTTCCTCATGATCTCTTATCCTAATTTTGATATATCGTCTTTCATTTATTTTACAATTCATAACAATTGACTTTTATTTTAAATTTTAATTTTAACTTTATATAAATTATATAAACTCTTATATAACAATTATTTATTATTTATAATTATTTAATATTTAATTATTCAATTTTGATAAAACTTTTTTATTTTTAATTCCGCTATGTAAAATGCTTTCCAAAATTCAAAATGTAGTAAATATTACATTTGTAGATAAACAGTTACATTCGTGATTTAATAACATAAATATGAAGTTAATATATAGAAGAAAACATGTGATTAATAAACCAACTTTCCATATCACTAGAAGTGACATTGTGTAAGCTTATGAATCAATTGTGTTATTAACAAGTCACTATTAAGTCACTATTATTGACAAGTCACTATAAATCACTATTGTATAGTAACTTAATAACAATTTTGTTATTGTATAAGGTCGAAACCTAATTACATAGCAGTTCCTCCTGATGACCTATAATCCTTATTTTGACACATCGTCTGTCATTAGTCAATTCATAAAAATTGATTTTTATTTTAAATTTTAATTTTAAATTTTAACTTGGTATAAATTATATAAAATCTTATATAACAATTATTTATGATTTATAATTATTTATTATTTACGTTTGATGACTTGTAACCTTAATTCTGATGCAATTATAACACAAAAATTCAATTTATTACAAGAAATTTTCTTATACGAATCTAAATTATAAAAAATATAAATATTAAAATATTTATTATTTTTAAAAATTAAAGTATAATACAAAATACATAGACTCAGTTAACTGATCTGATTTTCCTTATCAACATTATCTATTCAAATTGTTCATTTGATTGGTTAAGTCAGTCATTGGTCACACCCGACGATAAAAATATAATTTTTCTGAGAGTTTTATCTTTTACTAAAATATTATTTTATATTTTATCAAAATAGATGTTTGTTATCGTTTTACTTTTGGGTGTTCACTTTGTCGAATTACGCCTTTGTATAGGATTTGAAATATGACTAATAAATTGATATAGGTTGTCTTGCAATTTGCTTGAATGTCAACTTTGAAGATTAAAATTGTTAATAATAGTAAATAATAATATCAAATAATTTATTTGATAATCTTACACAGCTCAAAGTTATATGCAGACTGCAAACTATGCAGCTTATGTTTCAGTCTTCATTATAAAAAACTAATGTTTTGTCGATTGAATCATGGGAAGCGAAATGCAATAGTTTAAAATCTATCATAATTGAAATAATATAAAATAAATATCAAGTTTTATGAATTGATGACCAGCAGCCGATAGATGTTGCTATCAAAATACAGAATATGATTTCTACAGTGTTATTCAGGTTTTGCAAGTTCTACACTAATCTCTTAAGTAAATCAAATAGTTTAACTCTAGAAGAATTAAAATTCTGCAATCTTATATAATTCCACAGAATTAAAAGATTACAAAAATTGCACGTGTGTGATATTTCTTTTATACTGACATGATGAAACATTACTTTACAAATGCCAAATTGAAACAAAATGAATATTTTGAAGTAATTAATTTAAAATAATATTAATTATTGCATTTTCCGGATTTGTCATATTTGTAACAATTGATTACATCTGCGACAGTGCGTTTTAAGTAAAATAATTGAATTAATTTGCAAAATCAAGAAATCATATGAATTGGGGATTAAAATCATTTTGTCTTATCGAAATAACTCATTTCCACTCCATCCAGTGTATTGTCAAGCCCACTACAAAAATTGTCGGGATCGACATTTCTTTGAGATATTGACATTGAATAACGATTACTTTGCAATCAATAGGAACGACTTTTTTGAGTTTTAAGCAGAACTTAATTAATTTGGTTTTAATTTAAAAATTAAAGTTATTTGTTACATGTATATTTTCACAGCAGATTCTTTTAATGCCACTAACTTGAATTTACTATTTAGAACGTTGAACATCGCATTTATCAATTACATAACAATCAAAAAGAAAGTGAAGGTATTAAAATACATTACGACATTGTCAAATACATTGTCAGAATGCCTGAAGGGTTTGTGATTATTTAATTTAAAAATTCAATATTTGATTTTTTTTGTTAAAAATTTAATTATTACTATTTTATTTTTTATTTTGAAATTAAGACTGAAACTGTCCGCTAATAATTTCAAAATTATCAGGAGACAATCAAATCATTATCATACTAATTTGGTTTTATCATTTTGATAAAACTCTATTTATTGACTTTTTTAATTTGCCATTTTACTTGGTTTAATGAAAACTTAATAAAACTTTTGTAATGTGTAAAGTTTATTAATTGACACAAACAAGTGTAAACCTGCATGCTTTTTGAACTTTTTTTAAAATAAAATTATTACTATATTGTTTGTTATTTTAAAATTAAATCAACTTAAAATATTTAATACTAAATATTACATTATTTAATACATTATAAATATATCTTATAATTAGCTTTTACAGTGACCCAGAATATTATCACTTTACAAAAATGAAACTACTGGTGATGTTATATTAATCAGGAAGAATTCAATAAAACTTTTTTAATTGACAAACAGGAAAGTGTAAATCTACATGCTTTTGTGAATTTCTGCGTGCGCTTAGTGAATTCCATTCAGAGGTTTACTGAGGATTAAGTACTGTCGAAGTTGTGTAGCTACAGGGCCATATAACATCACCAGTAATATAGTTATAATAACTATATTAAATATAGTTATATAACTAATAAAGTTATATTATAAGTAATAATTTTATTTTTAACAAAAAAAAGTTCAAAAAGCATGCAGGTTTACACTTGTTTGCGTCAATTAATAAACTTTACACTTTACAAAATTGTTATTAAGTTTTCATTAAACCAAGTAAAATAGCAAATTAAAAAGTCAATAAATAGAGTTTTATCTAAATGATAAAACCAAATTAGTATGATAATGATTTGATTGTCTCCTGATAATTTTGAAATTATTAGCGGACAGTTTCAGTCTTTATATTTTCGCTCTTTTGTGTTTTCAGTTAGCATCTTTAAGTGCTTGTAAAGTAGTATTACATAAATTTTAGAATTTTAAAATTGTTAATTTTATTTTTACTAAATTTTAATTAATTTAAAGAGAACATTTATTTAAAATTTAATTAATTTTTAATCTTTTAAGCTCATCTTGTTTTAATAAAGTAATTATGTCTTCTGTAATCTACCGAATATTGCAATATAACCGTTTTTGTATTTGAGTGGCTCTCTAAAAGTTTATCGCTGCATTTACCCGCGATGATCATCCAATATATGATAACTAGAAATCCAATGTGGCTAAAACCCTGTCATTGTGTTTTTTGTTGATTTTGCTGCATCGATATCATTATTGAGTAATGTTCTAATTATATAATATATTATTTATTAACAAATATTTTATTGGCTATATCGTATTATATATAGTTGAAATCTATTTAATTATTTATTGTATCAATTATTAACAAATAGTTTATTGCTTAACAATTAAATTTCTATATTTGGTAGACTACAGAAGACATAATTAATTTGTTAAAGCATTTTATAAAATAAAATTAATTAAATTTAAAATAAATATTTTGGTGATCCGTATCTAATAGACAAAACAATGAAATAACGTATACATACGGGTTGTACGATATCTATATTTTATTTGAGTATAAATCGCGTTATATATTTTAACAAAAAGCATTAATACATAAGTGTGGTTCGGCATGTTTCCGCTGATCTATTCAATATAAAAAATATGTATGAATGTGTAAAGATTCCCCGATGATTTGTTTAGATTTCTCAGCCATATATTGATGTCGCTAACAAACAGGTGTGGTCTTACCTTTCCACTAAAATAACATCAAAAATTTCCTGTCTAATATTTATGTTCGATGTGTGTAAGTAAAAGCACAATTTACAATGAGAACAGAATTTTATCATAGTATTATTGATATAATTATCTGATAATTATGTATGTTAAGCAATTTGATACATAAAAACTGAATAGGAATAGATAAAATCTAATTTTGCTAACAATCAAATTAATTTTATGATTTTTAAATTCGAAAAAGGTATTATTTAAATAAAAATTTGAATATTGAATTTAATATTAAAATGTTTATTTTAAATCAACGCGCAATGATTTATTTAGATTTGCAATATTAATGTAATTATTATACCAGGGATGACCAAAGATTTTTACATAAAAGAATAACTTGCAGAGTTCTACAATTATCGCAGAGTGAATTATAATGTATTTTTCTAAAAGACTTGCATTCTAAAATATTAAATATTTAATATTTAATATTAATATTAGATACAATAATATAAAATAATAGAATTAGTAGCAGTCAAATGGATTTTCATGTGTAAATAATTTATAATTACGACTTATACCGTTTGGTGCATTCTAAAATTTAATTTATCAAGACGAATAACTTTATTTCGCAAATTAAATTTGGCTCGGATGGGAAATATTCCTATGTAGCATATCAATCATTTTTGTGCTTAAATGTATATCTAATACATAAATTAAATGTTTTACAATCATAAGGTTGTATCTTCACATTTTCGAAAAGTTCTGTTTCTAAAATTAGCTATAATTTAATATAAATAATCGGTTTTAGATAGTGAACACCTAGATGATTTGGTTCAATTGTATTTTGACATACTTCAGTTGGATTATTTATCTGATATATGGAATGACATAGATTCGTGCCATGTATGCATTCTCGCCATGAATGTAAGCTTTAGTCAATTCATAAAAATTGATTTTTATTTTAAATTTAAATGTTTTATTTTTACTTGATATAAATTATATTAAATCTTTTATAACAATTATTTATGATTTATAATTATTAAATTTTTTATTATTTAATTATTAAATTTTGATTTAGCGTTATTATTTTTTATTTTATAATTATATTAGATAGTTTTACTGGAACAATTATTTTTTATAGTTATTTTTGATAACTCCTGCTATCACTATCAGGATTACAATAAAATGTTTAAAAAATTTCGTTTTTTAACATTTATGCAAAAGTACGAGCATTGATGTGCCCCCTCATTTCTACTTAAAAAGAAAAATTTAATACGGAAAAACAAGACGCGCATACAACACAAAATTGAACAACACCATTTTGAAACAAAAAAGAAAGAAAAAATTTGGGACGATCCCTGAATAAACCCTCTAGCGGTGAGTTTTGAGGATAAATCAGTTATTCGGACCGGTGAAATAGCCGCTATTGGATAATGCAAAAAGGAAAAGTACAATGAGATCGATAATATGATATATACATTCGTTCCAGTAGCCGTTGAGTCCTTGGTTGTCTTGGGCAAAAAACCTCGTATTTTATCGAAGAGATCGGAAATATGATGTCTGAGACCACGGGTGAAATTCAATAAACGGTTTTCCTCAAGCAGCGATTAAGCGAAGCGATTAAGCGCAGCGATTAAGCGCAGCGATTATCGAGGCAATGCCGCTTGTATACTCGAGTGCCTAAGCGATCAATCGGTTGCCCATTTTTTTGGAGGATGAATGCCTGTGTTGAAGACTACAATCCTGAAATATCTAAAGCAATTGTTTATAATATTACTTTATACAGTTTACTAAGATTTTAAATTTAACTTGTAATTATGTCTAGGCATTAAGTAAACGACTTTGTGATCCATCATTTGACGTTTCTTCATTTATTTGTAACGTATTTGGAAATCCTCCTTTTACTACAAACACAATTAACCGGGTAATTGTTTTGAACGTTTATTCTATTCATGGAATCAATATTTCTAAAATAAATAGTGGTTTTACCTAGTATTGTTGTTTGTTATTTCAATCTTTATAAGAATATTGATATTTTATTATATTTAATTATATTTATTTTTAGAAATATATCCATCCTGAATTTAAATTTTTAAATATCCAGGAACTAGCAGGTTGAACGACAAAATTATTTGTCGTTGAATGACAAAAAAAATTATTTTGATTTATTTTATTTTCAGCTTTTTGCGCTTTAATAAAACAAAATATTTATTAGAAAATACAATCTTAATATTAAAAATACATTAATCGCAATAAAAATTGGTTTGAACTGCGGATAATTATTAGTTGTTTAGGACCGTTGAATATATGCAGGTTTTATTAACTGTATTAAATTGTGCTCGTTATATATTTGTTAGCCTTTCTGTTCGTAAAGGTCTGCAAATGATCATAAATAAAAATATAATAAAAATTATCATAAATAAATGATCATTCAAGTCGATTGATCGATGAAATTATCACAAATGTCAATTAATTTCATAAATTGATAAATTAATTTTATAAATTACAAATTAATTAAATTAAATTAAATTAATTATTAATTTTTAATTAATATTATTGTATTATCAAATAAAAATAATATTATACTAATTATTAAATTAATTCATTATCAATTTGATTAATAATAAAAATAATAATATGAGTATTTGCATCATACTCATAATTTATAATATTTAAAATATTATAATATTTATAATATTGTAATATTATAATATATTATATAATATTAAAATCATAAGAAAGCCTTTCAATACAACTTTTTTAATTAACACGATCAGAAAAATATTAACCTGCATACTCTTTTACAACCTTCGTCGAGAAGCTAACCCGGAATGCGCCTACCACAGACGCCTAGTCTACAATGAGGCGTTTCGACCTTAGTCTACGCATCACTACAGGGTGGTCTCATCAGTGTGACCCTGTAACTACACAACTACGACAGTACTTAATCCTCAGTAAACTTCTGAAAGGAATTCACTAAGCGCACGCTCCTCAACCTGTTACCAGTCCATCATCTGATATGATTTGCGTAAGCAGTGGTATCACAGGACAGCACGTGTGCTATCGTTCCTTCCTTCATCAGCTTACTAAGGTTGATGAACAAGCAACACGATTATATTATATTCATATTTATACAAATATTTTGAACTTTTTTATTTCTTTACAGTTTTATTTAGTCATAGGAATGAAAAATTAGTTTTATCAGTTCTAAATAAGTAGATTCACTATCATCTTCACGAAAATGACTAAATTAATTGTTTTGATTATTATTGATATCATTTTATTATATTACATTAATTTCATTATATATTTTCATTATTTCTTGTATGACCTAAATTATCTAATCTAATGACATGTCATCAGATATTTTATATTTTATTTCAAGTCTTATTTGGAAATGTATTTACGATAGTCTTGTTTATTAGAAAGTATTCGTTAGGATCTCAAAACATAACTTTGTAAATAAGACATCTACCATCCGCGTCTTTTAGTTTCGTTGTTTTTACTTTAGCAATTACAGCAAATAGAAAATTGCGAGACTTTTAAGACTTTGTTTCCTGAATTTCTGTCACAGTTTAAACTACCGACGCCATCCGAAGTATCTAATCAACTTGATAGCAAATACTTTACCAAATACAGACTATTTTATTACAGGTTTTCGAAATATCATTTTATTTAGTTTGAAACTAAATAAGTTTAGATGGCTAATATTTTGTTCGTTGCCTTTACTTTGTACGAGTCTTGATCGATACGACATTGGCGGAACTTTCGGTACTGATTTCACTCTAATTATCAATACGATTCAACACGATTTTGAAGAGTTTATCGTATTACATGTTCCATCTAAACAACGAAGCATCTACACGTCTCTACTATTGAGGTTTTTGTATACTGAGATTTTTAATTTTTAATTTATAAATGTAATTAATAATAACTATTGTTTAAGCCAATAATTTACCTTTAATAATTTGTCTTAGAAAAACAAATTTCAGAAACTTGCTTATTAATCTAAAGTGAAATTTAAGTTATTTTCATAAGGTTAGGCTTAATTCACATGTATAATATTTAATATTAAAAATTATATTATTTATAATATTTAATATTAAATAATATTAAATAATATTTAATATATAATATTTAATACACATATTGAATATAAAATATTAAAAATAAACCATTATAATTAAGCCAACCTTATAATAAAGCAAGTTATTATTTATTTATATATTGGTTCATTTATAGAATTATTGTTAAATAAATAGAATTAAATAAATAGATAATAAAAAATTATTAAACAATTTGGCAATTTAACAATTAAACAATTTAACTATTTTATGTATTATACCCTTTAAAAATTTGGTTTTAATATCAAAAACTTTTGTTTATTAAGTGAAATAAATTTATCTTAATAAATAATCTTTATTAAGTCTTAATTAACCTGAACTTAACTTTTTTACGGATGAGTTTTCAGTTTTAAGAGCCATACAGTAAATGCGTTTTTATTGTGTTTTGTCGTCAAACAGACGTGATGACGTTCACTCATGAGATTAAAAATATCTAATATTTTTATAATGATATGCTTATTTTAATGGTTATCTAATATCTAATTTATATTAAGCATCCGGAGTTTGTTCTGCTTAAGATAGGTTTTAAAAAATATTAAAAAATATTAACTATTATTCTGCTGTCTTCTGGGGTTAATTTGTACATTTTAACATTTGTTTTGTTTTAATGACGTCATTTTTCGACTCCAAATAACGTTTTTGTTTGAGCATAGTTTTTCAGATCCGTTCATTTGAACATTACACTCGAACTTTCTGGAATAAGAATATAACTTCAATATCATCTTCAATATGCTGATTTTACTTTTATTGGAACGTCGAAATAGTATATCAGTCGATCATCTGAACCAATCGTTTAATTTAATGTTCTTTATTAATTCTTGAAGGATAACTTCTATATTCCTACAATTTAAAGAATATTTATTGTACGTAGAAGTTCATTAAATGCGTTAAACGAATTATATAATTAAATTAAAAATGCGTCATTATCAGAGTAGCAATCATTTAATACATTTACAGCCCTTCTTTAATAAAAACATTTTATCACAATACTTTCTGATTTAGGATTTTGGATGAGTCATCAACTTCGGAAAATTGCAATCTTATTGAAAGTAGTGTGTATCTATATTTTATACTTATATAAAATTTATATTTTTATATTTTTATATTTAAAAATATAAAATATAAAAATTCTTAATGATTTAATAAAACATGTTTGCACTTATTTTTAAGCTTTATAGAATATGAATTTGTTCATAACTGTGCAAAAATAAATCCAAATTATATAGCATATGTTTCGATATATTGATGATATATGTGTATTTAATTCTAATAATTTTTATTCAATTAGTCAACAAATTTATTCAAATAGTCATATTCTTAATAAAACCAATATTGATGATAAAGAAGGTGTATATCTTGATATGAACATTAAATTAACATCAATTAAAACTACTTAATGAACATTAAATCATTTAAAATCATGTTTCGATTGGCTTAATCGAAACATATGACTATGCTTTGATTCTATTAACTCTAATATTTAGTATTCAATAAAAGAACACATTTATTCAGGTAGACTTATTCTTAATAAAATCAATATTGATGATAAAGAAGGTGTATATCTTGATATTAGCATTAAATTAACATTAACTAAAACTACTATTAATTTATATCGTAAAGATTACATATTTAAATTTACAAGAAACATATTTTTGCATGAGCATTCATGCATACCATATAATATAAAATATAATACATTAAATAATGAAATTTTAAGAATTGCAACAATATGTAATGATATTGGTTTTCTTCAAAATCATTTAAATGATTTAATAGATGCATATTTTAAACTAGGTTACAATAAAAATACCGTCAAACAGAAAATAGTAAAATATATAAATCAACACAATAATATAAAGAATAAATTTAAAATCATTAGCGGAAAATTTTTATGGATAATAAGCTGACCCCTCTGTTTAGTTGGGTCGAGAAATAGGGGTCGAAACCTGATAACATAGATGTTCTTCCTGATGACCTCTAATCCTTATTCTGATACATTACCTGTTATTTATTAGTCAATTCATAAAAATTGATTTTTATTTTAAATTGCATTTTTAAATCTTAACTTGATATAAATTATATCAATTAGTTATTGTTTATAATGATTTTTAAATTATTTATTATTTAATTATTTCTATTTTATTTAGCAGTATTTTAATTTATAAAATGCGTAGATTCAGTTAGCTGATCTGATTAATGGAAATGATGAAATATTAATTACGATATTTATTAATAATAATTGGTAATTAACAATTTATTAATTAATAAAGAATTAATTGTAATTAGTTGGAGTTGGATTGAAAAGGGAGAAATTTTATTTATTTTCAGAAAATTACTCTTTTGGTAATTTTCAGAAGATGCTAACAGAGGTTAGCGAAATATCAAATAAAATTTCCCATATATTTTGATCCAGCTCTAATAATTCTTTATTTATATTTAAATCGGAGAATTTGTAAATTAAGAATTTACAAATTACAGATATCTTATAATTATTATAATTATTATAATTATTATATCTTATATGATAACTTACAATTCTTTATAATTATTCATTAATTTTCTTTATTTTTAATTTGTAAATTGTATAAAATACGTATACTCAGTTATCTGCTCTGAAATCTTATAAAATCTTATAACAATTATTATATCTTATATGTATAAAATACGTAATTATTTTAATAATTATTTTAAACATACAGAGTCTATTATTTATTAATCAATTCACAAAAATTGAATTTTATTTAAAATTTTAATTTTTTAATTTAACTTAATATAAATCTTATAAAATCTTATAACAATTATTTATAATTATTTATTGTCTTGTATACAATAAAATAAATTATTTATTATTTAATAAATTATTATTTTATTGTATTCTAATACACTGTATTATAATAAGATATCATCAGATCACTATCTTCATTTTTAATAAAGATAATTTATTCTTTATATCTCATTTGTTAACAAAAATTGACTTCTTTCTCAAACAGAAAGTAAAATATATAAATCTACCAAACATTTCAAAACTTGTATTTATAACCGAAATTTTTTTATAGATGGATAGTAAATAATATACTTTGTATTTATGCAAGTTCTACATTCTCTATTTTTATTTTTACCATTAAATATTATACTTGGTATTATAATAAGATACTTGATAATCTAATTTCATCATAGGAAATACGTTATTAGCACGTATTTGGCCCCGTTGCTACATTAGATTGATGAATATGAGTTGAAACCGTTTAACATATCAGTTCATCCTGATGATCTCTAATCCTTATTATTTATATATAGATAATATATATATAATTATTGGAGCTGGATCAAAGAAAAGAGCAAATTTTTTATTTATATTTCACTAATCTCTTTTAGCATGTTCAGAAAATTCCAGAAAATTACTTCATTAAATTAGTAATTTTCTGAAGATGCAAACTAAATAGGTTAGCAAAATATCAAATAAAATGTTCCTATTTTCTTTAATCCAGCTACAGTAATTATAAACAATTAATCTGATCAGTTTATGAAATAAAATAAAATTTCTTAGCCGTTACTTGCGATGCGAGAGATTAGATACACTGAATTGAACAAAATCCGATACTTAATTATTTACTTTAGTTGATTGAAAATTAAAGTAAATATTTATAAATAATAAATAATATTATTTAATGAGTAATAAATAAAGTAAATAATAATAAACTATTATTATTTTATAAGGATAAATTATAAATATTAATAATAATAAACTATTAATAAACTATAAATAGTTTATTAATAAACTATTTATATAAAATAAATATTTATTATTATATATAAATATTTATATAATAATAAACTATTTACTATTAATAAACTATAATAATAAACTATTATTATTTTACTATTGATTTTCATAAGGTGGGTATCCGTGTCCACTAGAATTGTATCCCATTTGAGGGACATTCAAATGACTGTGTTTTAAAAAATTATTTAAAAAATAAATAAATAATAAATAAAGTAAATAAACTATTACGTCAGTTGATTTAAAATTGATCAGAAGTGTACATGTCAGATAAATATACAGCTTGCATGAGAATTACAAGCACAAGAATTATTATTGTTATTATTATTCGAATGGTTATTGTCTAGAGCAGTATTCCTCAAACTTTTTTTGTCAGCCGCCCCCTTTGAAAAAAAAACAATATTTATTATGGACCCCCTGATATAAAAAAATATATTAATAAAAATTCTGATTTACTTATAGTTTATTTTAAGCACGATCTCCATATATTTAAATAATAGTTTGCGTCAAGTGTTTAATGAGACGGATGTATCTGGTGCGAGTCTACCAGTGTTTTGATTTTCGGTTCTATATTAGTTAATAGAAGTCTTAGATTGCCTCTCTGAACTATTTGAAGACGATTTCTTTTCTTTGACAAAAGATTTGTAACTGCGCTAAATCCTCTTTCGACCAGATATGACGTTGGGAAGGCAATCAAAAACTTCTGAACGATTGCCCATGTTTCAGGATAACTTTGTTGAATTTTATTTTGCAACCAAAATTGTTGATAGCCGCTTTTGAATTTGAATTTCAATTGACTGTTCTGGTTCGAGTCTTGATGGGGGCTATTTTTAATATTTCTCAAAAACAACCCAAATTTCCCTTCAAAAATAGCATGGGGTCGCCTGTGGCATGGGGTCGCCCCTGGCGCGCCACAATAAATTTATACACGTATTGTGATTTCAGTAATATTATAGCGATTTTTGTTATGTTTTAAAAGGGTATTTTAAAATGAAAACTAAAAGGATAAATTGTAATTGGCTATTTCGTGCTTACTTATAATCTTAAATATGTGTTGTTTATTTGTAATGAAGATGAAATTTACATTTTTTCACCGACCCCCACCTCTCTTTCATGGACCCCCTTTTAATCAAAAATTCTCTACCGCCCCCTGAATCGTCAAACAGGCCCAAAGAGGGCGCTACGGACCACTTTGAGAAACACTGGTCTAGAGTAATCCTCAGTACCATGTACTGTTTATTACCACCTTTCCAAAGATTGGAGACAGGACTGCTGGAGATATTCGGTGAGCCGGTTTAACTGCTTTTAACTTTTGCTCTCCACCAATCGTGGTAGACTTTAAAACTCTCAGTCATATCGATATTGTGAAACGGTACTCTAGTTTAAACGATAGGGTAGACTGAAATGGCATTCTAGTTCAAACGATAATGGAATTTCGTTAATGAATAGTGCCAATGTTGATGTAGAAAAATTTCTAAATAAGGAAAGTATCGTTTCAAAAACTTCCATTTTGTCCGGTCGGTGACTTTAAAATTAAAGAAACGCATGTGTCATAGCTTCATGTCTTAGGAGACAACTTTGAAGAACTTCAAGGCTTTCTCATAATTCACTTAAGACAGCAAACGCACTGAAATAAAGGAAATTAAGAGTTTCCGTTTTATTTGTGGTAACTAAGAGTCTAAGATAAGATCATTTAGATACGCTAGGTACGAAAGTTATATCAAAATTAAAAACGTCTAATTCAGGAAGCATGTCATTCTTCCTAAATTTTACAACCGAGTAATTTACACTAAGCTCGTTTATTCTGCAATACATTCGCAGTTGCCTTAAAAACCTCTAAAAAACTTCAGACTTGCTAGATTAAATTTCCAAATCGTCTGCAAATAATAAGCATTGAGCTTCATAGTGCTTAATACATGCCGAAGATCGGATATATACAGGCTAAAGAGGACAAAAGTTAAATGGTCACCCTGTGGACTACAGAATGTGTTCACCGTCAGGAGAATAGCAAATTTACGAAATTGCAAATCTTTACTTACAATGCCACATGCTTTCTTGAAATCTACAAATACTACATAAAATGTTCATTTGCTTGTCTTGCCTTCAAAACATGTACACGTAATCACATCAAGATTGAATAAACCAATTTGTTTAAAATTGCTTATTATAAATTAATAAGTCTAAAAAGGAATATTTATTATTTGATAAACCCTATATTGATATTATATTTTGAATATATCAAAATAATATAATATTGGTTTATATCGAGTTTATTTTACAGTCGCAGTTGATCTATTTTAACGTTTTTCAATTACAATTTGCAAATTTACCATCATATAAATTCGATCACTCTTCAAATTATATCGTTTAGATATCGACGGTGACCTTACAGACGACGAAATCAAACATGCTCTACCTAGTAAACAAAGTATCATTGATGAATTAGACGATGTTAGATTTTAGATTAATTTAATTCCAATTTTAAACTTTAGCATATTAATTATAGGAATTACTTTTTTCGGCAAATCGTACCCGTGACGATACTGCACGAAATGAGGAACTGAAGGGAAATTTATCATGTCATATTATTTCTAGTGAATCGTGCACTAATTCAACTGATCAAACTCAAATCAATTGGCTTTTGCAAGTTCGCGACGTGTTTACTCACCAATTACCACGAATGCCCAGGGAATATATTACTAGGCTTGTTTTTGACAGGTAAGTTTCGATCAACTCTTTAATCTTTTACATTTCTACCGAAATGTAAAATTTGATTAAAATTTGATAATAATATAATATTTAACTATTGCATTATCTTAAATACAACACTCAATTAGTGAATTAATTATTAATTATAATTATGAATTTAAATAAACATATTTATATACAATGAAATAAATATTGTTAAAAAATGCAAATTTAAACATTTCTTGTTACACCAATAAAATGATATTGAGAAATTCTAAACTTTTATCTTGAATGCCTGTCCTTTCTTGTTTCTGCAATTCGATGATTTACAAGACTTGCATTGCTTTATCATTCTATAATGGCTAAAATTGCACTTTTTTGTTTGAGCGGAGATGCGACGATTTATTGAAAATGAAAATTTCTTTTTATTAATTATTTTATATAATTAATATTTTTATTATTAATATTTAATTAATATTTTTATTATTACTTAATTGTTTTAGCAAGCACAAGAGTCTTGCCCTTATAAAATCAAATCGCGTTATCGGCGGAATTTGTTTCCGACCATTTAAAAGCCAAGGCTTCTCTGAAATTGTATTTTGTGCGGTTTCTGGAAAGGAACAAGTCAAGGTATGTTGATTGCATGATAATGCGTGATACACTGTGAGAAATTCTGTTAGGGATATGGAACACATATGATGAACCATTTAAAAAATTATCACATTAAAGAAGGTATTCTTTACTTTCTGACGTTTGCCGACGAATTTGCAATTGGTTATTTTAAGAAACAAGTGAGTGACTAGCATTTAGTTATTAAATTTCATTATTTCATTTATTGACCACGTCGATACCCAAATTTAAACGAGCTATTAAATAACGAAAAAGAAATAGAAATTTAAATTGATAAGTACGAATAAATAAGAATAAACTCTTTGTTATTTTCCTGAAGATGATTGCAGTAGCTATCGAATAGTGACCGAAACCTGATAGCATAGCATACTTCCTGAACAAGCAATTCCTTCTAAGGATAGTATTATGCCCAATAATAAAGACGATTTTAATTTAAAAATTATGGTATTTTATTAGCTCTTGTTATCATCTTCAGAAAAATTACAAAGAGTTTTAATATTCTTTGTAATTCTCCAGAAGATGATAGCAGTCATAGTTTGTAATCTTTGGAATATAAAACTAATTTCTTCATTCCTGTAAATTTATAAAAGTAAAAGAAGAAATAGATGTTTTTAATATAACATAAAAATTATTTTTTTATTTCTTTAGAATTTAATATAACGTATATTATCAATATTTAATCACATATCTGATATTTTATATATCAGCTAATATAATATTTTTCTTTATAAAATATTCTTTCGTATTTCTGTAAATTATTATATCTTCTACACATAAAAATATTTTTTTTCTTCATCTACGATATTATTAATTTAATAATTTGCGATTAAAATGGTAAATTCGCTTTTATGGATTTGTCACGATCTATAAATTTAAATTAGATCAGATGTTCTTTAAAATATTTAAGTTTAATATAAATAGCAAATCTTAATTTGATAAATTAAAGTAATATAATAACCGTATGGTAAAATCTACTTACTTGTCCGGGCTTTTGATATATTATACTAAATTGCAGATAATCAGAATAGAATTTTCGATCAAAATTTACAAGTAGTCCCGGTGTCTAGGTTCGATATGATAAATACGGTCAATTAGATCAGCTGTTCATCATAATATTCTGTTCTTTAAAATATTCTTTAAAGCATGTATTAACTGAAAAAACGTCTTATTAACTGATATAATTTGCTGCAATTGCCATTAAGAATCGCATTTTCCAATTGTGACGCGAGATCGTTCCAGAAACTTTTCTTATTATTACGGATGCTCAATCTAAGCAGTTTCGTAATTTCAGACAACTTTTCTTTCGATGAAGACCTTATTGTAGCTTTCCGTCTGTCTGATATATCCAAAGTTGTTTTACTAATCCATGGCTTTCTGCTATTTTGCTTTCGAGTAAGAAGTTGAGAGGCGTTATAGCGTATTGCCTCTCGTAGTAGTGATATAATCTTCAGGAAAATTACAATCAGTTCATTCTTATTTCTTTTTTAATGTGACAATTTTATTTTTGTTATGAAATATTAATGATAATTAATATTAATTCAGGTTATTAACCTGAATGAACCTGACAATTTTATTATTAATTAACATATTCTAGAAATATTATTTCGTAATTCACGATTTAATCATTTTAATGAACCTGACAATTTTATTATTAATTAACATATTCTATTAACCCGTAAATTATGCTATATTTTATGCAGATATATTTTTTGTTCTTCCTCAACAGTAATAATACAAAATTAAATTAGTCAATTTATAAAAGTTGACGTTTATTTTAAATTTTAATTTTTTATTTTAACTTGATATAAGTTATATTAAACAACTTACGATATTCCGATGCCTCCAATGTTGATAGGGCTTGTCAGAACTGTTTTTATAGGACATCGACGCAGTCCTCTAATTCTTATTCTGATACAACGTTTGTTATTTATTTGTCAATTCATAAAAATGACGTTTATTTTAAATTTCAATTTTTTATTTTAACTTGATTTAAATTATAGAAAATCTTATAACATTTATTTATTTTATTATTTAATTATTAAATTTTAATTTAGCATTATTATGTTTTGTTTATTTCATAATTATATTAAATATGTAGACTCAGTTAGCTGATTTGATTATAAATATCAATCTGATTAATACATAAGTTGTGCTCAACCATATAAATACATTAAATAATGAAATTTTAAGAATTCCAACAATATGTAATGATATTGACTTTCTTCAAAATCATTTAAATAATTTAATAAATACATATTTTAAACTAGGTTACTATAAAAATACCATCAAGCAGAAAATAGTAAAATATATAAATCAACACAATAATATTAAAAATAAATTTAAAATAATTAGCGGAAATGTGTATTTAATTAATGTGTATTTAATTCTCATAATTTTTGTTCAATTAGTAAACAAATTTATCCTGAAAGCCTTATTCTTAACAAAACCAATATTGATGATAAAGAAGGTGTATATCTAGATATAAACATTGAATTAACATTAACTAAAACTACTATTAATTTATATCGTAAAGATGACATATTTAATCGTACAATATATAATATAACTATAAAAATATGACCTATATTTACAAGAAACATATTTGCATGATCATTCATGCATACCATATAATATAAAATATAATACATTAAATAATGAAATTTTAAGAATTTCAACAATATGTAATGATATTGGCTTTCTTCAAAATCATTTAAATAATTTAATAGATACATATTTTAAACTAGGTTACTATAAAAATAACATCAAGCAGAAAATAGTAAAATATATAAATCAACACAATAATATAAAGAATAAATTTAAACTCTTAAGTGGCAAATTTTTATGGATGGATAATAACTAATATACTTTTATTAGAATAAGATACTAGATAGTTTTATCATATGAAATACATCATTAGCATGTATTAGTTAGCTGATTTGATTTCTTAACAAAATTTAATAAAGTTTTGTTAAGAAATCAAAATAAAGTTCTATTAATTTATTTTTAGTAAGACAAACATTAAATGTGATATTATTTTATTTTTAAATATAATTGTATGTCAACAAATATACAATTTGTAAATTTAATTGTTCAAAATATCATCTTAGCCATGTTCTTATGTTTTATCTCATGCGGCAAAATGTGCAATTGATTTATGCCACTGCATATTTGTGAATTTAAATTATGGAAAAATAAGATTATTAATTTATAAAAAGCATTTGAAAAGCATTTGTTTCTATAAAAGGTGCAAATGTTTGCTGCTTTATAATTCTAAGAAAATAGTTATCTTGAAAAATTAATTTAAATTGTTTGTTTATTCAAAAGGTCTAGTTGAAAAGCATCATTATGAAATTATAATTACATATTCTTTGCTATTGAAAGGGTTTCTCTACAAACATTACATTGATGCAGTCATGCTATAAAGGATATTTCAAGGAATACGAATCAGCCACATTTATGGAGTGCAAGCTAAACGCTAAGGTCGATTATGTGCATATCACTTCAGATATTCGACTTTATCATGAGGTGTTTTTATCTGATTGCTTTTCTCAATTTCGACTCTTTGCTCTTGTTTATTAGATTGTAAATAACGTCGTTCATAATCGAGTGTCAAAGTTAGCAACAGAAATTCAAAGTATTCCTTCACGTGGTAAGCGGCCAAAAGGAATCGAAGACATACCCGGATTAGGCAAGCCATTATTGTTCTTGTTTATTTAACGTTTATACGTTTTGTTTCAAGACATTCAAGTGGTGTATTACTTTAATGTGATGTAATTTATTAATATTTATAAATACTTAATTCAAGGTCAGGTGTAAACAACGCCGTGCCCGTCATGCCTGACAGAAAAGTTTGAAATTGAAAATTATCCTGGATTGGCAAATTATGTTATTAATTTGCTATTAATTCGGTAAATTAATAGCAATAATATTTTAAATAGTTGATACTGATCCGTTATTGATAAATAATTATTAGAGCTGGATCAAAGGAAAGAGGATTTTTTTCGATATTTCGCTAACTTTTGTTAGCATCTTCAGTAATTTTCTGAAGATGCTAACAAAAGTTAGCGAAATATCAAAAATAATTTCTTCTTTCCTTTGATCCAGCTCCAATAATTATTTGGTATTAATACGGAATATAACATAAAATATAAAACAATATAATTAGAAAATAAGCTAAAAGATCTAATTATATTCGGATAATGCCATTGAAATTACCCTAACATGATATCATGACATACTTTACATATGATGTCTCTTTATGCAATAACCTGATAGACTTACTTTTATTCTAAGATTAAAGTATTGAGGAATATTATAATATTAAATATTGTTGATTATTTAAGCAATATCAATTACGCCGCACTTGCACACAGTATTTTGATAGTTAACGAATAACTAATTAAGGTTTCACTTATCACTTGATGTCCTAATCGTCGTTACTCAGTACTTCTTTATGTTTAAAAAATCAAATTTATATAATTTATAATTTTGATATTTGTTATAGAAAATTATATATAATATAGTATATATATTTCATACAGACATTTTTTCACATAGCGTTTCTTTGCAGAGCGTTACTCAGCTATTTTCGCAGAGTGTTATCGCATTATTATTTTAAAATATCTGAAACAAATCCCTTATACGGTTGAATTTAATATACTTCCGCTACTAAACGTCATATTTAACTATTTCGGAAAAATAATGTATTTATAAAAGTTAATTTTTAACTTTTGCAATAATTCTGTACTGTAAGTTATGTCACTTTATGTTATTGCAAATAATTATTAATGTGAGATTTGATCTTATAGCGAAGATAGGATTTCCGTTACTAGAGAAAACAGTTGATCAAGAAATACAGCTAGATGGTGACGAGTTATCTGCCATATTTACGTCAATTGTCAATCAGATAAAGGTTTTAAATAACATTAGATTAATTGTAAAACTGTAAATCTATTTTGTTCGTAGGCACATTCATCATCTTCATTGATATCGACGTTTTCAAGCAAACTTTCAACCAAAGTCAAATTTCCAATAGGTAATCACAATAAATTTGTAAATTATTTCGATCAATTCACTGATTTGCTGTCAGATGGAGTAAAATAATAAAAATTTATTTTTTATTCATAAAATAAAATTGTCTATCAACCCTAATCAGTAAGATAAATAAAATATAAATCTGAAATTTATATCTAAATGTACTTTAATTTAGTTCTGAAATTTAAATATCGAATTATTAAATTTAGTTTTGAAATTTAAATATTGAAATATAATTTAGTTTTGAAATTTAAATATCGAAATATACTTTAATTTAGTTTTGAAATTTAAATATCGAAATATACTCAAATCTAATTTAGTTCTGAAATTTAAATATCGAAATATACTCAAATCTAATTTAGTTCTGAAATTATTAGAATTAAAGAATTATTAGAGCTGGATCAAAGAAAGAAGTAAAATTTTATTTGATATTTCGCTAAGACATTTGCAACTGTCTCGTCATCTAAATCATTTACTTCAACTGTTCTATATGTGGTTAGCGATTCAGGTAGTCCCAATCCATTGATATTAGCATATGTAAAATTATGCTAGCATATTAGCATATGATATTATTTTATTTATTATAAATACATTATAAATATTATAATAAATTATAATAATTATTATAGTTACTTATAATCGTTATTTGGCAAATTTAGCAAACATGTGCGAAAAAATATATTAATTTATCAATTTAGATTAAAAATATAATCGTGACGATTGACATTCATCAAATCGCACACAAGTAGTAAATAGAATAACTATCTTCCCAAATTTAATGTGTACTTGCTACTTCGTATTTAAAAATTAACATTTAGGCATCATAAATATTCTACATAATATAATAATACTTTATTTATTAAATATTTTAAATACTTTATTTATTTATTTAAATATATCTTATAAATTAAATTTGTAATTTGCAGCAGTGATTAATCTGACATAAATTGTACGTAGTAAGTTAGCTAAATTATTCTAGGCATATTCATTGCAGTTTATAGAGTTGAGCATTTTTTTAATATATTTGTTAAAGCTTACGCCATTAAATAGCTTCTACAGTGACTCAGAATATTATCACTCTACAACAATGAAACTACTGGTGATGTTATATTAATCAGGAAGAATTCAATAAAACTTTTTTAATTGACAAACAGGAAAGTGTAAATCTACATGCTTTTGTGAATTTCTGCGTGCGCTTAGTGAATTCCATTCAGCGGTTTACTAAGGATTAAGTACTGTCGAAGTTGTGTAGCTACAGGGCTACACTGATGAGACCACCCTGTAGTGATGCGTAGACTAAGGTCGAAACGCCTCATTGTAGACTAGGCGTCTGTGGTAGGCGCATTCCGGGTTAAGCTTTCCAACAATGAAACTACTGGTGACGTTATATTAATCATGAAGAATTTCAATAAAACGTTTTTATGATATTAGGATAATATCATATCGATGATATGCTAACATATCATCGATATGTTAGCATCTCCAGCAAATTACAATAATTTTCCAGCTCCAATAATTCTTTAATATTAATTATATGTAAAATAATGCATTTGATGATTATTTGTAACATTACGAAACAAAATACGACTTCAATTATGGATAATAAAAAACTTCTTTTTATAATTGACGTTGTGACATAATTTGATCTGTTTGCTGCAGATTTTTCCACAATTGAAAAAAGACTATCTAATCTGTACTACCTGAAACCCCATATATTTATTGCCGATATTAACCGATGTTTTGCGACCTTTCTTCAATGCGATCAGTTTGCACGTTCCGAAGAAACCCGTAAGCAGCTCCAAGCATTGCAATTGTTCTTTCAAAGTAAACTACAAGATGCTCGCCTTCTTAAGGATATATGAACATTATTAGTTTACTAATATACGTTAGGTGTTAAGAGTTAACCACAGAATTGAGATATTTAACATTTTTGTAAATATGTTGTTTGTATAAACATAAAAACCATGTGAATTTAATGTTAACAAAATATTAATGTTATACTCTAAATAATCACATAATTTCAATACTGTACATGTCAAGAAAGTTATACAAATTTATCCGCTTATGTCAGAGCCAGATGATACCAGAGCCAGATGATACTATGCATTTTTTAAATTTATTGTATTTGCTTAAGTTGCGGCTAGAAGCCTGTTACTTCAAAGATGCTTAGTGCGAGAAATTAAATTTACAATGGATTTAATTTCAAAAAGCTAGATTTTTTCTATTGCAGTGATGGTTGCTAACCGAAATTGATAACGTCCATATGATGCGTACTGTTACTTTTAAGGGTTTGTGTGCCAAATATTGCATTGGTGGGATGCAGTGAGCTCAATGGTTTACCTAAAACAGTTATGTGATCCACTAAACTTCTAATGTTATAATATTTGTAAATATCTATAGAATAAAGGCATTTTAAGGTATTTTAAAATCAGCAAAAATACGATTTACTTTCCTCAAAACAAGTATAAGTTATTAAGTATAAGTTATTTTAATGATGGTAGCGTATGCTGTAAACCACTTAAAGATCTATTTATAAATCCTAAAGGATTTAAATTTATTAAAGGATTAAATTTATTCCTCTTTTCATTTTTCTTAAAAGCCAATATTTAGCCATCACTATCACATGAAATTTCTGATCTGTTTTCTTCAAGGTGAAATAAAACATAAATAATAACGAAAAATTCTATAATACGCTAGAACAATGAGGAAGAAATACCACATACTTTAATATAATGAGAAAGAATAGATATCAGGTAAATACTAGAAATCATGATAAACTAAGGAATAAGAAATACTAGATACTTTAAAATGCTGAGGAAACATAATAGATACTTTGATAGACTGAGGTAAAATAAATACTAGATACTTTGATATACTGAAGAAGAAATACTAGATACTTTAATATGCTGAGGAAGAAGAAATACTAGATGTTTCGATATACTATGGAAAAATAAATAATAGATCCTTCGATATACTGAGGAAAACGAATTACTAGATACTTTGATATACTGAGAAAAAAGAAATACTAGATACTGTGATATGCTGAGGAAAAAGAAATATTAGATACTTTGATATACTGAGAACGAATAAAGACTAGATACTTTAATATGCTGAAGAAAAAATGCAAAATACTATGATATGCTAAAGAAGATATAATACCAGACACTTTGATATACTGAGGAAGAAAAAAACAGTAAACTTTGATATACTTAGGTATTAATACTTGATACTTTGATATGCTGAGGAAGAAGAAATACTAGATACTTTGATATACTGAGGAAGAAGAAATACTAGATACCTAAATATGCTGAGGAAGACGAAATACTAGACACCATGATATGCTGAAGAAGAAAAAACCAGAGACTTTGATATACTGAGGTATTAATACTAGATACTTTGATATGCTGATGAAACAGAAATACTAGATACTTTGATATACCGAGGAAGAAGAAAAATTGATACTTTGAAATACTGAGAAAAAGAAATATTAGAAACTTTTGTATATTGAGGAAGAAGAAATTTAAGATAGTTTGATATACTTAAGAAGTAATACTAGATACTTTGATATGCCAAAGAAAAAAGAATTACTAGATACCTTGAAATGCGGCGGAAAAAGAAATACTAGATACTTTGATATGCCGAGGAAAAACAAATACTAGATACTTTGATAAGCCGAGGAAAAAGAAATACTAGATACTTCGATATGCCGAGGAAAAAGAAATACTAGATACATTGATATGCCTAGGAAAAAAGAAATACTAGATACTTTGATATGCCGAGGAAAAAGAAATACTATATACATTGATATGCCTAGGAAAAAGAAATACTAGATACATATGCCGCGGAAAAAGAAATACTAGATACTTTGATATGCCGAGGAAAAAGAAATACTAGATACTTCGATATGTGGAAGAAAAATAAATACTAGATACTTTGATATACCAAGGAAAAAAGAAATACTAGATACTTTGATATGCCGAGGAAAAAGAAATATTAGATACTTTGATATACCGAGGAAAAAGAAATACTAGATACTTCGATATGCCGAGGAAAAAGAAATACTAGATACTTCATATACCGAGGAAAAAGAAATACTAGATAGATAGGAAAAAGAAATACTAGATACTTTGATATGTTGAGGAAAAAGAAATACTAGATACCTTGATATACCGAGGAAAAAGAAATACTAGATACTTCGATATGCCGAGGAAAAATAAATACTAGATACATTGATATGCCTAGGAATAAGAAACACTAGATACTTTAATATGTCGAGGAAAAATAAATACTAGAGACTTTGATATGTCGAGGAAAAAGAAATACTAGAAACTTCGATATGCCGAGGAAAACGAAATACTAGATACTTTGATATGTGGTGGAAAAAGAAATACTGGATACCTTGATATGCCGAAGAAAAAATAAATACTAGATACATTGATATGCCTAGGAAAAAGAAATACTAGATACATATGCCGAGGAAAAAGTAATACTAGATACTTTGATATGCCGAGGAAAAAGAAATACTAGATACTTCGATATGCCGAGGAAAAAGAAATACTAGATACTTTGATATACCAAGAAAAAAGAAATACTAGATACTTTGATATGCCGAGGAAAAAGAAATATTAGATACTTTGATATACCGAGGAAAAAGAAATACTAGATACTTCGATATGCCGAGGAAAAAGAAATACTAGATACTTCATATACCGAGGAAAAAGAAATACTAGATACTTTGATATGCCGAGGAAAAAGAAATACTAGATACCTTGATATACCGAGGAAAAAGAAATACCAGATACTTCGATATGCCGAGGAAAAATAAATACTAGATACATTGATATGCCTAGAAAAAAGAAACACTAGATACTTTAATATGTCGAGGAAAAATAAATACTAGAGACTTTGATATGTCGAGGAAAAAGAAATACTAGAAACTTCGATATGCCGAGGAAAACGAAATACTAGATACTTTGATATGTGGTGGAAAAAGGAATACTGGATACCTTGATATGCGGTGGTAAAAGAAATACTAGATACTTTGATATGCCGAGGAAAAATAAATACTAGATACATTGATATGCCTAGGAAAAATAAATACTAGATACATATGACGAGGAAAAAGAAATACTAGATACTTTGATATGCCGTGGAAAAAGAAATACTAGATACTTCCATATGCCGAGGAAAAAGAAATACTAGATACTTTGATATACCAAGAAAAAAGAAATACTAGATACTTTGATATGCCGAGGAAAAAGAAATATTAGATACTTTGATATACCGAAGAAAAATAAATACTAGATATATCGATATGCCGGGGAAAAAGAAATACTATATACCTCATATACCGAGGAAAAAGAAATACTAGATACTTTGATATGCCGAGGAAAAAGAAATATTAGATACCTTGATATACCGAGGAAAAAGAAATACTAGATACTTCGATATGCCGAGGAAAAAGAAATACTAGATACATTGATATGTCTAGGAAAAAGAAATACTAGATACTTAGATATGCCGAGGAAAAATAAATACTAGAGACTTTGATATGTCGAGGAAAAAGAAATACTAGAAACTTCGATATGCCGAGGAAAAAGAAATACTAGATACATTGATATGCCTAGAAAAAAGAAATACTAGATACTTTGATATGCCGAGGAAAAAGAAATACTATATACATTGATATGCCTAGTAAAAAAGAAATACTAGATACATATGCCGAGGAAAAAGAAATACTAGATACTTCGATATGCCGAGGAAAAAGAAATACTAGATACTTCGATATGCCGAGGAAAAATAAATTCTAGATACCTTGATATACCGAGGAAAAAGAATTACTAGATACTTCGATATGCAGAGGAAAAAGAAATACTAGATACCTTGATATACCGAGGAAAAAGAAATACTAGATACTTCGATATGCCGAGGAAAAATAAATACTAGATACATTGATATGCCTAGGAATAAGAAACACTAGATACTTTAATATGTCGAGGAAAATTAAATACTAGAGACTTTGATATGTCGAGGAAAAAGAAATACTAGATACTATGCCGAGGAAAAAAATACTATACTTTGATACTTTGATATGCCGAGGAAAAAGAAATACTAGATACGGATATTTTGATATGCGGAGGAAAAAGAAATACTAGATACTTTCATATACTGAGCAAAAGAAAATACCAGATACTTTGATATACTGAGCAAAAGAAATACTAGATACTTTGATACTAGATACTTTGATATACTGAGGAAAAGGAAATACTAGATACTTCGATATGCTGAGGAAAACGAATTACTAGATATTTTGATATTCTGAGGAAGAAAAATACTTGCTGATGAAAAAGAAAAACTATGATGGGGAAAAAGAAATACTAGATACTTTGATATAAAGAGGAAAAGCAAATACTAGATACTTTGATATACTGAAGAAGAAAAAATACTATGCGGAGGAAAAAGAAATACTAGATACCTTGATATACTGAGGAAAAAGAAATACTAGATACATCGATATGCCGAGGAAAAATAAATACTAGATATTTTGATATGCGGAGGAAAAGAAATGCTAGATACTTTGATATACTGAGCAAAAGGAAATACTAGATACTTTGATATACTGAACAAAAGCAAATACTAGATACTTTGATATACTGAGGAAAAGGAAATACTTGATAATTAACTATACTGAGGAAAACGAATTACTAGTTACCTTGATATACTAAAGAAGAAAAACTACTTGCTGATGAAAAAGAAATACTAGATACTTAAATATGTCGAGGAAAATGAAATACTAGATACTTTGATATACCGAGGAAGTAGAAATACTAGATACTTTGATATACCGAGAAAAAAGAATTACTAGATATTTTGATATACTTTGAAAAAGAAATATTAGATAATTTTATATCCTGAGGAAACAGAAATACTAGATACTTTGATATATTGAGGAAAAAAATACTAGATACTTGGATATACTGAGTAATGAGAAATACTAAAAATTTTGATATACTTGGATGAAGAAATACTTACACTTAAACTCTTTTCGTTCGCTTTATACCTTTAAACCCCTTTGCCATGTTAATGTTTAATCTATATTTTTTTAATAATTTTCAATAACAGCAGTTTTTACCTCATCTGTAAATGAGGTAAAATATGTATTGCGAATTAAAGGAAGATTAATATATAATACATCAAATACCGGGATATTTTCTTTCTTGGGCAAAACAAACTGCCCTAACTCTGGGGAGAATAGACTTGCTCTCAATATTGTTTTATTGAATATTTTTCTGTTAACATTACAAATACAAAAATGCAGTATTTAAATAAGACCATATCGTTGGTCATTAGTTATCGTCAGGGTCTATCCAAATTATCAACGTTATTTGTACTTTTAAAATCCAAGACACTAGCATTTATTTTAAGAAATTAGTGCCTTAATGATTAGTTTTACAAAAGGAATTCATTAATATAAATGGCTTAATAGAATGCTATGTTTAAATTCTATGCCATTGTTCTGATTTGATAGAAAATACATTTAATCCCGATATGATAGCCTGAAATATGTTTAGCGGTGAAGGTTTTACTTTTCATTTTCCGAATATATACGATATACCATCATGCATTAACTTTTGGATAATTTGATATGCTGAAATGTTATTTGATTGGTTTCCCTCTTTTTTGTGGTTGCATGATGTTGGTGTTTTAAATTCTGTGATAAACGTTTTAGTTTGTCCGCTAGAATCTATATAAGTCTCTTTCTGCTCGATTGATCCATCCGATTTAGTAATTCTTTTGATAATTGTGCTATGTGAATATTGTTGAGGGATACTGAAGTTGTTAGGGTATGTAATTGTTGCTTGATCCCTGAAACATTGATCGCGAAGTGAATTTCCAGAGCTCGAATTTGTTTCGTTTATGGGCACGGAATTAAGTTCATGAAGATTGGAATCAAATGCATCGTTGAAAACAAGACCGATTGTAGGATCCAAAAAGCCATCAATAAGCTCCTGTAACGTTGTATCCTTAAATATGTTGTTATTTCGAGGCATCTGAAACAATTATTGAGGTTACTTATATTAACTTAATTTTATTAAATTTTTACTAAAATGTTTAAAAATGCGATAAAACTTCAAATTTATTAGGTAAGCAGGCGGCTGTTAAAATATACTACTACCTTAAAACACCAAATACAGAGTACGGTGAATTTTCTTTAAACTAAATTTCAATAGTAATTAGTAATTAAAAGATCGTATTTTTCAGCAATTGTTGCTTGTCAATGGTATTTTCTAAAATACTAGTTGAATCAAGTGTCTAGTGTTTGTTGGAATTGAGAAAGATCGATTTTTTTTACTTTATTCGATGAAGAGATTTGGTGTAGCTACAATCCTTGACAATGATATGACTGGTTCTATGTTACTTTGAAGTATCAGAATATATTTTTAGATTGACTCCGTCTGAGAATATTTTTCGTATTTCAGAATACAAATGACAGTGACTTCTAAAATTTCGTAATGTGCGGTAATGAAGAAAAAATTCCTTTTAAAATATTTCCATCCTTATATATTTATGATTTCAGATAAAAAAATTATTTGCTACAGCACATCAGTTACTGTCTTATTTATTAGTGATAATCAGTTACGGCTTAGTATTTTTACATTCGTTTTCTTAACTTTAATACATCATTTATAATTACATATGGAAAAACTTGTTCAACTGACAAAATCCAAAAAAATTAATTTGAAATCATATAATACATCTTATATGTACATAATTTCGAAAAATTAAACGCAATTGATGATAATAAAATCACCACAGTTCATCCATTTTTGATTTACCGGTGGTTTTCGGCATCTTGGCCTTAGCCATTTCAAGTTCTCTTTGGTTGTTTTTATAGAAATGGGGAGCAAGTTCTAGTAGCCAATTTGGTTCTATTTCGATCAGTTGACGCATAAATTCCTTAGTAGTATTGACCACTTCATGAAATAATACCCACTTTGGCAATTGATCACCAAGACAAGAACTTGGATGTATGAATACTGAACGACCTTGTCTAATTGTCCGATACTGTCCGTTCTTGCTAATTCTTGCAGTATTGTAAAAATAGCCGGTCGTTATAACCTTGCGTATTGATAGACTAGGATCAAAGTTATGATCAACTGCATTAGAATGTGATTTAATGCTGATCATTTCCATTTCAACACGATCCGTTAGCAAGTTTACCAATTGTTCACGAACATCTCTTGCTCTTCGTAAGGAACGATATTGAATGAAATTTTCATAACACCACTGAACGCTGAATTCAGAATCTGCCCATTGCTGGTACACATTTAACAGTGTCAAATGATCACCTCCTGGACGGTAAAAATTCTTGCGTGCGGTATCGGCCAGTTTGGCTTTGTCTCTCGGTCGGAAAAATATAGATCCACTGTTCACCGACAGCATTGCTGCGATTGTTGTGATCTCATCGGAGCAGCGAAATTCTTCAGAAGCAAGTATGGACCGGGCCATTTGAGGATCTGTGGGAATTTCAGCCATTCTCCTGCCCAGTCTGGTAAGCTCTGCTCGATGGTTTAAAGAACCTAGTGCGTATAATTGTTCCAGTGCAAGCGTTAAGGCCTCAGTCGATGGAGCATCCATATAATCAAAATGAAGCAAATCGTCAATTCCGATACATTTAAGCATTAACACGACACTGCACAGGTTTGTTCTTTGAATTTCTGGTATAGTACACGGATCTAACTCTCGTTCATATGATTCTGCTGTATACAGGCGAAAGCATTTACCGGCAGATACTCGACCGGCTCTGCCGGCTCTCTGATTTGCGCTTGCTTTAGATATACGAGTTACAGTCAACGCTTCAATTCCCGATCGAGCATTGAACGTTTTTTGTTTACAGAATCCAGGATCAATAACATAAACAATTCCTTCAATTGTCAACGATGTCTCTGCTATATTAGTAGCAAGAACAACTTTGCGAGATCCCCTTGGTGTAGGCTCGAAAATTTTACTCTGTAATTCTGAAGGCAATGTAGAATATACCGGAATTACTATTAGTTCGGAAATCTTTGAACTTAAACGCCTGATTTTCTCTTGTAAAATTTCGTATGATGTTTCAATTTCATCCTGTCCAGTAAGAAATACTAACACATCCCCTGGAGGTTGGGTAACATGAATTTGTAAAATGGTGGTAATTGTTGCATCGATGTAGTCTGGCTCTGGAGTTTGGGTGTAATATATATCCACAGGAAATCGCCGTCCTGGTATTCGAAATATGGGAGCATTATCGAAAAATTCGGAAAACTTCTCACTGTTCATAGTAGCGCTTGATATAATCAGTTTCAGATCAGGTCTAAACCTGGCAACATCCTTAACAAGTCCCAATAAAACGTCGGTATGTAAAGTGCGTTCATGAGCTTCGTCAATAATAATTACAGAAAAAGATTTTAGATCAGGCTCTTTTAAAAATTCGCGAAGTAAAATTCCATCAGTCATGTACAAAATTTTTGTCCGTTCTGAGGTGCAGTCTTCGAATCGTATCGTGTAACCCACCACCCCTCCAACTTTAGAATTCATCTCTTTCGCTACTCTTGCGGCTACGCTCATTGCCGCAATTCGTCTTGGTTGGGTACATCCGATTTTTAGCGATTTAGTGTAGCCTGATTCATGTAGATATTGAGGTAGTTGAGTTGTTTTCCCACTACCCGTCTCACCTTCTACAATGAGAATCTGAAATTTAGCAAGTGCGTCGAGTAGATCCTTGCGATACTCAAATATAGGTAGGCTTTTCCTTGTTTCCTGCAGAGATTTGCGTTCTTGTTGTCTGAGAAACTTCTCATATGTCTTTTCATTTTTAAGTTTATTTTGTTTGCTATCTAAAGCGGCAGATTTCTTGCATATAAATTCAATGCGATCGTCCAAAATAAGTTCATATTTATTTTGACTAACTCTATCTCTGGCTCCAAATTTCAAAACAGCTTGATTTACCTTACCTTCTTCAAAATCATGCATATCCGACGGTCCTCTTTTAAGAAGATCTGATTTATCTTCACTGTTTTGCTGATCGATTACACCTTTCTCGGTGGGCACATGATACCTTGATTCACTTATCTTTTCTCTAGCTTCTTTATACTTAAGAGCCAAATCAAGAGCTTGTTTATCGAATTCGAGGCGGCGGAGCTCAGCATTTGTTAGGTGCACGTCGTGGAAAAAATCCTCCTCGTCGTGTATGGCAGCTTCAAGATCTTCAATTTTGTCGATTTCTCGCTTTTTCAAATAAGTACGACGACTCTTTTTCCGTAATTCTTCGATAGACTCTGTCGGATCAGATGAAGTCCGCTTTACAGCATGACTATGTTCGGATCGATCATCAAGATATCGAGTTTTAGCTTGATCTCTTTCATCTAAACGTCTGACGAAATCGTCTCTTTCCTTAATATCTTTAAGACGTTCTTCTTCGAGAGTTTTATTTTGGTCGTCTGCCATTTAAATGTTTTGAAAACTGAAAATACCTCTATTAAGTTGTTAAACTCATGATTTTATACATCTACAAAATGAATTTATGAATAGCACTTTTTCAATTATCTTTGTTAAAAACAAGATGTTAAAAAATTAAAATTAGTTTTTGAAAATTTAGTTTTCTAAACGAGAATGGATGAAATGAAAGTGTAGATATGTAAAGATAATATATATTGTGTTATTATATATTATTATATAATATAATATATTATTATATAATTTTATATAACGTGTTATATATAAGCTTACCATCTTATATATACCTGACAGTTTAATTATTTAAAAATTAAATATTAAAAAATTATTATGAAAAATCTTCATAATATTTTGGTGTATACCGTTGATAATCAACGGTATACAATTTGTTCACGATGATCTGATCATATATATGATCTGATTATATATATATATATATATATATATATATATATATATATATATATATATATATATATATATATATATATATATATATATATATATATATACCAACACAGGTATACAAACTCAAAATATATTATATGTATTAAAGATAATGCATATATAATACTAGACATTTATTTTTCCAATATATAATACATGTAGAAAGCCAATTGCCGAGCAAAAAACAGATAGTTTGGATTTATTAAGATTTCGGTAATCGCCTGCTACCATCATTCTTGTAAAAAGCCATTTTGTCGCACAAAAACAGATAGTTCGGATTTATTAAGCTCTTGGTAATCGCCTATTATTATCATGATAGTAACAGGCGATTACCGAAAGATTAGTAAATTGAAATTATCTGATTTTGTGCGGCAAAATGCCTTTCTATAAGAATTATCAAACTTCCAGCACAACTTGCAATCAATCATATACTATATGTATTAGAATTATATTATACAATAATACTATATGTATTAGAATTTAGATTAAAGGTGATCATGAGGAACTTATATGGTATCAACTTTTATGGTACCAAAGTGGCAGATTGAGGCAATTTTATATCTAAAAATCAACGAATGCAAAATTGAATGGTAAATGTAAAATTAAAATGGTGGACACAGCCAAAGCCATATGCCTAAAAAGTCAATACTTTATTAATTTTATTGGCCAATAATTCAGTACGGAAGATTGACCATCTAATGAGAAGTTGAAGCACACAGTGCAAAAGATTACATGGCGAAGACAACACAACTTGAATGAAACATAATCTGTCTTTACAATGCAGAGGTCATCGCAAAGAATCTCACTCAGATCATTATAATGATATACTGTTTCTATTATTTTTTAGTTAATTATGTACTCAGCGATATAATGCGATTAATCAATATCCATATTGTAGCGTTTAAATGAAGCGATATAATGAAATGCAATTTTAAAGAATCAGCTGGCAAGGTGCTCAAATTATCATTCCGCAATTACCGGCATGCTGTTCAGTTTGCCAAACAGTTAAACTTTTTAGCCCAATGTGAACTTTTATTTTAAACCACAAATTCGCAACTTATCGTACTAATTATAGTCGCAAATTACACAGAAAATGGATATGGCTAGTGAAATCATTCACATCACGTTACTATGTGTGCTGTGAAGTATTAAAACGAGAAAAACGGAAAAGACCAGAAGCACAAATCCTGAGATAATTAAATAAAATTATATTTGTATAATTAAATGTATTAATAAAATTAATGTTTATTAATCAATAGTTGCAAAATCATCGATATTGTTTTTGTTTCTTTAATGATTGCCAGCAAGTGCGCAAGTGAGGTTAATTTATTCCAATAATAAATTAGAATAAATTTATTCCAATTTAAATGATTTATGCCAATAATAAATGATGTTGCACCTCTTCGCCGTGCAACATCAATGCCAATGATTATTCGTCATTTCTCCAGACTAAAGTATCCACGTTGCTATCTCACACCCCGGTCTCCATCCTATCGCACTCTGCTTCCGGAACTCTTTCATCTTCTCCCTGTCTCACCTACAGAAGTATCATATGTCCTCATGTCCTTGCCCAACAAAACCTCACCTGCCGATCCCCTGCCTACTCACATATTAAAATCTATATGCTCATCGATATCCCCATTTCTCACAACCTTGTCTAACTCGTCCATCCGCAGTCGTATCTTCTTTTCACACTGGAAATCCGCAATCGTTCGTCCCCTCCTTAAGAAACAATCGCTCGACCCCTCCCTTCCTTCTAGCTATCGCCCCATTTCACTACTCCCTACTCTTTCTAAGCTCTTAGAACGCCTCATCTTAATACAGATCAACGCTTATCTCTCCTCATCTAATCTGTACCCTCCTTCTCAATCCACTTTCCGCTCTAATCACTCAACAGAAGTGGCCTGCGTGAAAGTTTACAACAACTTACTCATTTCTCGAGACAAGGCTCTATAATAATACAATAATTTATTTAACGTGGCAAATGCGTGCAAAATGCACGCTTACATGACCACAAACAAACAAAAAAAGAACATCAAAGGTCACAGGTAATTAGTTAATTGTTGAAATAAAATTGGATTTGGCGTTTGAAGTACGGCATATATGTTGATCGGCGGATATGAATAGGCAGTTGATTCCACGATAGAGGAGCAGCCACAATGAAGGAGCGAAGTCTAAAGGAGGTAGAGTAGTTTGGGACATGTAAAAGAAGGGAATTACGGGAACGCAGAGCACAATACACAGTACGAGAATTGTCGAGAAAAGGAAGGTTGAGAAATGAAGGGGTATGAGAAGTTATAAGGCGAAAAGCAATGATAAGAAGACGAATTTGAACACGACAATAAATGGTAGGCCAATCAAGAGAAACAAGATAGTGAGGATGTATGATCAAAACGACGAAGACAAAGGAGAACTCGGATGGCAGCGTTGATGATGCGTTGTAAAGGAAGAAGAGTGGATTTAGGTGAGTTGGAAAATAGACTAAGACAGTAATCGAGTCTTGAGAAAAGAAGAGAAGATATTAGAGTCATACAAGGGAAATCGATCAATCTATGAACTTGACGGAGATTGCGGAGTATCAAGGTAGATGAGCGTACTTTATCACTAACGAAAGGTTTAAGTGAAAGTCGGTTGTCGAAATGAAAGCCTAGGAAAACGAGATTATTAACGAAAGGAAGAATTGTAGAATTTAGTGATACGGAAGGAGGTTCTACGCCGAAGCTTCGAGGTAGGATCCACATAATTTTAGATTTATCAGGATTCAGAGAAAGGCGAAGGGAAGAAAGATGATTGGAAATTGAGACAAGACAGCTGGAAACAGAAACACTAAGATCATGAATACGATAAGCAGGTGCGTGAGCATATATGAGAATGTCATCAGCATATTGCATAACATGGAAGTTAAATTTATGAGAAATCGAAGACAAGTCACCGAGAAGAAGAGAGAAAAGCATAGGGCCTAATACATAGCCTTGTGGAACACCGGTCGGGATGGATGAAGGATGGGAGAGAGAAGAATTAGAATAGATGCGAAATGTACGGTTTGACAGATATGAAGAAAACCATGATACAGTGGGTAAAGAGAAGCCATAATCATGACGAAGGCGATGTAGAAGAATCGAGTGATCGACGATGTCAAAAGCAGACGATAGATCAAGAGAAACTATGACACTACATAATTTATGATCGTGCGATATGAGTAAGTCGTTATAAACTTTAAGACAGGCAATTTCAGTAGAGTGATTAGAGCGAAAAGCGGCTTGGAAGGGAGGAAACAAGTTAGAGGAAAAGAGATATGTATTAACTTGCTTGAGAACGAGACGCTCAAGGATTTTAGAGAGGGTTTGGAGAAGTGAGATTGGACGGTACGAAGATGGTAGTGAAGAGTCGAGAGATTGCTTTTTGATGAGAGGACGAACAGTGGCGCATTTCCAGATGGAAGGAAATGTACGGCTACGGATGAACGAGTTGAACAATGTGGTTAGGAAGGGTGAGATAGAGGAGCAGATATTTTTAAGCAAGTGAGTTGGAATTGGGTCAGAAGGAGAGGTTTTATTAGGTAATGACAGCCGAACCGAAGAAACTTCATCAGACGAAACGGGAAGAAGGTGGAATAGTTCTGGAGGGAAATATTTAAAGAGAAGAGTGGGTACAAGGGGGCTACGGGTAGTAGGGAAAGTAAATTAGATAGCTTAGTTTGTAGATAAGAAGAAAATTCATCAGGATTTATATTACGAGAAGTAGATGATCGTGAAAGAATTGAGTTTAAGATTTTCCAATGAGATTTAGAGTTGGAAGATGACTCGAGTTGATTGTGTTCTTCCTCGACCTCTCATCTGCCTACGACATTGTCGACCACTCTGTACTCCTTTCTCGCCTTCGTTATGATTACGACTTTTCTTTCTCCTTCGTAGCATGGTTTGCCTCATATCTATCCTATCGTTCCTTTCGCGTCTGTTCTAATTCATAATCCTTCCCTAACATCCCTATTTTTTGCGGGGTCCCACAAGGTTCAGTCCTAGGTCCCCTGCTTTTCTCTCTTCTGCTTGGCGATCTCTCTCCGTTTATAAAACCTTACTCCTTTAACGTCATACAATACGCCGATGACATCCTCATCTATGCTCATGCCACCCGCACATCGCATACACGATATCGGCATTTCTGCCTCCAACTGTCTTTCTTCTATCTACAAACGTCTCTCCAATCTCCATCTCGTTATAAACCCCGAAAAGTCTAAAATAATGTGGATCTTCCCCCGTAAACCAAACATATCTCCTCCCACTGTATATTTTGCCTCATCGATCATCCCCATAGTCCACAATCTCACTTTCTTAGGCTTCTATTTCGATGATCACCTTTCCCTTAAGGCCTTCGTCCGTGACAAGGTCCGCTCATCTAACTTAATTCTCCGTGACATCCGCCGTATCCGCCCCCTTATCGACTTCCGTTCTTGTATGTCTCTTCTTTCATCGCTTCTTTTCCCTAAAATCGATTACTGCCTTAGCCTTTTCGCTAATTCTCCAAAATCCATCATCCTATCCCTACAACGAATAATCAACACCGCCGTTCGAGTGCTCTTTCGTCTCCGTCACTTCGACCACACATCCACATATTTTGCCCAACTCTCCTGGCCCACCATCCACATCCGCATCAAACTCCGCCTTCTTCTCGTTACTTTTCGTCTAATCGCTGTCGGCTTCCCATCGTTCATCAACCTTCCTTTCTTAGACGATACTCGCCCTACCTCGCTATCATTTCGTTCCTGTCATACCCTCTTACTCCATGTTCCTAATTACTCCAAAAACTACGGTCTCCGATTCTTCCTCGTCGCCGCCTCACTCGCCTGGAATCAACTCACTCTCGACGTCCGCCACGCTCCTCCTTTATCACATTCAAACACCTCCTCCGTTCACACCTTCTCGACACCTGATTTACAGTTTAGTTTTGTTGTGGTTTTGTTAGCGTGCGCTGGCACGCATTTGCCACGTTAAAATAAATCTTTTTTTTAAATAAGTCAAAGCGTGAAGTTAAAGAAACTGTGCAAAAGTAACATTGACAAATTCCTCTGTTAAATCAAAATGCTCTACATGTTAGATAAAGGAGGGAACGCGTGCCGCACTCCCTCCTTTATCACATTCAAACATCTTCTCCGTTCAAACCTTCTCGACACATGATTTACATTTTTGTTTTGTTGTGGTCATGTAAGCGTGCGCTGGCACGCATTTGCCACGTTAAATAAATCTTTTTTATGTATTGATTGATACGGTCGATAAAAGATTAATGGATAAAAAATAATACTTTGATATTAACTATTAAAATTTATAACATTTAAAAAATAAAATATTCCTAAATTTCATTTACAAATATTCATTCAGTATTTTATTAACAATCTTATCTTCCCGTGTAAATTATTAAATTATCAAATTATTTATGTAAGACTAAATCTTTCTTTTAGCTCAAAGGAAAATAGACGTTTGTTTAAAGGAAAAACGAAGGTCGATTATGGAACCAAATAATATTATAATTATAATAATATCAAGTACAATAAAGTACAAAGATAAAAAATTAGTCTTTTAATATTTAATTTTATTTAATATGATATTAATTATGTTAATATTATAATTTTATAATATAAACTATTCTTAAATTTCATCTGTTCAATATCCAGTACCATAAATATTATTAAGTGTGCATTTACATTAGAACATTTAACACGTAATTCAGTAAGAGTTCAAATTGCCGTGTTGCCATACGAATTTCAAATCCATTAGAAATTGAATATCCATTCAATCCCGGATTGAATATTGTATTGTAGGCGAGATTGTATTGTAGGCGAGAGTACTCGCCTACAATAACTGATTTAAATCTATCACGATCAATACGTAGCTTAGGACCTTATCCAGTTAGACTAGTGGCGTTGGGTATAAGATCTATTGAATGCGATCTGTTGATTGCAAATCTTACACTAGTGTAGATGTCGCTGCGCGTGCCTAACCATCCGTGTAACTAGCTGTTCTGTCTTCGTGAATACTCAATGTTACGTGGACACGATCTATGTTTGAAGCATCGCTCAAAGCATCGAACAAATTGCCCGACAGTGATGGATCGCGTCTGTAAACGATGGAATGGATTATCACCTGGTGTGATCAACAGCTCTTCTGCTGTGCAATTCATAGAACGCTAAAAGCCTAATTCATAGAACGCACAAAGGATATAATTAACACATTCAATTAACATCTTTAATATGACACGGAATATAATTTTCACGGATCTTATCTGACCTCGTGAACTCTTGATGTTTTTTTCGTCTTTTTTGTTTTTTTTTATTCGATGTGATGCTTCCTTACGAGCTTCAGCTCCCTTGGAAGTCGACATATAATAATATAAGTATGTATTGAAGGGAAACAATATATTACAAGATGTCAAACCATGGGGCACGGTGCAAGCGACCGTGTGGGTGAGGCTTGAAGGTCAAGAGAAGATCGAGAATGGATATGAGTTCAGAGCCGAAAAGAAAGGCGAGATCGTGAGGAGAGGACTGTGTTATTGTGGGATAGTATATAGACGATTTGAGTAAGGCAGAGCGGAGAAGGGAGAGGTCAAGATTTATCCAAGGGCGACGTAGGATGGTAAGTGTTGAAGCGGGGAGTGGTTGAAAGTGAGATCAAGGGTGACGAGAAAGTGATCGCGGACAGCAATGATGTCGAGTACCTCACAAAGGATATAATTAACACATTCAATTAACATCTTTAATATGACACGGAATATAATTTTCACGGATCTTATCGTGCTAACCGTGCATCGATAATCGAAAAATCGTTTGAGGCATAACGAATGTTTCCTAATTATCGGTTGCAGTTTCGCAGGAGTTTGAACTAACTCAGTATATAACAAACTAACCTTGTTAATTTTATCGTTTTAATTTGAATATGGAATATTCAAGATTTTATATTTTATTTCATTATAATATGGTCAAGGGATGCAAACGTACTTGGAAGATCAAGTTCAAGCATAAGTTCTTGACATAATGGGGAGGGTTCGTCTAAGATACGTGCTAAAATTTAGGAAGATGTTTTCTGCGAAAGCCAATATATAGATAATAATATCTCGATATAGATAATAACAATTATTATTTATTTTGCGGAAAGTATTTTTATTTTTAATAATTCTGTTATTGAGTAAATATTCAGTGGTACATTTATAATTAAATGTATAATTAGTCGATTTTGGTATTTCCCCCTGATAAAAATATATTTTCGTGTTGAATCTAGGCTGCGTTTTTCAAAACTCAAATATTTAAAAGTTAACGCTTCATTGAAGAATTAAAATTATTTGGTTGATAAATTTCTTAGCGAAGTTACATGTTATGATCGACCAGCTTTCCCAGTTTATTGTCTTTCCATTTACATAAAAGAAAAAATCAGTAAATGGCTTCCTTGATATGACTTTGTTTAATACAATATGGCTTAAAAAACATTAAATTTTGATCGAAGGTCATTTGCATTTTAGAGTACGTTCTACAACGTAGTTTTAATTGAAGAGAAGATCCTGGCTTGGACATTACGCCGTTGCCAAATTAATTTTGAATTCGATTGATACATGAAACAATTATAGGAAAACCAAAAATACGGTATTTTATGAATGAAGTCGGTTTAATAGTCTCATTATTAGTCACATTAATAGTCTTATTAATAAGACTATTAAGTCATATTAACACTATTAAGTCTTATTAATAAGTCTCAAATTATTAGTCTTATTAATAGTCAAATTATTTCCACAATTTGGAATTCTGACATGGGAATTCTGACAATTTGGAATTATGGTATACGGAAAATACCCTTAGGAATATCAACTGGTTGAAAGTTTGCTAGAATGAATATGAAGTACATAAATGTCCCGACTTTAATTGTGCACTATCATGAAGGTATTAAGAGGAAAAGTTATAATTTCAGTAGAAAAAATATATTAATGTAGAAATATTTATGGTTTCTTAAATTGTTCACGATTCACAAACATGGAATGTGTTTCTTTTAGCATGAATGCAATACAATTTTAAGTACAAAATTAAAATATTTAAATAGTGTAATTGAATTTGTTACATTTAAGATGTCAGCGAATAATATAGAAGATGATAAATTAGTAGATTTAAAAAGCGTAATGTCTGAGCCAGATCGTTTAGTCTCGAGACGACAAGAACTGTTACAAAAAGAAAGGGAACTTATTTGTAAAAATTATGAGGTTATTTTACTAGAAGGTAAACACCTTCACACATGTGAAGGCATGATACGAAACTTATCGACAAACTTGAATGAATTGTGCAAACATGGAGATTCGATACGACGGTTAAACGATCAAAGACATTCCGATGTGGATAATCGAGAAACGTTGCAATTAGGTGAAATGCTGGCATTCTTACCCATTGTTGCCGACACCTTGTCGATTCCTAAGCGAGTTCAAGACTTGATTGATGTAGACAAGCTTGAACAAGCATTCCATTTAGCTAACGATTCATTAAGTTCAACGAATGGCAATCGTATCGCTCCAAAACTCAGGGATCTTATTCAGATAATTTTAGATAAACTCATTACAAAACTGGGCAAATCCAGCGTCTCGTCTACTTTAGCTGGCATTCGTATTCTATTGCTGTCGAATAAATATCGTGAGGATAAATTAAAATTTGTTTTTCTTAAAAATCGACTATCATTAATCGATTCTCTGAAAAACGATAAATTAAGCTATGTGTTCGATACTGTTACCCAGTACAGAGCGGCATTTGGTAACGAAGACACACTTGTTACTGAGTTTTTGCTAAGAAGTTGGCTCTTAAATGTTATCACAAAATACATTAAATGGTCCGACAGAAGTATTGGTCAGCAAACACTAAGCAGACTCGGTGTCGATATTAGTCCCATATTGCTTCAGAAAGAAATTAATCAAATCGAAATACCGTTTAGCTCATCACCTCCTAAGGAGAATGAAAGCGACACAAATGTGGACGTTATTAGAGTAAAGCAAGCATTTGATGCTGTCAAACAATTTTGCCCATTGAGTTTGCATTCTAAAATTCGCAAACATATACTTGAGAAATGTGAAGCCAACGAGGTGGCCAGAAACTATGCGGAGTCTTGCATGCGTAAACTATTCCCCAACGAGCAACTAAGAAAATATTTGCTTATTCCATAGATTAAAACACGCATTAAAAATTTTACGAAATGTTCTAATTTCAATTTCAAAGATCAATTTTGAAGTAAAATTTTTTATTATTTTTTATTGACACGTGACCAAAATCCGAGTTCATTGAGCAAATATTTTTAAAGTTTATTTTAGTAAGTACAATTTCAATATCCCGGGTTTGCATATTTCGTCATGTGAGGTTCAAAAAACATTTAAATTGGATTCTATTTTTATTCGGTGATTTTATATAAATTTGCGATCCGATGAATTACTATTAAAAACATTTAAGTCGTAAATTTTTTAATATATTAAATAACTTTAGGATTAACAAATAATGAAATCATTAAAAATTCATACATAATCCTCGGGCTTCTCTTCGTCATCTTTATCGGCTTGTTCATCCATATTAATCTTGTCTTCATCTTTCTTCTCGGCCTCATCGGGCTCAGCCTCGTCATAAGACATCTGAAGTCATACAGAAGGATCTCTTTCGCGCTCCTTTTGCATGATCAACATAATAGGATACTGGATGGACTGGAAGTGCTTCTTCACAATGTCCTTGATCTCGCACTCTTCAAGGTACTCCTCCAACTGATCCTCTTTTAGCCAGAGTGTTATCTTTGTCCCGCGGCCCAGACGTTCACCCGTAATGTCCTGGCGCATCGTGAAGTTTCTGCCCGCACTCGACTCCCAGATGTACTGCTCATCGTCATTATGCTTGGACATGGCCATGACCCTGTCTGCGATCAAATATGCGGAGTAGAAGCATACTCTAAACTGTCCAATCATGCTGATGTCGGCTCCGCTCTGTATGACCTCCATAATGTCCAGTGTCCCACTGCGGGCAATCGTGCCCAAATTGTTCACCATGTTGCCCTTCGTCATGCCAATGATGGTGTCGATGATGTGCAACTACTTGTCCTTGTCGGGAATGATATGGATGTCGAGCTCCTTGCAGGCGTCGAGTTTGGTAGGGTCGGTCAGGGGTTCGTACCTGATTTTGCCTAGAGCGTCAGATCCATTCGAAATGAGTTTACGCAGAAAGATTTCCTTGTTCGAGTAGAACGTGGTGATAACGAGACTGATTAACTGTGTAAGGATCATTAACTTAAGGATCATTTTAATAAAAAGTTATTTACTTGATTCACAAAATATTCAAAACAAGAAATTTCATACACATGATTTATCTTACGGTTTTAGAAAATTATATAAAATTATGTAAACATACTTTTAAAAATAATTTTAATTATTGCGATGCTTACTCTGATCATAATACTACATTACGACCAATTTTACTAAACTACGTGTACCTAATATAAATTATTCAAAAATCGTTCAATTTCTATTAACGGATTATGCTTGAGAATATGACAACACTTTAGAATTTAAAGAGTAAAAAATCACAAATTAAGATATATTATCTTTATATATTATAGTCGTCAAAATTGAGGACAGTATAGTCGGCTACTGTTTCGTTTTTGATTTTACCGAGACCGATTAAAACCGATTTTTACTGTAAATAATAAAAAACGGTGTATGAAGAAGAATGGAAGAGCTCAATCACATTTTTTATCGTTTTTATTGATACACTAGAATTGATGGCACACATTAAAACAAAAATACTTCATCTAGTTTTTATTTTCTGTCTTATTCAAACATAATAAAATATTACCATTCTTTATATTAATATTACAAGAACTGGATCTTTTCAAAATACAAGAAATTTATTCTATAGTAATTTTCTGATTATTTAATTAGTTAAAGCTTTGATTTAACTAATTAATTCTAATTTGATATTAGTGAATTTAATAAATTTCTTGTTTTATTTCAGTTACTGTAATAATTGTACTTTAATTGCAATAAATCAAATCAGCATATTTAATATCATCATTTATTTACTAACTTTCTCAACTCTTACAATTTCAGCTAAAGTTTATATCTTAGTACAATATAGTAATTACAATAATTATTTATCATAAAACTCGGGTGTGCATTAATTTTATAAATTTACAGGAACGAATAAATTAGTTTTATATGCTAAGAATTACAATATTTCGATAGCTACTGATATGATCTTCAGGAAAATTACAATCATTTTATTCTTTTCTGTAATAATTTATTATTATGTTGAATTAATAAAACTATTTATTTCTTAAATGAAGGAAATAATATATTAATGAAAACCCATTTATCTTTAGATTATCTAAATTTATGTTATATTTAGACTTATACATATACTCTGTAAAAGGTATTATATTAATATAATATATCTTATATTAAATATAAAAAACATCTTTTTATTTCTTATACTTTTATTAATTTACAGTAACGAAGAAATTAGTTTTATATTCCAAAAATCATGAAATTTTGATAGATACTGCTATCATCTTCAGGAAAATTACAAAGAATATTAAAACTCTTTGTAATTTTTCTGAAGATGATAACAAGAGCTAATAAAATACCATAATTTTTAAATTAAAATCGTCTTTATTATTGGGCATAATACTATCCTTAGAAGGAATTGCTTGTTCAGGAAGTATGCTATGCTATCAGGTTTCGGTCACTATTCGATAGCTACTGCAATCATCTTCAGGAAAATAACAAAGAGTTTATTCTTATTTATTCGTACTTATCAATTTAAATTTCTATTTCTTTTTCGTTATTTAATAGCTCGTTTAAATTTGGGTATCGACGTGGTCAATAAATGAAATAATGAAATTTAATAACTAAATGCTAGTCACTCACTTGTTTCTTAAAATAACCAATTGCAAATTCGTCGGCAAACGTCAGAAAGCCGACGTTTGCAAAACGTCGGCAAACGTCGGCAAACGTCTATTTATTTCTTCTTTTACTTCTATAAATTTACAGAAATGAAGAAATTAGTTTTATATTCCAAAGATTACAAACTATGACTGCCATCATCTTCTGGAGAATTACAAAGAGTATTAAAACTCTTTGTAATTTTTCTGAAGATGATAACAGGAGTTAACGAAATTTCGTAATTTTTGGAAACTGATTTATATTTATTTTTTTAAATTTATTCTAATTTAATTATTAAATTAATAAATTATTAGAAATTAATAATAAATTATTATAAATTATTAAATAATTATCCTTTCGATCCTCGTCGGCTCAATCTGAAACTTGTAAATAACTAAAATAAATATCTTTGTTAATACATCTGGATTTTCTATAATCGGACTTTATTGATACAATACTTACATCAAAGTTCCAGTTCTTGCCCAAATAGTGTCAATCATATTTGCACGCTATTATATATAACGACGAGTAGATATTTCGTTATTGATTATCAAGATGTTCATTTCAACAGAAATCAACATTTTTAAAATATTTGCAGTCATATTAAAATTACCGATTCCTTAATTTTTCTTTCAGCTAGGATGAATAGCGACGACAGCTTCGACAAGGATGCCTTGCAAACTGACTAATTACGAATATTCTAAGCTATTTATGACAGCTACTAAACATAGCTAACTACAATCATACTTTATTGGTGTTCTTCTTTAATTATGTTCTGTACATATAACGTTTATAGTTACATTTCTTTTACATACTATATTTACTGTTTTTAAAACTGATTTCTTCGTTACTGTAAATTTATAAAACTATAAAAAGAAATAAATGAATGTTTTTAATATAATATTAAAAACAATATTAATATATTGTATAATATTATATAATATTAATAATTGTACATTATTGTAATCATCACAAACGATTTTTTTGGTTTAAATGTTTTAAAATGTAATTCAATCTACAACTGGATTCCAATACGAAAATGTTTGAATTTATCAAATAGTCTAAAAAAGACCAAATTAAATACAACATTTTTATACATTTATTAATATTTCAATATTTTAATAATTCTGTTTATTTTATGTTTTTAAAAGCTGTTAATTAATAATATAGTCCCTGTCACAAATATAGTTTCATTGAATATCTATCGAAAATTTTATACCTAAAGTTGTTCAATTTAAACATATTTCAGATGCTGTACATTTTATTGTAAATTTCAACTTTATCTATAAAATCGAAATGGCTGGAAATTTCTGGAAAAGTTCTCACTATAAGCATTGGTTATTAAACGAACAATTAATTAGTATATCCAGATCGAAGGACTGCCGACAATTCAACTTGACATTAGAAGAATATTTGTGTGTTATGAACTTTTATGCTGATTTTATACAAGGAATTGGGGAAACCCTAAGAGTTCGACAACAGGTAATTGCTTGTGCCATAGTATATTTCAGAAGGTTTTACTCAAAGTATTCTCTTATATGTATTGATCCGTTGCTGCTATCGCCGACATGCATTCTACTGGCTTCAAAGGTAGAGGAGCATGGCGGTGTTTCAAATACAAGGCTACCTGCTGTATGTACTCAGGTATTAAAACAAAATCGTTTTCATAGTGTACTACGTTTGATAGAGTATCCTTACGAATCTAGACATATTTCGGAGTGTGAATTTTATCTTGCTGAAGTTCTAGACTGTTGTCTTATAGTATATCATCCTTATAGAAGCTTACCGGAGCTTGTTAGCTCGGCAATTTTAGAGTACCTTAAAAGTAAACTTGACAATACGAATGCAGCAGGACAAACTATGTTAAGTCAGTCGCAGGGTAAATTGACTAACGATCATCGCGGCAACAATTCATCGTTAACAAGCATTATGCCCGAGGAACAAAAACAGCTTGAGAAGCTAGTATTTGGATCTGCCTGGGCTTTTATTAACGATTGTCTAAGAAGTGATGTAATTTTACTGAATCCGCCTCATAAGATTGCTATTGCCGCGATTGTGGTAAGTGCAGCCAATCATAAAATCAACTTAGAATCATGGCTTGAGCAATTGAATCTCGATTTGTCTTCTATTTTTAACATTATTGGTGCTGTATTTTCAATTAATAGACAAATTCCTTTAGATCAAATCATGGGAATAATAGCTAAAGTACCAAAACCAATTCCGTACGAAATATGTGATAATATGCAGCAGTTGCAACAAGACACAACCAATTTAATGCATTCAATTGATTCTGCATCCAGGCAGCAGGCAATGATGATAAACCATTCAAATCAAATGATGACAATGATAAACGTTTCGAATCACGAATACCATAAGATGTAAATAGGTTCAAAAATCACTTAAAATTTAAATTACAAGAAAGTGTTTTTTTTTCGGAAATTCACAATTTGTCGTTTTGTCTTGTTGGTAACGGTTTTTATTCAAGATGCTAATGTAAAAGCTGAATTATTTAAATTTAAATATCAAAATCTCTCATATTTTGTTATAATAACATATTTTTATTATAAAATTTTTTTATATTCTCTAATAACGACTTAAAATCGGTGTGTGTTGAAAGATGGCATACTGTAGGTACTGTAGATGAAGCTTTTTGAAATTGTTTTATCTCATATCTTAAACAATTTTGACAGATTTAGGTAGCTGAGTTTAAATTTATACCAAATTTAAATTATTAAATTTATAAAAATTATAATTTATATTAATTATAAATTATAAATAATTTTAAACAGTTCATAATGATTCATTATTGATAAAGAATTATTAGAGCTGGATCAAAGAAAGAAGTAAAATTTTATTTGATATTTCGCTAAGACAATAACAACTGTCTTCATTTACTTCAACTGTCAACTATAGATATAAAGTATATACTATATATATGGCAACTATATCAATAAAGATATCTTGTCAAATATGTACACAAGCAGCAGTACAGACACTCAAAGTAATGCAACATTCTTTTAAACTAGTCATATGATGAATCTGCCCGATAAACAAGTGGAAGATCATCTTAATCTCAACCAAGACATCAATAACCGTCTCATTATATAATTCATTTACTTCAACTGTTCTATCTGTGGTTAGCGATTCAGATTTATCAGTCCCAATGCATCGATATTAGCATATGTAAAATTAGGTTAGCATATTAGCATATGATATTATAATATTGCATTATTTTATTTATTAAAAATAATAATATTAAAAGCCAAAGGTCAAAATTTCATGAAAATAATGTAAACTGATTATCTCGCAAGTCAAAAATAATACAAATTTCGCTAAATATTCTGTTGCAAATGATTTGTAAATTAACTAACGCATTCCTGAGTGTTTAATAATAAGCAAATTGATTCCAAATTTGCATTATTGATATGATACGAAAATGATAATAAAACCGATGAGAATTAAAATATATAATAAATTCAATGTTGATAAATAATAAATAATAAATTCAATGGAATAAAATAAATAATAAATGAAGTGATATACTACAAATCCGAAAGTTCAGTCACTATATATAAGTTACTAACATTAAAATTTGCAAAAATATTTACTAAACTTTAAAGTTAAAATTAAAATTTGTTTAACATATAACAAATAATTTAAATTTACAAATATATTCGCATTATTTAATTTAAAACTAAACTTTAAAACATATCCAAATTAATTTTTTACAAAATGAACGCAGTTTCAAAATGAAACTATTTCGAAACAGTTTCAATAAATTCAGTCATATTGTAGATATTTTACGAATATCTAATTTTATGTATTTAAGTATTTAATCAATACTTAATTTTAGATTATATAAATAATATAAAATAATATTTTTAATAGTTGATACTAATCCATTATTGATAAAGAATTATTGGAGCTGGATCAAAGAAAAGACGAAATTATTTTTGATATTTCAAAAATAATTATTTCATTTTTTTTGATATTTCATTTTTTTGACATTTTCTGAAGATGCTAACAGAGGTTAGCGAAATATCAATAAAACGTTTCCTCTTTTCTTTGATTCAGCTCCAATAATTATTTATTAAATTAACTATTAATTATTGAAAAACTTAGATTTAAAAAATAAAAGATAAAAATATTAAATCTGGAACTAACAATCAACTTATTAAAAGAAAGTTATCAGAACAGCAATTAACTGATTACAATATGGTATGCGGAAGAACCAGAATTGCTGAAAAAACAAATAGTTCACACATATACATGGCGAATGGAAAGCCTTTGTCCAAGCATACACATGTTAATACACTATCGGTAATTTGAAAATTATTGAAGATCCAGTCCTTCAAGCGAGTGAAGTTGTAGACATCAACTCGAAGCTATACAATAAAGTTATCCACTGGCGACCTAACTTATGCTATCTGCCTATTTGTAATGAGAGCATATGATTTATATTGCTATTTAGCAATAAGTGCGAAAAATTCGTCAATCAATCAGATGACATGCATGTTGTTTTACGTATTACAACAATCATTAGTCATCTACTTGTTAAATAAATTCTATTAAAGCGAGTCAGTGAAATACGTAAGCCCTTAGCGTCGAATATCTTAATGAACGGAGGGAAATTTTACTAAATTACAAGATTAAAAGAAATATCTACAGAACTTAAATTCTCTTTAGTAAGAAATATTGCCAAGTTAGTTGTATCCGAGAAAATGTCTGCTGCGGAAGACTACTATCAATCACTCAAGGCTCGAAGGTCGGTGTTCTAGATCTCAATCAAAATTATGGGAATGTGTCTGTGCTTGAAATGCTGTAGATACTGCACCCAAATCCTTCAAGTGTGACAGAGCAACATATTTTGTCAAAATCAATGGATGAATGCTTAAATTATCATAAGGTAATATTATGTGGCTTGTGTGCTGACAATATTGTATCTGGGCAAAATAGACACGCGAATCGGTTGGGTCATCTAGGATTGATGATGATAATTGGTGTTTAATGCTGACGTCGTTCAAGAATCAATCAAAAAGGTTAAGAGAGCATGGCGAATTTCACCACGATAATTGCAACTGAACAATAGGCACAAGCATCATGCCGTATACAACATGTCGACTAATTCCACTAGATAAGTGCCCCGGTATTATGATTTTATGAATAGAACAGGTCGTGAAGCGTATTGCCGGTAGATCATTACTACAAATCATAAAGCCTGACATTTTATTAGTAACGAGTTCGAAAAAGCTTTACCAATTCTATTCACTTTTAACTATTCAGTTGTAATCCTCTCATAAGAACGAGTACACAAGGTAACCAACTAGCTATGGTTGCATTTGCAGCTGCATCTATTCCACTTGTAAATTAAGGGTTCAATCTGTTTTGCAAAAGTGGTAATACCGATTATGCTACCAGCGTTTGATCACCAAAAATATCTTCGAAACATGTCGTTTGGTAAATGCAATTGGTCTAAAATACGGATTTCACATAAATGCAAGCAAATGTACCTTGCTTATGCGAGTAAATGATAGTGAAATGACCATTTGATTTAACAAAATGGTGTGCAAATAAAGAACGACGGTATTTAATTGTTGGGTAGTTGAGTTACATTGGAACAGAAAGTTTTAGGAAACAGAAAGTAGAGGGGATATTATCAGAAAAGATGAATCAGGTCTCTTAGTTAATAGAAGTTTCAAAGTGCGACAGTCAAGTTGCGTATCCAATGATCACCAAATCATTACGATGTTAATGGAAGTATTTACAGTTCAAGTGTAAGATCAATCAAGAGTGGCTCGCATACTTCAAAACGCAATTGCGATAGAGATTCGTAAAGATAAACTGAATAAAAACATGTCCAAATTACGAAACAAAATAAATAATGCAAATGTCTCTAAGTTATATTAGACACGAAAGCCGAAAAAGTAGCTTTACTGTGATATTGCTTTCTTTGTAATTTTTTAAATTTATAGGAACGAAGAAATGTGTGAACAAAGTTTTATACCAAACGTATATAATATTTCGGTAGCTCTTGCTATCATTTCAGGAAATTAATAACTGATTTTTTATCAGCTTGTAATAGTTTTAAATCATTGTAAATAATTGATAATGATCCATTATCAACTTTAATTGATAATTATAATAATCAATTAAAATTATAATCAAATTGTAATTTTCTGAAAATGCTGATAGAGATTAGCGAAATATCAAAACAATTGCCAACTTTTTGATCCAGTTTCAATAATTCTTTAGTTTTAAATCATTTGTAATTTCATTCACGCAAATTTTCTTCGTTTCTATAAATTTACAAAATTATAAAAAAAGAAATCAATATTTTTAATACCCTAAGGTATTAAAAATATACTAAATATATAATATAATATATATTAATTTATATATTAATTTAATATATAATATATTAAAATATTATACCCTAACACTAATTAGATAAGAGTTCAAACTTCCCGTAGCGTAATGCTGGTGATGCCTCCAAATATGATATGATCTGAATGAGCTTGTGGCTTCAGAAAATAACAATTTGATTTCAAACTATTACAAACTGATAAATAATCAGTTTGTAATTTCGTGAAGATGATAGCAAGATTTCTATAGCTTTTAAAAAGGGATTTATTTTTACGTGTCAAATGGTGCCGGCCCATGCTTACATTACCACTAAAAAAAATCTAAATCACGTGCCGATAAGGTGGAAATGGATAAGGTATTTGAATCTGATAAAGGAGCGCGGCGGACGTCGAGAGGGAGCTGATTTCAGGCATCTCGACATCCAGACATCTTGTTGGGCAAGATGTCTGGATGTGTGGTCAAAGCGATGGAGACGAAGGAAGTCTCGAACGGCAGAGCTAGTGATGCGTTGTAGGGGTAGGATGATGGATTTTTGAGAATTGGCGAAAAGGCTAAGGCAGTAATCGATTTTAGGGAAGAAAAGTGATGAAAGAAGAAACAGACAAGAACGAAAGTCGATAAGGGCGCGGATACGGCAGCTGACACAGATAATTAAATGAAACAAGTGGGCCTTGTCGCGGACGAGGGGTTTGAGGGAAAGGTGATGATCGAAATGGAATCCTAAGAAAGTGAGATTGTGAACTATGGGGATAATTGATGAGGCAACAGATACAGGGGGAGGAGATACATTAGGTTGACGGGGGAGGATCCACATTATTCTGAACTTGTCTGGGTGTAGAACAATATGAAGATATAATAGACGTTTGTAGATAGAAGAAAGACAGTTGGAGGCAGAAATGACGATATTTGTGTATAGATGGGCGGTTGCATGAGCATAGATGAGGGTGTCATCGGCGTATTACATGACGTTAAAAAAGTAAGGTTTGATGAACGAAGAGAGAAAATCAGGGGGCCTATGACTGAACCTTGTGGACTCCTTAGAAAATAGGGATTAAAGGGGAATATGATGAATTTGAAAAGACGCGAAAAGAACGGTTGAATAGATATGTGGCCAACCATGCTACAGAGGAGGAAGAAAAGCCTTAATCATAACAAAGGCGAGACGAGGATTAAGTGGTCAATGATGTCGAAGCGGATGAGAGGTCGAGGAAGATGAGAACACTATATAGAGCGTTGTCACGAGAAATGAGTAAGTCGTTGTAAACTTTTATGCAGGCGATTTCTGTAAAGTGATTAGAGTGGAGAGCGGATTGGAAAGGAGGGTACAGATTGGATGATGAAAGATAAACGTTGATCTGTATTAAGATAATGCGTTCTAAGAGCTTAGAAAGAGTAGGGAGGAGTGAAATGGAGCGATAGCTAAAGGGAAGTGAGGGATCAAACGATTGTTTATTAAGGAGGGGACGAACGATGGAGGATTTCCAGTGTGAAGGGATGATAGGACTGCGGATGGACAAGTTAAACAAGGTGGTTAAGAAAGGGGAGATCGATGAGCATATGGATTTAAGTATGGCGGTAGGCAGGAGATCGGCAGGTGAGGTTTTGTTGGGCAAGGACATTAGGACAGATGAGACTTCGGCAAAAAGAGACTTAGAGTTGAATAAAGTTTACACAGACAGAATGAGTTGTATTTAATACGTAGTAGATTGAGATGATACCGGCGAAGAGCAAGATAGTAATCGCGGAGAGAGATGTTTCGAATGGTGAGAGATGTTTCGCCGTTTCCTTGCGACGTTGTTTTTAGATGCCGGCAGAAGAGAGTTCAGCGATTTTGGAGGGGATGCGATCGGGGAAAATGCGAGTGGCTGAAGAGGACATGAGTTTAAATCGTTGGGAAAGGACGCTAGGCAATTTTTAACCGAAAATGTTAGCTCTTGCTATCATTTTCGCTAAAGATGATAGCAGGATCTATCGAAATATTGTGAATTTTTGAAATCTAATTATTTTCACTCCTTGCTCGCTCCTATCAATATACAAACCTTTCTGGTATGCATTAAAACTATGCATATTCATTTGAAAATGTTAAAATTATTGCTAAAAATAAACGCTTATTTATCCGAACTTGGTTGAAAATACGATGGTGTTCCAATATGCACATTTGATGAACCCATCTGTTCGTTTCGTTCTTTGGTGCTTTTTTTTAACTTCTCGTAATATGGCAGAAAATCATTGATATATTCATTTCTTGCGTGTTGTATGGCGTCTTGTACTTCAGTCCATCCGTTACCGGTTAACGAACTGAATCCAACTGCTTTAAGAAGGTTGTAGAACTCATCTAAAGCTAACGACAATGACCTGGCTAAACTGTATGCGTAGTTCTGATCTACTGATTCCTGGCGATCCAAAGCTTGTTGAAAATCATCAAAATTCGATATCCAATCTAAAATTTGTTGGTGGTGAACAATGTCGTTTTTATTTAGAATAGTAATTATCGGTAATTTAGACCGATACATCACACTACAGGCGTACATCATGTTTGATATGAAGGTAATTGCATTGCTAGTGCAACGAGGCACGTCAACAATGTATGCAATGGTTGTTGGCATTTCAGAAGCAAGTGAGTCTAATATAATTGAACCAGATGCTGACCATGTAAAAACTTCGATTTGACCAGGAGTATCGACAAATACGATAGTCGGTTTTTTTTCTCTTATCAACTTTATCATGTCGTAAATTCGGGTAGCAAAAAGATTAAGACATGTAAGGATTGATCCATTTGGCCCAAGCTTATAGTTGCGCATGACATCACGATAATTAACAGAATTTCTTATGTCAATTTGGCAATTATACGGTAGAGTGCCTACGACAGCAGGATCAAGGTTTACAAATACAGCGTCATTACATTGCTTAGATACCTGGTCGAGAAATGTTGTCTTGCCTGATCCAGCCATGCCCAATACTAAAACACAAGTGGTAGAATCGCACACTTGATCATTTTCAAGTTTTCCATCTTGCAGCTCATTTATTGAGAGTTGCTGAATTGATTCATTTAGATCTCTAGCTTCTCCCGTGTCTTCGAGTTTCATATCTAAGATGACATCAAATTTAATAGTATTTAAAAATATATTTTTATAATTAATAAAATTAAATTCTGATGAATTGTAAATATAATATTTATTTTAATCATCTATGGATTACATTATGGTCTGTATATTTAAGGGCAAATATAAATATGATAAAAACCCATATTTATTTTCATATGCATAGTTATTCTTTAAAACTTGGTTGAGGGATACCAAAATAACAATTTCAGTGTATAATTTATAATGCCATATAAAAGAAGCAATTTTTAATTTACATAAATTTCGCATCTTGTTTTGCGGTACACTAAAAATCGCATCCCCCTGTATAGATCGGTAGATCGGCCCACGTCATCCCCCTGTATAGCTTGGTAGACTATTAAAAGAAAAGGCGGCCTTTAAGTGAAATGAAGATAATGCCAGTGGGCAAGTGCCCACTCTGGATGGCGCTAGTGGTGGAAGGGGTAACCTTTCCACCCAGAGCTCCGTCTAGGGATGTGGCAATCACATACAGCTGACCTAACACAATGCAGAGTACTCGTTAGCCTTTTTCACTGAATATTTATCAGTGTAATTCGGGAGGAGTTTCTGTTCTTAGACTTCTATCTGGTTAAAGACGCAGATGTTATAGTCCTTCAGTAGACGCGTTCTATCCGGCTCCCCCGGGACATTGCTCAATTCCTACCAGAGCACACTTGTTCCCACTATACTCTGTACATAACCCCACCTCATTCCTCTTCATCTCAAGGTCTTCTAATCTTAGTTAAATGCTCCTTAAGATCGTCCCTTCTTCTCAACTATTCTTGTTCAGTCATTTCTTGCTTAGTAGTTTCACTCTGTAAGAACGTTTAACGCATCAGTCTAGCCAATGTCTACATCCGTGGAGGGGAGATTCACAAGAACCGTAACCTCCTAGATAGGATTATTGATAGCGGCTATGACATGGTACTTAGTGACTTCAACGAAAGAACTAGTCGTTGGATTAATGCAGCACTCCGCAAAGCTTGGCACGGTTATCTTATTCACAAACCACCGTCCCCCACATGTCATTGCACATCAACGAATTCACTCCTCGACTTATTACTGCTCAATGAGAGGTGGTTGTTAAAAACCTAATGTACGGAGCAGTCGCGTCAACACCTCTCATGACTTGATTCGTTGGCGGATAGAAGAGGATACGCTGCTTCGAAGAAAATTCCACTTTGATCCTATCAGAGTGGCTTTCTTTCAGGCAGCCATCCAACGCTTCCCCGAATTGAGAATGAGAGTCTAACCGAATTTAATTCCTACCTCTCTTCGCAAGCTACCGCGATGCTTTCGACAACCTATAAAGGTCGTGTTTACAGTCATACTCCGACAAAACTCAAGACCATAGTGTATATGCTTCGTCTCCCCAATCTCTCTGCTTCTGCCAGGCAAGTTCTCTCGAAAGAATATTAGAGCACTAGATATCTTTTCCAACTGGGTAAGGATACGACAGCATTGCTTCCCTTAGTCCAGCCCAGTCTTCCTTCTGGAAGATATTTAAGAATGAGAAGTTTGTCTATTGGAGGGATAGGCCATTGGGTTGGATTAATAAAAAATGATCTTGATAAAGTTTTGGAGGGGTCACTATCCCTACATAATTATGGAGCCACTCAATCACCCCAGCAAATCCCGCCTTAGGGAGACTTTAGAAGTAGAGATCTATATGTTACAGATATTCTTAACTTTTGGAAGCCTCTTCCGGGCACCTCCAAATCTGTCGCTCCACTCTCTTCTCTTGTCTGTCAGCTTTTGACAGCCGAACAAAGAAGAGAAGTGGCCGTCCACAATGCTATTAGCCGCCCCATCCGATCTGGCCGGCATCAACATTAGTAGACGAATTTTTATTCCTAAAAAAATACCCGGTCTCATGTCCTAAAGATCTGCGACCCATTTCGATTCAGAACTCTATCATCTCCATCTACGAAAAAGCGTTTGAGCGTAGAATCCGCGATTATTTAATTAGGCGTAATTTAATCCCACAAGTTTTCATCGGTTTCTCGAAGGGCGCTCGGTCCATTCAGCGGTAGGTGAAGTGCATCAGTTTTGTCAGAAGAATAGTCAACTTGCTGTGGCTGTTTTCCTTGATTTTTCTGCTGCATTTGACCGCATCTCCATTCCTTTTGTTATCTCTTCTCTCAGGTCCCTCGGGTTGCATGCGAGAATTGTAAACAGGGTGGAGATACTACTGTACACTAAGCAATTATATTATGAAGACGACCCTGATGCGCGTCAGTTCTACCCTATTACGGGTTGTGCCTCAAGGTTCCCCTCTTTCTCAAATCTTATATTTTGCTTTCTCCATTGAGCTCTTTAAAATATTTGAACGTGAACAACGTTTAGTGATATGCGCTGATGATACCACAGCCCTGTTATCTGGACGCAGGTGCAAATGCGTAGTCTCATACATCAGCCGATTTTTTTTAAGATTAAAAGACCAGTTACCCGAGTCCAATCTTATTTTGAACTCGCTAAATCGCAAGTGGTTGTCTTTCATTGCGCCCCTACAACAAAGCAAAAAATAAGAGATTAGCACTCTCTGTACCCCCTCCATTTTGACTAGTCAACAACTTCCTGTCCTTACGATTCGAGTAAAATACCTTGGGTTCACCATTAAGGTGAACTGGTCGGCGAAAGCTGATCCGGATAGACTTAAACGTATCCTGAAGAGAGCTAGGTGGGCCCTGAAACGGGCCCAGCATCAGTCATTGAAAGGGAACACTCATGTGCGGCTCTGGGGCACTTGGGCTATCTCGGGATTAGTCTTCTTTTCTAGAGGACGTCTCCCAGAGCAAAGACTAAGGTTTCTTAAGCTGCCCATCTCGCGTTTACCCAGCATAGTCTGCCTCAATTGGACTCTTTGGAGCATAAAGCCCCGGGTGGTTCAGTCGAAGATCGGAGTGTTGGATTGACTGTGGGATCACATCCCACCGGACCTGTGGTCGTAATGATGGAAGGCTAGAACACATGGAATGTTGAAGTAAGAAGGAAGTTCTGACATTATTTTTATTTATTATTTACTAACGGTTTTTTCAAGGCATGTATTCTTTTTAATAAAATCTTATTATTACAAATATATTGTACCGTAAAGTATAATATTGGAAGTGCAAGTTACGTCGATACTAGCTTTCTTAGACCTTAAATGATAATGGTGATTCAACTGATTTGCTGGCAATGAGTAATGTGTATTTATTTAAATATTATATATTTAAATATTATAATATTTATTTAAATTTGAATTTATTTCATTTTCAGTTATAGTTTCTTATATTTTTATTATTATTTGCGTCTTCGATGCTCAAATTTGACAAATCTCAGTAGTCAGTATAGTGGCGAAAACTGTCGATAAACTGATTTGAAGGATAAGGAAGATATAAAATATCTTATTACAAATATATTGTACCGTAAAGTATAATATTGGAAGTGCAAGTTACGTCGATACTAGCTTTTATAATATAAAGTTATATTAACAATAATTAGTTTAAAACAGCGTCGCTATTCTTTTGATTCCGCCTTATCCGTGGACTTGTCTGCCTTTGACGTCTCCCCGTCCACGTTGCTGGATTCGGCAAGCTGTTGCAAGGTGTCTACATATTTGTCGGCATTTCGTACAGTCACGGTCCTCCGAGGCGGTAAGAAAAACAGCGTCGTTGTCCTCCTCTGTTGCTGCCACATCCGTCGACTTCTCTGCCTCTGACGTCTTTCCGTTCCCCTTGCTGGATTCGGCAGGCTGTTGAGTGGCGTTCGCGGACACATATTAGTCGGCATCTCGTACAGTCCCGGTCCTCCGAGGCGGATTGAATCCAGTGACAACAGCTGTGATTTCGTATAATCCAGGTAGCAGAGGCTTCCAATATCGCCTATTACTTGATTTGAATTGATAATTTGATTTGATTCTTTTGAATAGTCGAAAATCAATATTGACCCTGCGTTGGCGTCTACTGCACATGTATGCTCATCCAGTTCAAAATATTTTGGCACCAATTCTTCGTTTGTTATACAAATTGTAAGAGGAGATTTGCGGCTCATTATGCTGGTATTCTGGACGTCAAACGTGTCCATGTTTATTCCCCTTATCACATTGGGCGCATCAGTAAAGCCACCTGCAACCACAACCTTCCCCAGTCCCTTTGTTTCTTCGCATGTCGTCATGACGCTGAAATTAAGAAATGGGCCTACCAGGCTAACAAGTCGGCTAGGTGAAATACCCGAGCTTAAGCAGTAGGCTGGGCAAAATCCAAATAATCGATCAGGTATTCGAATTCCTCTCTTCATTGACATAAGAAATACAGACATCACGATGTTGTGGCCCGCACTGTCCCCAGCAATCACAAAATTCTGTCCAGTCCAACCTTCACAATCAAAATTTATTAGGTTCGTTTTATTGCAAGGTTGTTCTATTCCGATAACGCTCGTCGTGGCCACTACGCCCTCGTTCTCAGTGTTACTACTCTGTGTCACAAGTAAGCGTGTGGGGTATGAGGGTGTCTGTTTGATCGGGCTTTCATCTTTCCCAGTTTGAAAGTCGAGTACGCCTCCGCTATGTAAGATTCGAAGATTTTGATTGACATCATTGATATGGATGTCCACATTTCTGACTGTAGGAAGGATGGTTTCTCGAATGACGATTTCTTCGGATAAGGCTGCCACCTGAGTAAGAAATTCCGAAGGGTTGAGACGCGGGGTTGGGTCGTCGTAAAGACCAACACTGCTTTCTATTATAGGTCTCCCCAAATCTTCGAGGCTCTTGAGAATCGCTTTGGCATTCCCTCTCATCAGGGAGATCGAGACACGCTGAAAGAGCTGGTTTGCCGCCTTGCTATACGAAATATTGCCTCGCCAAGACATAGATCGGGCAATGAATCTGACAAGTTTTTCCCCCTGGGCGTTCCAACCTCCATATGTCTCTATAACTGCGGCCGAGAAACAATACCCACTTTCCTCCATTTTCCGCTTGTATTTTCGGTCCTTGACACATGCTGCATATCTGTCTGCAGCATATCCAGGAATCTTAGCAGCCATGGAAACGTAGGCATTTTGCAGAGGGTTTGTCACCGCAAAATCGACTGCTAGAGGGGGATCCTCGTAAATCAAAATGTCGGCTGGTCTCTCTCGTAAGTTGCGCACGAGATTGGGTACCTCCTTCGCGACTCTCAGTCCTGCAGAAACTGCCGCCTGAAATATTGTGTCTCGAAGTCCATCGTGTCGAATACCGGGGTACCCGCCAAATTGACAGGTTAGGGCGTGGAAACCAAACTTGTCTGCCATTCTAAGGCAGCGTCTGCAACGGTAGTCACCCTTACAGAGCGGCATTCCCAACCACATACGAAGCAACACCACAAATTCATTCGGCGCAAGATTCATAAGCGTGGCTTTGTTTGGTATAGCCTGCAGCCATGCACACGCATGCGGACGCGAAACTGCCAATAATCTGGCTGAATTGGAGCAATCGACGCTTTCCAATAGCTTGCGACGCGAAGTCTCGTCGATGCTGTGAGAAAGACCCCGTTGATTTGATTGTAGTCCTCTGTCATCATGCGGAAAGTTAGAAATTGCAGATTCAAAACTGGGGAAAGAGTAAGGGTCGAGGTTCGATTGTTTAGCGACCATTTCCACACTTGAAAGAAACGCCGCTGCGGAGTGTTCGACACAGCTTCGAAGGCCCAATCCTCCCATCTTCAGGGGTAAGCAAGCTTGTGACCATGTTTTCTTGTCCGGGTGAATAGACGTTATATTGCTGAAGCAATCTAAGACCAAGTCATCGAAAAGCCGGAAAAATTTATGAGCGAAGGCGGGATCTACCGTGCGCATCAGATGATTTACTCGTGCGGCAGATGCGCAATTGCGCAGCAGGATGAAAGCAACCTGAGGGTCCGGCAAGTTTTCTAGTGTCTTTAGGTCAAGTTGCAGTGCCGGGAGTACCTTATTAATGAGGTGTGATGAGCAGTGTTCCTGGGAACCGACAGGGCTCCCTAGAATTGTGAAGTTGTCTGTTGAATTAACCAAAGTAATCCCTGGGCATAATCTCTTTACCAGATCGATATTACTAGCCTTTCCTATCAGTTCGGTCTTTTTCCAGTTTAACGACAACCCAATCGCTGGAAAATCTAAAGAGAGCAGAGATAATGCTTTGCCAACAGCCTCTGGTCTTCCGCCCACTATGCCGTCATCGAGGTACCACAAGTTTAAGCCGATCCCCTCGATTGTAGATATTGAGGCGATTATCGGTTTCAAAGCTAGGCAAAACAATAAGGGACCAAGAGGATCCCCTTGTTGCACTCCGCTCAAGGATTGAAGAGGCTCCATGTTCCCAAATCGAAGGTTTGAACCAGATCCATAGCACCAGGATATCCACCTACTTATTTCAGGGAACTCACTCCTTACAGCGTCAATAAAGGATCTGCGGCTCAGCGTATTGAAGGCATTGGTAATGTCAACTTTGACCCAAACCCAATCGTCATTCTGGTGTTGAAGATGGTGTAGTCGACGGACTCTATGGATAATCTGCTCCATACCGTTTGGCGTAGCGACACCGAGCTGGTGAGGTAAGAGCGATTCTGAAAACCGCGACCGGAGTTTTCGACAAATGCATTTGGCACATAAGCGACGTAATGTTTCCCCAATTGCAATGGGGCGGACTCCTCCGTCAGGCTTACTTAAGGCCAGTAGACTAGCTCCAGCTAAGAACGGAGAAAGTTCGACTGGAGCTAAGCCCGCAATCAGGTAGTTGACCAGCGAAGTGAGTCGCCCTAAAAGAACCCCGTGATCAACCGACATCATGTCTTTTAAGTGTTCCGCTCTCAAACCCAAGCTTCCAGGGGAAGTAAGGGAAGGAAAAGATGAGACTGCGGCCTGAATAATGTCCGAGTCGACTGATAAAGGCAAAGTCAGGCATGGAGGGCGAGAGGCTGGGAGATCACCGTTCACTGGATGTAGCACGGACAATTGTATGCGTGTGGATTGTGAATACTCGCAAATATTACTTGAAGTAAGACGTCGCATCGCTTTCCCATAATTTCCACTTCTTGTTAATTCGATCGCCTCTGAATAGTCGTTGTTCGTCGAAACAAATCTGTTGAGCTTTCTGGAGGGTCGAACATCCGATGGAGAAAAGCAATCACCATCTTCGCCGGTTTCGAACTTGTCCAAAAGCAAGCTTATCTTTGTCCCAGTGTGATCGCAGGCTTGAGCACGATTCATCGTAGACGCAAGACAGAATTTCGGAAAGCATAGCAAACGTTCCCAGTCGTGAAATGAGTTTGAACACATAGCCTGTAAAAGTAACGACGAGTAAATATTTGCAATTCGACGGCGCAGGTTCCACGGTATGCGCTTAATCGTATTTACGGGTTGCATCCAAACCCTGCGTAAAAGTTCTGAAGTGGTGCGCGTAGGTTCCTTGAAAGGACTGCTCGACAACTCCACAGGCGGTGTAGCCGACCTGAGATCAGATGATGCTCCAAAGGAGTCCCGCACGCCCACAAAAGCAACTTGACCAGCTCCATCTAGAGACGTCAAATTAATTGAGCCGAAATTCAATGATTGACCCGAGCCTGAGCATCTTGAGTCCAAGTGACCGTGAACGCGAAGACACCCTGAAGCATTAAGCCGATAAACTCCTCTGCATATGGGACAACATCCAGTGTTTACCGATCCACCAAGCGAACATTGCTGACGAGAACTGTTGTCTATAGCTGATGCTTTACGCCTTGTTCGCACCATTTATTTTGTGCGTCGGCGAGCGAAGCGAGCCGACGATTGTGTGTTTAAGACAAATCTCAGTAGTCAGTATAGTGGCGAAAACTGTCGATAAACTGATTTGAAGGATAAGGAAGATAAAGTATAAACTTAATTACACCAAACTTAACACTTAAATAACATCAAAATTATACGATTAATAAAAATTTGATAAAATCAATACAAATTTGCTATAAACAAAATGGGATTATATCATATAAAGTTTGCAAACATTAAGACGCTATTTTTCAACAATTAAATAAATTTAATTTTATTTAATTATTTTAATTAGGTTTATTTTAATTTTACACTTTTAATATATTTGTACATATAAATACATTAAGTCATTTACATTAAAATATTAAGTCATTTGTGTCATGTGTGACTTGTAAATTTTTATCTCTGTGTTGTAATGATTATTGGTTTCGTATTCATTTTTAACTTATGTTAAGTATAGTAGCAAAAAAACTTAAGTTTCAAATATAACAAATAAATCCTAAATAGTTGATACTAATCCATTATTGATAAATAATTATTGGAGCTGGATCAAAGGAAAGACGAAATTATTTTTGATATTTCGCTAACTACTTCTCTTAGTATCTTCAGAAAATTATGCAATTTTTTCGAATTATAATTTGCAAATATTATAAATTTATAATACCTATTCAATATATAATCAATATTATAATCAATGCATATAATCAATATATAATCAATATATATGATCAATATTTTATATAATTTAAAAATCAAAAAGGTATAATTATAATAATATATTAATATAATATTGGGTTAATATAATATTGAGTTAAAAAAATAACTTTTGCTTGCTTAGAGACCTTTGGAAAAAATTGAAAATCAAAAAAAAATAATTAATAAATTAATTATTTAATTACAAATATTTTTTAAGAGAGAGATTTATTGTAATAATAAACAATTGCATATTAAGGGAATGTCAATATCCGGAATGGGCGATAAAACGGTCTTTTACAATTGCGATAAGGGCAATCTAGTTGCCTAGAACGTCAACCGCACAGCTAGATATGAAACACGTTGAATCAACGTTCATCAATAATACTTTAAAGAGACGATTGTCAAAGTTAACTTCAAAGTTTAAGAACAGTATAAAAGTGTACTACAAAACTGAGAGATTTATTATTATAATAAACAAAAGATTTTGTTTTTCCGAAAATGAGTACTGGAGTATTCCTATTTGTTACTGTTCTGTTTGTAATACTGCTCGCTCGCCTAAACGCAGTGGCGTACCACGGGATGAGCGTGGACTTCGCAAACTAGCAGATATTGACCGAGCGATTTCGAAGCTTATCTTTCTCTTAGGTTTCACTGCTAAATCACTGTAACTTAAGGGTCCTTTTTGTGCTAGCGTCGATGCAATTGTTTTCACTAACATGATAGCTTCTTTGCCAAATCCTCCGGCTGTTGAAAAGACTAACAGAACAAATAAACTGTTTTCAATTCTTCGCACTCTTTCACTGTACTTTGATTTTTTCCGGTTTTCGTTGTACTCGAAGGCCGATTTAGGTGCACGAGTAATGTTTGATTGAGCTTGTGTTGAAAATACATTAACGTCGTAGAACGTTCGCTCGAATCGAGAACCGTAAACACCAGAGCATACTATATCTAGCCTTGCACATTGATTGTTCGTTGTCGCTGAGTTTTCAAATGTAATATTATCGGGAACATTCATTGACTCCGGTTCAATTTCGACATTGTGGTTAACTAAGCTCAGAGCACTTGCTATTGTATCCCGGACTGCATTATGTCGGATGATTGGTAGTGCTCCATAATTGCATGATAGTGCGTGCGCTAAGGTTATATTCGACCCGCAGTAACACAATCGCTTATCGAGACCTTGATCCAAGTTACCATATCGTGCGTTGATTGCATCGGTGAATTCATTAATGGATAGATAAAATTTCTCGTGTTTTAGCGGTAAGACACTTAGCCACGATGATACACCAAGATGTGCCGCATGTTTGATGGTGTTTTGTAGGGAGGGAGCTAGGTCGGTTAGTATTTTTGATACACGATCTAGATGTGCTTGATTTCGGAATCGCGTAATTTCATGAAGTACTGTGTTTTGCTTTTCGCGTAGACTATCACCTAAAGAGTTTCCATCATAAGTCGATAGAAGCATTATTGATGATGTTTTCTCAATATGATCGGTAAATAATGGGTTGGCGATCCCTATTCCTCCTAGCTTGAAAGGGGAGCAGAGTATATTCGATATTCCATTGGTTAGCTTAAATGTAGCAAATTTAGGGAGCAAGTTGGATTTTATGATATCTTTTAATTCATTCCATACTTTTTCAGTGATGTTACATAAACGCATTATGTGAATCCACTTCGACTGAATTTAATTGACCATTCCTGAATATGCAATGTGCGGATCATTTTTAGCTACTACGTACAATCTCTCGATTAGTGCTTTCCAGCCGGCAAGCAAATCGTAGATTGATTGTTCTTCATAATAATCAAAACCAATCGGTGAACCAAGGACGTTTATTCCAGTCGTTGTTGTATTGATGTTTGTGTCGGGCAGTTGATCATTATTTATAGGTAGATGCGATAATATGTTTGATTTTTTTTGCGTTTATAAAGTAGCCATACTTCGGGCCGTCTGCATGCAGAATATTCCACACTTTCTTTAACATATCAAGCGGTCCAACAAAGTTGGCATCGTCGGCGTACCATATTTGTACAACAGAAGGGACCTGCCGCTTTATTGTGTCGATCAACGGAAGTGAAGTCATAGCGAAACCTGCCATGGCAAAAGGGTCACCTTGTGTGAAACCTTCTGATGACAAGATACTTTTTTCACCGATTGTAAGTACAGCCGGGCTAGAGTACATATTTTGGAGTGCACATGACAGGGCAGGACATACAAAATTTATATTGTGTAGTGCAACTGCACGGTTTGTTAGGTTAAAAGCGTTCCTTGCATCAAAAGTCATTAGACAATTTTCGGTTGATAGGCTTAGTTTTTTTTGAGATTCGCGATAGCAAGTTCAAGTCCACCTTTTTGTGAAGCTCCCAATTATGTAGTTCCTGCGACATCCTGTATATCATCGCGTGCGATAGCTAGAATCGCTTTGCTTATGATCCGCCTGATGGTGTTGCATATTCCGATAGGGCGGATACCACCAGATTTCTTCTTCAAAGCAACTAGACGACAAACGGTGAAAGGATCGAGGGAGCCCGATGGCACTTTTTCAGTAGCAACAAAAATGGCAAATTTGGCAATGGCCTTGGCAAGTAAATTTGATTGCTGTCCAAAATCGGTTAACATTTGAAATCATGCTCGAGAATCAAGCCCAGATGGTCCCGCCGATCCATTTATTCGTCTGCTTGATTTGATAATGGCGGCCTCGTCTAGTGCATAGAAACGACAATGATGATGGGGTTTTGAATTCGGCAGCGGAGCTGATAAAAGAACATCAGGAGAAGCTGTTGATGTGTCAGGGTGTAAATCTTTAAGTAGAGATAAAACATAGATATCATTTATTAGGTGATTAGGACGGAGGACACCTGAGTCATATTTGTCTTCTAATATCGAGGAACCGGCTTTGATACGGCCCTTGGTGACAAGACTTTGATATTGTGTGATCCAATTCAATGACTTCGAGGGACGACGCAATGATATACTAGTTTGAAGATATTGGGCTTCTTCGAACAATGAGTCATAATCTTTTATTTTCCAGCTTGTTAGTCTGCGTTCCAAAGTTTTGCGGATTAAAGCGGTCTTTCTTGAGGGTATACGCTGCAATAAACATTGCGAGAAGACTGTAGCGGTTTGTAGCATATGTATTGTACTGTTGACGTCTTCAGCAGCCTTCAGGTAAAAAGAACTCATAATTCCAACAATCTCATTACTGGCATTACAACGAGGTAGGTCAATCAAGTTAGGTTTCCAGTGAATGACAATGTTGTGAAGTTCGTAGATTGTTTTCGGGCTATCAGCTTTCAGATTTTCGAGTGCATTTCGGTCTCTCTGACCTTCAGTATCTGCCGCGGAAAGAAACTGAGTGCGGTTTGAACAATGTTGTCCCCACCAGTTGTAATACTTCAATCCTGCTCAAGCACATCTACATCCTTTACATCGTGCTGCCTGACCATTACAAGTGCAGCATAGAGGGCTACCTTTAGGCTTACCGCGAACCATTGATCGGCTGTTGTATAATTTCGTTGTTAGGATTTGTATGTTTTTATATATTCGATTGTATTTATATTATATATTGTAATGACTTAATCGATTCTTATAGCTTTGCTGTACCGGTGTTCCTTGTACCGGTGTTCTTTGCTGTACCGGTGTTTGTAAGTAGCTTTAATTGTATATTGTAATTAGTGTATTAGCTCCAATCGATTCTTTAAATGTGATTTGTATTTACTATAGATTGTATGTATATTATATCCCAAATGTAATTTGTGTAAGAACTTAATATAACCAAGACAAATTTCAATTCTATTACAAATATTATAATAATAATATTATTAAGATTAATACTATTAATAAGCTTTTGATCTTTTATATTTGTAAATTGTATTCTCAAAAAATATAATATTATTATAATAATATTATTATCAATTATATTAAAATATAATAATTTAAAGAGAATGTTAATAAGTTTAATGTTGACATGATATAACTTTTTAAAATATACCATTCATACATTTTTACAGTAATAATTTTTATTAAAATAAATGCTAATAGTTGATGAATTATTGTTTAGTATTTGTCAATTTATTAATGCATTAATTATAATTGAAATATTAATTATTAAAAAATATTAATTATTTAGCACTAACTATTTTATTAAAATAATTATTTCTTGTTAAATGTTTTAACTTTTTAACTAAACGAGCAATAAAAGCAAATAAACAATTTAGTTATAAAAGTTTTATTTTATAAAAATAAAATTTTATTTTATTATCAATTGTAATAATTGTATTAAGTTGTATAATTGTATTATATTGTATTAATTGTATTAATTGTTGAAATTTAATACGTTTGGACCGTATTAAAACATACGGTTTTTACAATCATTATCACTGGGAATCGATAAAAATTTCAATACAATTAAAGTTTAAATTAAATATATCAGTTTTATAATTCGTAGAGTTATGGCACGAAATTAGTTATCATTGCCAAAAATTGCCGAATATTGAAATTGTGTACTTTTTCTTGCTACCTTTTGAATGAAAAATTCATCATCAATGTCTAAAGGCCAAAATATATATTATTTATTACCTGTAGATTACTATATGTAGATTGTACATACAGATATTATATATACAATATATTGTAGATTGTGCAATCTAAGTTCTTGTGTAGCAAATATTCCCGTTCATCTAATACAATTCATTAATTGTTGCTTAAAAACACTTTGACACTTTAACAGAACTTCTAGTTCCTATCCAGTAGCTAGCAAATTAGTTTTTCCTTATTTTAATATTAATTCTGAAATACTTATTCTTTGAAATAGAAATCAACGAACGTAAGACATTTACACGAAATATTGACTTATTTTAGAAACAAACGTATTGTATTTTTTACAATTAAATGTTAATTAATTGTTTAATTTAATGTAATATGTATATTTAGATGATATTATTAAGATAATTAGAAAATAATTAAACAACCAGAAACATATTTTATTTGCAACAAATAGAATATTTTACATCAATTAGAAAAACGTGACGAATATCAACAACAGACGGACGTAAAATATCTTGATCCGATAATTTGTCGATATTTCGTCCTTGAGTCACCATTTGAGCAAGCACATTTGAAAATATCACATTGATCTAAATATATCATCAACTTTGTAATTTGAGTGATAGTAACTTGAGCACACCTTGTCAGCTGCTTCTTGAAAATCTTGTTTCATTACATTGCGAAGTGTGATTAACAAATCAACACAACTTGTTAAGTCTGACTTCGAAATTTTTAACTTGATTACTAAACAGTAGAATATTTTAAATAGTAAAAGGCACTTAGAACCGAACATGAAACTTGAAAAAAAGATTTATTTTTAAGTGACAAATGCGTGCCGGCGCACGCTTACATGACCTCAACAACAACAAAAAACAGAAATCTAGATTATGTGTCGAGGAGGTGGGTACGAAAGACTTAAGTGGGTTTAAAACCCACTCAGGTGGGTTTTAAAGACTTATGCGGCCTTGAAAATTAACGAACATATCAGAAATGCCTCTCGCGACTTTGACCATTTCTATAAACGACTTTTATCATCGACTTATGGAATAACTTATACAACTACAATTGGGTTAAGGAAATAGCAGATCAAATAAAATTTATATGTCAAGCAAAGTTATCAATTAAAAAATCCAAAATTATGGTTAAACAACAAGTGATTTTAGTTTTAAGAAAAACCAAAAATACTGAAAATGGTTTAGTGCATATAAATTAAAAAAATTAAATTACATTGTGAAATGCAAACATATCGCATAAATACTCGAAATAGCAACGTACCGTCGGAAATGTTAAATTCAGAATTGATAAACTGTTGTACATTGTTAAATTTGTCGCTAAAGGCAAATCGGTTACTAACTATTAAATTGATATTTTACTTACAATGACATTAGATTTGTAAATAAGGTATCAATAGCACTTAATTCTGGAGACAACTCATCACCAATACTATATTAAAAACGAAATAGAAAGTTTTTAACAAAAATACTACTAACGGACAAAGAAACTTTGCTTCTATAATTTCAGCCGTCTCGTTTGTATCGAGTAATTTCAAATTTATAATCCTTAAAATATCAAAATATATTGCATTATATTATATTATATTATATTACATTATAAAATGAAATTTGATAATAGGAAATGGATTACATGAAAGGTTTAAGACATGCATATTATGTACGAACTTTATATAAGAACTAAATATTTGAGCTGTTTATTTAATAATAACTAAATATTTGGACTGGAGATTTAAACTTAAGATTTGAGCATTTACTGCTTTGCCTAGAAGTTACCGTAAGCTTTATCTAGTAACCTAGCGCTCATTTTAAACGATTGCAAGGGAATGCCTTGTCCCTATAATTGCTTTTTATCATATTTTCAAAAATGCTTGAAACTCGTACAGACTGGATAAAAATACAAAATAGAGAATTTAAAAAAGTTAAAATTATAAGGTGTTCAGTCTACTACTACATTTCGTAAGCTTTTCTTCAGAGAGTAAACTGTAAGGGCAGAAACGATTTGATTTAGGAGATTTTTCCATGGCTTTCACGTTCGGTCGACAATGATGGTAAATCTTTTCTTTGGTCAATGATGCGTCTTTAAAATGAGGAGATGACCTCTCAGCCTATTCGAATGACGAATTTTGAATATTTTTCTACAAATATGTTCCCTGTGTTCTTTGTCTTCTGAGAGCCTGCTACACGAAGAATAGATCTGATATCCGAGAATTTTCAACCATAGGTACCCCTAGTGCTGCGAATCTTCATGTAAATGGAAGCTGACCAGTTGAAGTACGAAATGTGTGGCTTTGTGCAAAATATTTTCATATAATTTCATCTCAATTCTATTCTGAGGATATCAAGCATGAGATAAATATTACATCAAAAATACGATGTATGCATTATATACTAGTCTAAAACTAGACGGGTCAAGCTGATAACCATTCCTTCTGATACTCTCTCTATAACTCATCGACATTTATTAACTATGTGAAGGATATGTGCTTTTGTCGATAGATTTTTATTTACAATCACTACGTGATCTTAAAATTCAGAGACGATCACATCACCATTTATATTATATGGCGAACTAAAGAAAGGTGGTCAAATGTACATATGTTTTGACTTTTCAGGATTCAAATCACTACGAGATCTTAAAATTCAGAGACGATCACATCACCATTTATATTATATTACGAACTAAAGGAAGGTGGTTCAATGTACATATGTTTTGACTTTTCAGGATTCAAAACCAGCTCTAGTTCTTCATGCAAATCTAGAATATTGTCTATGTATTTTTGAAGTAATATTGGATGGCGATTATCGATGATTGGACGCCATATCTTCAAATAGTCTGCATATAGACTGCATGAACTTGATGATACAAGGCTTGCAACTCGTTGATATAAGTAATAAAAAGAAGGGGACTGAGCACTGATTCTTGAGGAACACCACGGTGAGGAGATATTGACTTTGACATAGCTCCATTGACTGAATCAAGTCTGACCATTTTGTACAGATAAACAAATCCATATGAGAAGAATTTCCTTGTATAGTATTATATTGTATAATATTAATATATTGTGTATTATTACATTGTATAATATAGTATTATTAATTCGAGATTCATTTTACTATTGCATTTTAATAGCAAATTAAATTAATTATTATTTACCTGGATCATAAATAAAGCATATGTGCAAATACGGTATAATGTTTTGATCATTAGGATATAAAAGCCAACCTCGTATCATTGTATTTCTTGCTCATTGTGTTAAAATGCTGGATAAGTTGACGCTCCCCCAACCCAATGAGATACTGACCTATCCTCGATTCGCTAAATGAAACCATAGTAAGAGCATAATCCTATGAATATATATTTACAAGTCTATCGGCAGTTGGGCCAACATTGGATAGCAAATACATTGTACGTTGTGTGGGATATTGAATAGTGGTTTAACGAGTGGTAATTGTTTCGGTTTAGTTGTCCAAAATGCAAGCTATAAAGTATAAAGTATTATTTAAAAATATCCGTTAAAAGTACTTTAACAACGTCAACAGGAAGATAACGCGGTTTGTGTTTACTTCTAAAAGTGTACAATCCTGTAGGTAAGCCAAATAAAAAACATTACAATGTTAATAAATCACCCTTTGTAGCTGACAGTAAGAAGTAGTCTTTTCAACATCTAATAATTCTTTAAAAGAAATTTTTAAAGTATTTTTTAGAGAACATTTATTAGTCTAAATCGGTCATGCCTCTTATTAGGTATAACACTAATGAACTTTTTATAAATATCATGGCATCTTGCATATTTATAAAGGGCACTGTCCGGATGTGGACTTAGCTTCTCGTAAGTAACGTATACTTGGCCGGATAATATTGATTTTAAGCTATAATTATCCGTTAACATTACGTTCTGTCCTGGGTAGAACACGAGATTGCGTTGTTTGGCGAGAATTTGATCAGCGAGCACGATATCACCATCTTTTACGAAGAGGTTTCGTTGCTTGTCAATACGTTGACTTATTCTATTACGAGTTGTTCCTCCTCCAACTGACTTTTTACCACGACATTGTTGATGCACTACATATTCAAACATTTTGAAGACCCGACAACCTAGCATTACTCTAGAACGTAAAACATTACGGATTGTTGTTAACCCTCGCAGCTTTTATCTTTTTTAATATTAATGTATAATTCGATTTTTTGTCTTTAAAATTTTTAATTATTGAAATCAACAAAGAATATCTCAATATTTTTTCAATTTTTAGAAAAAATATAAACGTTTCATACAAGTCATTGAGAATGACGACAATTTGTATTGAGTGTTCTGTCAAATGAATATAATCTTTTGAAGTATCTAGTCTTGAACAATATCATTATACAAATTCTGTCTAACAATTCCTCTATGTACTAATAGATAGACACTATACTACGCTGATTAATCGTAACTATGACGAAAATAATATCACCTTTGGAACATTTTGTTTCTTTCTCTGGACATTTGAATAGAGCATAATAAAGAGATATTAATATTATCAATAATATTGACATAATGAATATTTGGATATTGATAATATAAACAGCAAAAATCAATAATTTATATAATAAATTAAACATTTTAAAATAATTATACAATAATTATACAATAACGTTAAAGCCTTTTATAAGCAGATACACGTTTAACAAATGAGTGAGTCAGAGTGGACGTGTGCTTTCTGCCTTGACAATTAATAAAACGTATAAAATGTACAGGCATGAGTGTTTGTTCTAAGTTCCAATGATGCCACAAAAGAGTGGTCGCAGTTATACCAGTGTTGCGAATAGTTAATCTTTAATCATTTAACAAACTAGATGTTTGTTTTTATGGAATGCAGTCCGTTTCTAATGTCATGGCATAACTATGATGTTTGGAGATACTATGACATAACTATGAAACCATGACATAACTATGATATTTTGAAGAGATAATGATTTGCTCGGGACTTAGATAAAGCTACCGGGTGTGTCCACCGGGTTGCGGATAGAAGAATTTCGATCAGATATGATAGATAACTGCGAAATAAGCGGTATTACACCGACGAAAAAGCAGTTATGGGCAATCAGTGGCAAGGTCACCGCGATGGCGGGATGAAGAATGGCAACTTCATCCCTATCAAAAGCTGTCTACTTCAAAAGAGCTTGACCTTGTGACATGACGAGTATGCCCTGTCATTAAATAAGGGCTGCCAAATTGCCCGTCTTTGCCATAAGTATCCGCAGATATCATTACCCCATGAGTTTGGCGAACGCTTGAGGTATTCCAGCCTCAAACAAACATGAAGAAGAAAAAATACTAAAATCGACTGAAACTGGAAAGCCAGCTCAAAAACTATGAAACTTCAAAGTGAACAACTTCTAAGCAACAACAATAACCTTAACCAGTTTTCAATCACAACTAATCGACGGTCTAAGAGAGTACAAAATGGTACCTTGAACGTTCGCTTGCTATGTCAAACTGGTCAGCGAGAATTACTCGCACGCACATTAACAAATAGATCAATAGACGTGCGTCGTCTAACAGAATGTCGCTTACCTGATGTGGATTCAATAACTGTGGTGAATCCGCTCTCCCGTCAATCATTCCAGCTCCTATACTCAGGCCCCACGGACGGATCCGGCCAAGGCGGCGTTGTTATTGTGATGAAGTCTGATCTATCAGAATGCATCATTGACTGGAATCCCATTTACTCTCGTATTGCGCTCCTACGTCTAGTAGACAGACCGTTTAATTGGCCATTTGTGAGCGCATATGCACCGACGAATAAAGCACTGTCATCTATCGCAGAGAAGTTTTATCAAATACTTGACAGCGTACTATCTGCTGTCCCTTCAAACGATGTATTGGTGTTGGCAGGCGACTTCAATGCTCAACTCGGATGTCCTCGAAATCGCCTTATCTCTAGTGTCGGACCTCATTATGTTGGTAGATTGTGTCCTAATGACGAGCGGCTAATTTCACTTGCCGAGAGGCATCATCTTATTATGGCAAACACGTTCTTTCGCCATAAAGACGACATCTCAAAACATGGGTCCATCCTAATAATAGGGTACGGAATCAGATTGACTATATCCTTTTCAGACAACGCTGGCGCTCCTCCTTATTGAATAGTCGCTCCTTTTGGGGGTCGGAAATAATTACGGATCATGCACTAGTGATAGTGTGTGTAGGAAAATTACGATTTCCCGCGACAAGTAAGATACCGAAATCCACGACATACGATAGCCGATTCCTTAATACCTCGCTAATTCGAGCGAAATTCAGAGCAACAATAGAGGAAAACTTACTATATGCCAAATGTGATTTACAAACATGATGAAATATGGGGGCATGTTATCCACTCGATTCACTCAGCTGCAGATAGTTATCTTCTAAGTAGGAGACGGCATACACGTTCGTGGATATCTGCGAATGCACTAGCGCTCTCTGCTAAGCGAAAACATGGGCTGGATTCTGATCACTTATCGCAAGTTAGGCATTATAGTAAGTTACTAAAACAAAACCTAAGGATTGACCGTGACGCATATTGAAGCAGCATTGCCTCCCAATCTGAAGCTGCATCTGCAAGTGGTGACAGCAGACGATTATTCCAATCCGTGAGAACTATCACGCGGCCACACACGTGATCGATATCGGGATTACGCGATAAGGCAGGAGCTATCGCATACAACACAGATGCAAAACTGAGAATTTGGGCTGAATATTATCGAGAGCTATATAACGAAAATAGGCCACCAGCAAGCTAGAATACCCATGAGATGCAACTGTCGAAGACGTCCACGTTCAACCTCCAACGACAACTGAGATACAATATTGTAATAACCACATGAAGAACGACAAGGCCCCTGATCTGGATCGGATCACTTCTGAAATCTCGCAAGCTTCTGGTATTACATTATATCAGAAACTCGCAGTACTTTTTGAATCCATATGGAACGTCTCTAGAATTCCAGATCTCTCAACCGCGATCATAATGCCGATTTACAAAAAGGGTGATGCAAGATCATGCGATAATTATCGTCTAATCTCGTTACTTACTATTGTTTACAAGATTATCGAATTAATCATACTGGAACGCATTCGGCCAGTGCGAGAACGGCAAGTAGGTGAGAGTCAAGCAGGATTCAGAAAGAGTCGTATCTGTATTGACCAAATATTGTCCTTGCGATGTGTACTCGAGATTCGAAATGAGTTTAGACAAGTGACGATGATAGCGTTCCTGGATTTTAAAACCGCGTCTGACAGTGTTTGCAGAGAAAGTATGTGGCCTTTATTGGATGAGTGTGGGCTTCTTGCGAAGATAACTGCCGTCGTGAAGGCTCTCTACGGACAATCGAACGGTATAATCAGAGTGAGCGGACAACTAAGTGAGAAAATTCAAGTCATGACAGGGGTGAGACAGGGCAGCGTGTTAGCTCCAACTTTGTTTAACATCGTTGTGGATAAAATACTAAATAGCACCCTAATAGATCCTCGTGATGGCGTAGAAATTGGCACACAAGGGAAGCGTATTCGTGACCTAACTTACGCGGACGACATTGCACTAATCGCCGAAAATTTCGTAGACCTAAGACGAATTATTACTACAACATTCGATGCTTCATCAAAGTACAGACTCTATTTGAACCCCAACAAATGTAAGATACTATGCGTCGTAACCTCTGAAGAAGTTGTCACTATAGAGCATCAACCGATCGAGTGTGTACACTCATTCACCTATCTAGATTGTGTAATATCGGACAACGCTGACACAGAAGAGGACATACTCTCAAAACTAGTCAGAGCTAATCGAGCGTTTGACGGATTTTCGAAATTACGGAAACGACGCGACGTTAACCTCAAAACAAAGATAAGAGTATATGTATTAATAATGCGTCTGGTACTACTATATGGCTGTAAAACCTGGCCTGACAAACAGGGGATGATTAGTAAGCTAGAGTCGGCTGACCACATTTTTCTCAGATGCATTGCACACGTCTTCCTGCTGTTGCATATGTCGAATTCAGAGGTCATGAAGAAGTGTGGACATATTGAAACCATCAACCACACGATTGCACGTCGTCGATGGATGTATGTTGGACACGTATTGAGGATGGACGACAACCGACTCCCTAAACTAACACTTCTTGCTTTACCGAAATAATCATGTAAAGATCTATTGGAGGAGTTAGAAATACTCTCAAAAGAAGCCTTGAGCAATTTGCACGACCGTATATATTTCAGAAGACCAACGTTGGATGACCAACATACCGTGACAATTGGTTGGCTATATTGGAGCGACTGGCAGGGGAATGAGTAGCTTGGAAAGAAGGAATTAGTTGATACTTTCTTCTTTTCTTTTGCTTTCTGATGTTTGTGGTCGACGGCCAATTAGGTCGAGACATTTAATAAATTTGATAATATATTTTATGATATATATGTTATAATCTTATAACAAACTCAGAAATGTGTTTTTAAGCAATATTGGGTCAATTGGTCAAAAAATACGAGATATATAACAAATTATATTTTCGGGATTTGCGTCAAAAACTGCACACGATGTATAAAAAACAGCTTCGTGATACACTACTTTTGAAAAAGTCATTGAACAAACAAAAAATCACAAAAAATACTTAATAAATTTTTTAAACTCAAAAACATTTTTTTTATATATTATTAATTACAACATACGGTTCCCTCAAATGGGCCAATATACATTTAACATTGTTATGTATTATTATTTATTCTAAAACATTAGAATCATCCATCCGTTCGGATCCACGACTATATGGGTGACCCCTAGTCGACCGGCACCCTCTGATTGCATGTGAGGCAGCACGACACAGCAGCAAACTTATGGACCTTCTGAGGCCACACAGGCATTCAGCATAGCTTTTATTCCCACGTGATGAACGCAATCGAGCAATTGTCCTGAGCAAAACCATGGCGTCGGGTCCCGCAGCACCAGAAGCCGTGAACACCAGCGGCATAAATCTACTCCTTTCGATATCGATGATACGTTCCGCGTATTTTGATCTTTTTCTCGCTTCATGAAAATCAAATGCAGCTTTTCTCGTAGACGCACACGATTGAGCAAAATGGTTGAAAACCGTGACGTCAAAGAACGTTTGCTCATATCTGGCGTCGGAAAGCCCAATGCAGACGATGTCGAGTCGCGCGTCGTCACTTCGACAAGTGACCCGATGATCAAAACAGTGATCACTATCTACCCGTTGTAATATCGGTTCGACACCAACCCCAGTACACACCTGTGATATTTCGGTGGCCAAGAAATCGCGTAAGGCGTTATGCCTTGTTATTACAACACCTCCTCGCTTGCACGAAAGCAAATGTGGGAGTTTCGCATCATCACCACACACACTTGTCCTTGGGAATCCCGATAGGATCAAAGCCATATCGCAACGCAAGAGCATCTCTGAATTCATGTGGACACAAATGACTAAATTCAGCTTTCACTGGAACTGCACTAATCCAAGAGGAAGCACCCTGTCCCAGTGCAAATTCCAGGGCTTGATGCATTGAGGCGGGTAAGATTGATCGAATGTATGCCAAACGCTCATCCACAACTTTTTGTCGTTCTTGATTCAACTCTTTTGTCAAGTTATTCTGAGCATCCCTGAGAAGATCACCTTGTAGCCCACTATCAAATGTTTTACAAAATTTTTTCGAGCTTTCGAACTCGGTCAAAGCTGCGCTTACTGGATCAACAATGCCCATTCCACCCTTTGAAATTGGTGACGAAATCAACGCGTGCATAACTGAGTTTAGATCTTGATCGAAAAGTGAGGGAGCCAAACCACTGAATATAGTATCCCGTAAGGACAAATACAGATCCGTTTCACTTGGTGTCGATCTCATAAAGTGTGTCCCAGATAAAGTCACAGATAATCAGTTAATTGTTAAGTTCAATTTTCTCGACAATTGTGCATTGTATTAATCAGGTCAGTCGCATTTGATATAATTTATAAATTAAAAATAATGATAAATTAAAATTAAATAATTAAATAATAAATACGATGATAAATATTGTATTCGAGTCAAAATAAATGTTTTTTGGTGAACCATCCCAGAGAATTAAATTGAACTCTTGAATTTTATTAAATTATTTCGGATGTTCGTGCAGCCCTTTTTAATATGAAATTTATACATTATATAAGCGTTAGAAATTAAATCAAACATAAAATCATAACATTAAAACTAAGACTCGGGAACGCGGAATAGCCTTGAATTTTATTCAATTATTTTGGCTGTTCGTGCAGCCCTTTTCAATATGAAATTGATACATTATATAAGCGTTAGAAATTAAATTAAACATAAAATCATAACATTAAAACTAAGACTCGGGAACCCGGGATAGCCTAACAAATTGGTAAGTGTGATCGTCTTTGCACCTCCCTGGGTTTATTCTTTATAGTTCTAGCAATATTTTGTGGATGGAGTTTTAAATTCCAATTGACTCAGTTGCAGATCAGTTTAATTAAACTCAGTTGCATATCAGCTCATTTAAATTCAGTTGCGATCAATTTAATAAGTTGCTGATATATTCAATCAGTTGCCGATATATTCAATCAGTTGCAGATCAATTTAATCAGTTGCAGATTAATTCAATCAGTTGCAGATAAATTCAATCAGTTGCAGATAAATTCAATCAGTTGCAGACCAATTTAATCGGTTGCAGATTAATTCAATCAGTTGCTGATCAATTCAATCAGTTGCAGATCAATTCAATCAGTTGCTGATCAATTCAATCAGTTGCTGATCAATTCAATCAGTTGCAGATCAATTCAATCAGTTGCTGATCAATTCAATCAATTGCAGATCAATTCAATCAGTTGCAGATCAATTCAATCAGTTGCAGATCAATTCAATCAGTTGTATATCAATTCAACCAGTTGCAGATCAATTCAATCAGTTGTAGATCAATCCAATCAGCTGCAGATCAATTCAATCAGTTGACGATTAATTTAATCAGTTGCAAATCAATTCAATCAGTTTCATATCAATTCAATCGGTTGCAGATCAATTCAATCAGTTGCAGATCAATTCAATCAATTGCAGATCAATTCAATCAGTTGCAGATTAAATCAATCTGATGCAGATCATTTCAATCTGTTGCAGACCAATTCAATCTGTTGCAGATCAATTCAATCTGTTGCAGATCAATTCAATCAGCTGCAGATCAATTCAATCAGTTACATATCAATTCAATCATTTGCAGATCAATTCAATCAGTTGCTGATCAATTCAATCAGTTGCATACCAATTCAATCAGTTGTAGATCAATTCAATCAGTTGTAGATTAATCCAATCAGCTGCAGATCAATTCAATCAGTTGTAGATCAATTCAATTACTTGTAGATCAATCCAATCAGCTGCAGATCAATTCAATCAGTTGACGATCGATTCAATCAGTTGCAGATCAATTCAATCAGTTGCATATCAATTCAATCGGTTGCAGATTAATTCAATCAGTTGCAGATCAATTTAATCAGTTGCAGATCAATTCAATCAGTTGCAGATTAAATCAATCAGTTGCAGATCATTTCAATCTGTTGCAGACCAATTCAATCTGTTGCAGATCAATTCAATCAGTTGCTGATCAATTCAACAGTTGCAGGTCAATTCAATCAGTTGCAGATCAATTCAATCAGTTGCAGATCAATTCAGAAAACTTATGCTTCTAAACTCATCTTCGAAGGCTACTGTCCATTTTATTGAGTTGTCTTTTTAGTTGAGTACTTGTTGAACTTCCAGCTTATTTGGATTTTTATCAAACACAGCGAATGCATCGTTAACGTATCGCCGCCATTTTTTTCAGATTCGGGAAATTCAACTATATGTCCTCTCATTTTGACACATACAAATCGGCAAGTGATGAGCACAAAGGGAAGCTAATCGCAACTCCATCTATTTGTTTATATATTTGAATATATGAACAAAATATATATGTATGAACATATTTAACATAATTTGGTTCTAATATTCTTCAAAGTTTTCAAATAGTATATAATATTTTTATTAAATAAATTTTTAGGTTTATTAAATATGATATATCAAATATAAATGATATATCATGTTAGATATATTATCTATATCGATCAAAAGATATAGATAAGTTGTTTAGTTTAACTTGGGAAACCATATATTCAGAATAGTATTTAGTTTTATTTATATTTACGCAGCAAAAGGAGCTAAAGCTCATACAGCTGGTCTAGATACAATAAAATGAAATATGTCAAAAATAACAGTTATAAAGATCTCTTCATTAAATATTCACACAAATATATGAAAAGCAAAAGTCCTTAACAGGCCGTAGGTTACAATCGAGTAAAGAAAAAACACAAAATAAGAATAAAGCAGATCAGTTAAAACATGTCGCAAGAATCCATGAAAGTCTGTCTTGAGCCACCTTCTCCAATTCAATTCGCCAATTTCGTTTGAATTGCTTTTAGCCAATATTTGAAATCGCGAATAGAATATTCTTCGCATCATTTTCGAATGTTTTCAATGTGGATTTTATCTCGTTACCTCGATGATGTTCCAGTGTGAGTCATTGCTCGAAAGGAACACCATTTTTGGAATACTTGAATTTTCCATACGCAGAACATGTCCAAGAAAACGTAATATGTTTTTTATTATAATTTGAATAACAGAATCCCCAATACCGCATTTTTTACACACGGTGTCATTTGGTATATGTTGCAGTGGATTCATTCTTGCAATCCGCCTAAGCCATTACTTTTCTGGTTGTGCTAATTTTTTCAGGCCAGCATTCTGATCCGTACAACAGAACTGGACGAACTATCAAAGTATAAACTCGAAGCTTAGTTTCATTGATAGCTTTCTATCACGCCATACCCTATTTTATCTTTAAAACTTTTGCTTGCTGTTACAATGCGATTGCTTATTTCATCATCACATTTGCATTCGTTGGATATTACCGTACTGTGGTATCACATTTAATTACTTTATCATTTATATTTAACTTTACCTACTATTTGTAGATTCGTGAATAAAAGCCATTTATTCTCTCTGGTTATCACAATTTTATTCACGAATTGTATGTTTATTAGAAACCAAAATTTTTTTAATGTTGGTTAAACTACTCCGGCACCTATTCATACCTCGACGATATCATTGTGTGCGGCAAAACACAGCAAGAACATGATACAAATCTGGCCAAGTTTCGTGAAGTTGCTTCTAGGTACCGAATAACACTAAATGAATCGAAATGTATGATTAATAAAACGATGATCAATATTCTGGGATATCAAGTTGGTAGTGGTATTAAACGGCCTGATCCTAATCGTGTCTCACCTTTGCGAGAACTGCAGGTACCTCAAAATAAACGTCAACTGCGAAGAATTGTCGGCCTTTTCTCACATTATTCCAAATGGATTCAAAATTTTTCGTCGCAGATTCGTCCGTTAGCTGAAACCACGATATTTCCTATTACACCTGCAGCAAAGCGCTCATTTGAGATAATTCGTGATTGTATTATTTCAGCTACTCTAACACCCATTGATTTCAATAAGACATTTACAGTAGAGACTGACGCATCCCTTTATGCTATCGGTGCTGTATTAACGCAGGATAACAAACCCGTCGCATTTTATTCGCATACACTTAGTAAGAGTGTCGTTGGACATTCAGCTATTGAGAAAGAGGCCCTTGCCATCGTTGAAGCATTGCGATACTGGAGGCACTATTTGTCTGGACGAACTTTCAATGTTCTAACGGATCAAAGGTCAGTTTCATTCATATTTAACAGGAATCATAAGAGTAAAATTAAAAATGAAAAAGTGCAAAGATGGCGTCTTGATCTATCTGAGTTCAAATATTGTATACTTTACCTGCCTGGAAAGTTGAATTATACGGCCGACTCAATGTCTAGGGATATTTGTACTTCAAGTTGCGGTTACTTTAACAAACAGAAAGATCTCAAGCTTCTTTATGAACTTCACGCTACGCTTTGCCACCCAGGAGTCAATCGTTTGTATCACTTCGTTCAATCGAATCAACTTCCATATAGCACTGAAGACGTTCGTTATGTTGTATCTCATTGCGTTACCTGTTCGTTGTTGAAACCAAACTTCTTCAAGCCTCCAAAAACTGCCCTCATCAGAGCGACACGACCTTTCGAAAGAATTTCACTTGACTTCAAAGGTCCTTTGCCCAGTTCATCAGGCAAGAAATATTTGCTTACAGCCGTCGATGAATATTCTCGTTATCCCTTTGGATTTGCATGCCGTGATATGTCCGCTCAAACAGTGATAAATTGCCTGCGTGGTATAGTGACAATATTTGGTCCACCTGAATTTGTACATTCTGATCGCGGGTCATCCTTCATGTCGAAAGAATTCTCTGATTATCTAGAGAGTATTGGCACGGTAGCAAGTCACTCTTCTCCGTACAATCCGTTAGGCAACGGACAGATCGAACGCTATAACGGTATATTATGGAGCGCTGTACTTTTGCGGCTTAGAGACTACAATCGTCCGGTTGCTGCTTGGGAAACGGTCCTCGCTGTAAGCCTTCAATCTATTCGAGGACTATTATGCACCTCAACTGGCTCGACACCTCGTGATCGAATCTTCAACTTCTCTGAACGCCCATTAATTAAATTCAATTTACCAGAATGGCTCCGTCGTCCCGGATCTGTATTCGTGCGAAACTTCTACAAACACGACAAATACGACGATAAATTGCTCAAAGCTAAACTGATAAACGCGAATCCAAACACGGCTCATATCGAACTTTCATCTGGGAAAGAAGCAAATATTTCAACTCGACACCTATCTCGTTATCCTTCAGAAACCTCCATTTACAAGGATCCAGACAGTTTGGATATTCGTAGTTCGGGATTGTCAAGGGACGGGGATGACGACTGTCAAGATAGCTTCGATAGGAACCAGCCAGACTATGAAGATGATAACAATAACGGAAAGCAATATGATGCCACTGACAATATCGATATGAACTTGAGTTCAAAGAGGACATCAATTCATGAGGCAAACCATCATCCCGTGACAACTAGAGAATTCTACCGACGAAGTACAAGAAGTCGAAGAAGTCCTGCATACTTCCAAAACTATCACATGGGATGAATGTGGTATCACATTTAATTACTTTATCATTTATATTTAACTTTACCTACTATTTGTATATTTGTGAATAAAAGCCATTTATTCTCTCTGGTTATCACACGTACCCAGGTATTTAACGGCGTGCACATGTTCAAGCAATTGTTCGTTTAATTTTATATCAAAATGAGGATGACAAAACAATAGTATTTTGCATTTCGAAAAGTTTAGAGTGAGGCCATATTTTGCTGAAGCAGTATGAATTCTAGTAATCATATATTGTAAATCAGCTGCAGTTTCCGCTAAAAGAGCGACATCGCCAGCATATGTGAGACCAGTGAGTGAACAATTGTTGGGGTAAATTCGGATTCCTGGTTGCTCGTCTAAACATTCTCTGAGTAATTCATCGATTGTAAGATTAAACAACTCCGGAGACAAAACTCTACCTTGTCTAACTATTGAGCAAGTCGGAAAGGGTATTCCCACATGACCATTCTCGCGTACAATTGATTCAGTTTGCCGATAAATAGCCTCGATTATTTCGCATATCTGTGTAGGAACTCAGGAGTTCGCAATATACGCAACATCACTGCACGATTTATACTATCAAACGCTGCTTTAAAGTCAAGAAAAGCAATGACAGTCGGTTGGCGAAATTCGAACCTTAAATTCATTAAGATACGCAGCGAGAATATTTAATCGATGCAGCCTCTGTGAGGCCTGAAACCTGCTTGATTCTCTCGAGGTTGAGATTCTCTCAATAAGCGAATTCTATTTAGAATGATCGATTCGAGAACTTTATAAGCGACAGGTAAGAGTGAAATACCCCGATAGCTTGAGCAATCACAATGATCGCCTTTTTTAAAAACAGGAATTATGAATTATGTTTCCCAATCTCCAGGAATTATCCCAAATAGCTTGTGCAACCATTCCAGAACCCACATGGCCACTTGCTTTTAACAACTTAGGTAGGACACCATCGGGACCCGATGCTTTACTAGATTTTAAGCTATTTACTGCTGTTGTGATCTCTACCAATGATGTGGGGCAATTTCACAATTGATTGTATCGACTGGTCGATAATGGTTGAATATTTAGAGTTCAATCGATTCGCATTACCAGTATTTTTAACTGAATTATAGAGCCCTTTGAAGTACTCTGTCCGTCGATTAATGCAGCTTTTACTATCTAAGAGATAGACCAATTTATCCTTATTTAGTAAATAGGGTTTCTTTATAGCAGGCTTATCGTCTGAATACCGTCTTATAACTGGAAAAATTTGCGGGAGTTGCCATTAAAAGTAGTATTTTCCCATTGTGTCGCGAGATCGTTCCAGAAACTTTCCTTATCATTACGGATGATCAATCTAAGAAGTTTCGTAATTTCAGACAACTTTTCTTTCAATGAAGACCCTATTGTAGCTTTCCCACTATCTGGTATATCCAGAGTTGTTTTACTAATCCATGGCTTTCTGGTATTTTGCTTTCGAGGAAGAAGTTGAGAGGCGGTAGAGCCTCTCGCAGTTGTGCCCATCTATCATTAACGCTCAAAGGTTTATGCCGTTTACCTAGTATTTGGCCAAGCTTGTTTTCAAAGTTAATTCTGGTATTTTTGTCATTTATTAAGCGAGTGCCTAAGAAGTCAGCTTCAAGTCGTTGGTTTGAGTGAAACTTTAATCGTTGTAATTTCCTTAATAAAAGAGCATGGTCAGTTATTACATCTGTTCTCCAGTATGATCTGCAATCACCTATCATACTACGACATCTTCGAACGAGAATGTAATCAATTTGATTACACCACTGTTCATTTGGAAACTTCCATGTTTCAAGATGACGTCTATTATGTTAAAAACATGTACTTGCTGCAATGAGATCATGGGTAAAAAGTGTGTTCATTAATTTTTCTCCATTTGGGCATATATGTCTTCCAACTGCTTGCTTACCCACAAAAGAGACTGTAGTCTGAGTACTAGAGTTGCGCATTGAAGTCACCTGCACCTACAAGGAAATCTCAGGAAGGCACGCTGCCTAAAAATATTCATAGAGCCAATCTTCATTGAGCTAAACACTCAATCGTGTTAAAAAAGTTCGTAAATTCTAGTTTATTTGTTATTACGACGACTTCAACTGGTATTCTATTCGATGTGTGAACAACTCGTAACAACCAAATTCGCACGTCGGTTTTTACGCAATTGACGGTGCCGCAACATCAATGCATGATCACCTAATCTTTTGTATATACGTATGCTGGATAAAAATGTCAAGGAATCATACATATGGTGCATTGATTTCCATAGCATGGCCAAGTCGACATCTGACCGTTAATAATGAGGGTATATTTAGCCGACTCAGACGTTCTTCATAGTGCAAATTTATAAGGCCATAAGCTCTTATTGAAGCTCGTCGTAAAATCTACTCTATTCATAAATTTTCATATCTTATCCGAAATAATGATTCTCATGAATAATCCGAAACAATGCTTCCTAAATCTCGATATTTATAAGCAGTTAAAATTAATTGGTCGTTCAGTTAATACAAATTCGCTAAACTTTTACCGATATGCATATGATCACATTCATGCACATTTATGACTAGATGATTCTCAGTCGTCAACGTAGCTAGAAAATAGAAATCTACATGCAGAATTTCACGATCGAAGTCATTAACGATGCACCTGTATATTTTTAAATCGTATACATGTAACAAAACTTTAAAGTACAATAAAGCAAGGAGCTCGTTTACATACATATTAATCAGAATTGGTCCTAAGATCGATCCTTTGGATACTGGAGTACGTATAAGAATCAATAAACATCATTGATCCTAACAGCACTTGTTCTTCCATGTATGTATGCTACAATCCAATTTACAATAAGAGAATCAAAACGATAATCTACTAATTTGTCGATGAGGACATAATGGTTAATTGTGTCGAACGCAGTGTGAAATGTAAAAAAATCACATATGTATCACACAAATATGTGAAGAAGTTTTACAATCATCTCGTCGAATTAATAAATTTAAACATGTCGATCTATGAGACCGAAATCCATGTAGTGCTACGTGCAAGGTGTTACCAGCAGAAACGTGTTCATTTATACTTCGCAAAATCAAACGCTCAAGTTATTTACAGCATATAAGGTTGTCTTGATTGTCTAAAATTGTCTTGATTGTTAAATACTTACAATTATTCCTGTCAGTTCCAGATTATTCCTGTCAGTTCCAGATTATTCCTGTCAGTTCCAGATTATTCCTGTCAGTTCCGCTCGCTACGCTCGCGGATTGAGCTCAATCTATCGATAAAAGGTTATGCCTAAAAAAGCGCGATCTCAGATCCCTGTTCCTGATCAACAATCTTCCACATCTAAATGCAATGATGGTTATACCAGCTTTGAAGTTGGATGCGATTCCAAAGATTGCGATGTATGGACACTTGTTCGTGTTAAAATATCCGACCACTCAGTGTATAAACTTAAACATTTCACTTGCGGTTTTTGTACATCAGTACGACTACTACAGTTATCCTGCTCATCTACTCCTGTATCACACACTACCACTCAGACCAATGCTGTTTTAGATGTTTCCCTCGCATCAACACCTGACTTCGCATCATATAATCCCATTATTGAACCTACTCTCTCACACACTCCTCGTTCAACTACGTACCAAACTTCCATTAATCTTTCTCATTCTAACAATGCTAACGGCAAAGCTTTTCATCTCGTACCTCCTCTTTCCTATTCCTCCCCCAATCTAAATAAATCTCAAACTTCTTTATTCTCCTCACGAACTCCTTACTCGACCCCCCTGTATCACCTCTCAATAATTTACACCCTTCCATCAAAATCATTTCCAGTAACATTTCCGATCAACTAATTCAACACTCCATTCCTGTCACTCATGCCCCAACCTATTTTAATTCTCCTTACTCTACCTCCCAAGTAACACTTCCCAATAAGTTACATCCTTCATTTAAAATCATATCCAGTCACATCTCTGATCAACCGATTCAACACCCCTCTCCTGTCACACTTGCTCCAACCAATATTAATTCTTTATCAAGCACCCCTGTCATTTCCACTTCTATCTGCTCATCTACCTCGACTCCAACCAGCTCTGTCCGTCCACCACTTCCACGAAATCGTTTTCCTTCGCGCGATCGCTGTATAATCATATCAAACTTAAAGCTTTCCGAATCTGCTTCTCCACAATCTCGCCTCGATGATGATGTATCTGCTTTCAGGTCTATCCTAGCAACCATTCTTCCTGATGATAACCCATCACTCTTCAATAATATCGCTCCTGTATCCTTTATTCGTTTAAACAAATCCACTAAATCAAATCATCTCAGTCCTCCACTCTTAAAAATCGTTTTCCGACATAGTTCACATGCCTCTTCGGTACTCTCCCAACGTTTTAAACTTCTTACCACTTCATCTACTTGCCGTATCTTTCCTGACCGCTCCCCTTCTGATATTGCCCAGCTCAATTTAGCTCACATTGAAAAACATCGACGTGAAACAAACGGCGAGTCATCCTTATCTATACGTAAAATCAACGGAAATTTTCACGTTCTTCACACAAGGCCAAAAATTCGATGGCGTCCCATCTCTCCCCCTTGTCTTCTTCGCTAGTCGATCTCGCTCCTAAGCATACTTTTCGTCTTAGTCTATTCAATACTCGCTCCATTCTTCATAAAGCTGATATGCTTCTCGATATCTTCGATCAATTATCTATCGATATTCTCTGCATTACCGAATCCTGGCACACTGACTCCAACGATCTTGCTATTCGTCGTCTATGTCGCTCTGGTTGTTCTCTAGTTGAATCAGCTCGTCAAATTACATCTCATACATCTACTGCGTCTAACCATGGCGGTATTGTTGCCATTGCTCGTCACCCAATGTCTTTACGTAAAATCAACGTTAACATCCGTTACACCTCGTTCGAATTACTCATATGCAGATTATCAACGCCTTTCCCTCTGGAACTTGTGATTGTATACCGTCCAGGTTCAGTTGCCCCATCACGTATCTTCTTTAACGACCTTGCAGATCTAATGTCTCACTGTTCATTGTCTTATACTCCTTCTTTTGTTCTCGGTGACTTTAACATTCGTCTTGATCGCCCGTCTGACTCTGACTCTATCACTTTAACTAATCTTTTTTCTGATTTTAACTATAAATTACTTTCAACAAGCCCAACTCATATTCTCGGCGGTGCTCTCGACATCATTGCTGTTCCTAACTGCTTCAATGACTATACCTCCTTGTCAATTACTGATCCTGGTTTGTCCGATCATTTCCTTGTCACTCTTACTCTTACTCGTCCCCATCCTCCTTCTCCGCCTTTACCATTATCTACACCAAGTCGACCCTGGAAGCTTCTCGATATCCCTATTCTCTGCACATCCTTACTCAATTCTTCACTCTTTTCACTTCCTCTTAACTATCTCTCTCCCGATGATCTCTGCATTCTGTTTGATTCTGAACTTACGTCGATCCTCAATAACCTTCTACCTAGTCGACTTCGACGTTCCCAGCGCTTGCGCCATGCTCCCTGGTTCGATTCTGACTGTAGTCTTTCTAAGCGTCGACTCCGTCACTCTTTTCGTATGTATAAACGCTTTCTTAAACGTTCACCCAACTCACTCCCTCCAAATCTTCGTGATTCCTACTTTTCTCAACGCCGTTCACATCTCATTCTTATACGTACTAAACGTACTCTCTTTTGGCGAAATCAACTCGAGTCATCTTCCAACTCGAAATCTCATTGGAAAATCTTAAACTCAATTCTTTCACGATCATCTACCCCTTGTAATATAAATCCTGATGAATTTTCTTCTTATCTACAAACTAAGCTATCTAATTTACTTTCCCTACTACCCATAGCCCCCTTGTACCCACTCTTATCTTTAAATACTTCCCTCCCAGAACTATTCCACCTTCTTCCCGTTTCGTCTGATGAAGTTTCTTCGGTTCTGCTGTCATTACCTAATAAAACCTCTCCTTCTGACCCAATTCCCACTCACTTACTTAAAAATATCTGCACTTTTATCTTACCCTTCCTAACCACATTGTTCAACTCGTCCATCCGTAGCTGTACATTTCCTTCCATCTGGAAATGCGCCACTGTTCGTCCTATCATCAAAAAGCAATCTCTCGACTCTTCACTACCATCTTCGTACCGTCCAATCTCACTTCTCCCAACCCTCTCTAAACTCCTTGAGCGTCTCGTTCTTAAGCAAGTTAATACATATCTCTATTCCTCTAACTTATTTCCTCCCTTCCAAGCCGCTTTTCGCTCTAATTACTCTACCGAAATTGCATGTCTTAAAGTTTATAACGACTTACTCATATCGCGCGATCATAAATTATGTAGTGTCATAGTTTCTCTTGATCTATCGTCTGCTTTTGACATCGTCGATCACTCGATTCTTCTCCATCGCCTTCGTCATGATTATGGCTTCTCTTTACCCACTGTATCATGGTTTTCTTCATATCTATCAAACCGTACATTTCGCGTATATTCTAACTCTTCTCTCTCCCATCCTTCGTCCATTCCGTCCGGTGTTCCGCAAGGCTCCGTATTAGGCCCTATACTTTTCTCTCTTCTTCTTGGTGATTTGTCTTCGATTTCTCATAAATTTAACTTCCATGTTATGCAATATGCTGATGACATTCTCATCTATGCTCATGCACCTGTTTATCGTATTCGCGATCTTAGTGTTTCTGCTTCCGACTGTCTTGTCTCAATTTCCAATCATCTTTCTTCCCTTCGCCTTTCTCTGAATCCTGATAAATCCAAAATTATGTGGATCCTACCTCGACGCCTCGGCTTCGAACCTCCCTCCGTATCATTAAATTCTACAATTCTTCCTATCGTTGATAATCTCGTTTTCCTAGGCTTCCATTTTGACAACCGACTTTCACTTAAACCTTTCGTTAGAGATAAAGTACGCTCATCTACCTTGATACTCCGCAACCTCCGTCAAGTTCGTAGATTGATCGATTTCCCTTCTTGTATGACTCTCATATCATCTCTCCTTTTTTCTAGACTCGATTATTGTCTTAGTCTATTTTCCAACTCACCTAAATCCACTCTTCTTCCCCTACAACGCATCGTCAACGCAGCTGTCCGAATTCTCCTCCGTCTTCGTCGTTTTGATCACACATCCTACCATCTTGCTTCTCTCGATTTGCCTACAATTTATTGTCGTGTTCAAATTCGTCTTCTTATCGTTGCTTTCCGCCTTGTAACTTTTCATACCCCTTCATTTCTCAACCTTCCTTTTCTTGATAATTCTCGTCCTGTTTACTGTTCCTTGCGTTCCTGTAATTCCCTTCTTTTACATGTCCCAAACTACTCTACCTCCTTTGGACTCCGCTCCTTCCTGGTGGCTGCTCCTCTATCGTGGAATCATCTGCCCATTCATATACGCCAATCAACTTCCCTGCAGTGCTTCAAACGACAAATCCGATCCCATCTGAACAATTTAACTGCTTGACTTTCTCATTTTTGTTTGTGGACTTGTAAGCGTACAGCTTGTACGCATTTGCCACATTAAATAAATTTGTATTATTATATACATGTAAAGCGCACGAGTCTAATTTTTTGCACAAGAATGATCACCTTTACTGCAAACTGGACAAGCTATGTTCTCAGATCAGTCCTTGAAAATTACCGAATGTGTCAAATAAAATAAATATGCTATACAACGGTCGCCACATATATGACGATTGTTCTTTAATAACAACGACGGTTTGTCATCAGAACCTGCAGAATGACAGCGTTTAATCGCACGAATAGGTTATATGCATATCTGGTTGATATCTTTGACAGAGCAGCAAAAAGTAACGTGACAATCCAAAACTATCCTAGTTTTGGTGCTGCTTGTTAGACTGGACGTAAGCCTTATACTTAATTGTCTGAGGCTTACGCTTAAGCGAAACCTCAGACAATTAAGCAAAGTGTCGGAAACGCCTTTATTCACAATGCCACACAGGCAACCGAAACGAACAGTGAGTACTCCATTCTACTGATGAGTGTTGCTGGGTACTCATTGGTCGTCTAGAAGTGACATGGTGACTGAAAGTCGTGAATCAAAGTCCAGTCTATCAAGCAACACCATTTAGTATAAATGCCGTATTTCGTAAGAAATCCTAGTCCGTTGTATACTCAGCACATCCGTGCACTACTATTATACACGACGCATCCATTAAGGATCCAACGAGTGCTGTGACAATTCAGCAACAACATCTGGCTAGTGTTTAAGGATGGCCGCACAGCAATTCGATCTGGTTAAGAGCGTAAGCCTCATACAATTAAGCAAAGTGTCGGAAACGCCTTTTTACTAGTTAAGATTTTAAGAAATTTTTATGGTCATTCTATAAGTTCTATATGAGTTATAGTTCCTTCACTATCCCTATAAATTATGCTATCTATGTAGTTGGTTTCCCCTTTATCGTAAGGTAGCTGTAGTGTGAATTTTAGTTCAGAGTGCTTATTCAGCCATTCGACAAAATTTCTTAGGGATTCCAAATCGTCAGGCCATATTGCTCGACATAATATTGTTCGACAATGGAATGAAACGATTAAAAATGCTGAAATGTCATTAGTTAAGATTTTTAGAAATTTTTATGGTCATGTTATGAATATAACTAAAGGTCCATATGATACTGTATTTTATGAAAAACTATTGCATTCTAAATGTAACAACCTGTCTTGACTCGTACATAAGAACGTTGATAAGACTCAACTACGATTTTTGGAATATCACACTGTTAAGATCCAAAGTGAGGCTAATGTAGCTTTATTGAAAACATCTACAAAGCAAATAACATTAAAACACAAGTTAGTTAATTCACGACATTCTCCTCCGCCAAACATAATCTCGTAGATACGCGGGAGTAGCTTTATTTCGCACGGGTATTTCGTTGCTCTGCAGAATTTCATTTCCTTTCTCGTCGGATATTTTGAAAGTATCGTTTAAAGTATCGTCGTCCGTACTCACAGTTTTATCGTCGCTGTAGCTGGTATCAGGGTTATAGCTGCTTTCAATATCATCTTTAGTAGTAGTTGTAAGTTGTGATGTATCGTTCGTACATTCATGATCTTCTATCATTAGATTTTGGCAGCTATCTCCACCTGACAACCGTTGTCCGATATCGAAACCGGGAGCCACGTCCCTTAAAGAAACCGCACCTTGTCGTTGATTAGGATATTCGATGATAGCGTATTTGTTGTTAGCAGTCACAAGTTTAGCTGGACAACCTATTGGTTCATATTTCGATTCACGTCTATGATTCCGGACAAGTACAGATGCACCATCGGTCATCCATTTTGGAAACGTTTTGCCTTCATTACTCTTTCTGGGGTAAGAAAATATCCGTTCGTGAGGTGTGTAGTTGGTTGAAGTACATAAAAGACTCCTTATGCTATTGAGTGCTCTTGGTAATATTATTTGCCACTGATGAATAGACATTCGTTCACTTCGTAACGTGGTAGTTATAGCTGTCCAAATTGTTGAATTGTATCGTTCGCATTGTCCGTTACCTCTTGGGTTGTACGGTGTTGTGGAACTGCTAGCGATTCCTCTCTCACTGAGAAATTGTCTGACATCCGATGACAGAAACGACGTACCTCTATCCGAATGAATATATTCTGGACAACCAAAAATAGCAAATATTTCGTCCAAACAATGACACACAGTTTTAGCAGACATATCGGGGCACGCGTAGGCAAAAGGAAACCGAATATACTCATCAATCACAACAAACAAAAAAGATTTATTTTAACGTGGCAAATGCGTGCCAGCGCACGCTTACATGACCACAACAAAAACAAAACTGTGAATCAGGCGTCGAGAAGGTGTGAACGGAGGAGGTGTTTGAATGTGATAAAAGAGGGAGCGCGGCGGACGTCGAGAGGGAGTTGATTCCAGGCGAGTGAGGCGGCGACGAGGAAGGATCGGAGACCGTAGTTGTTGGAGTAATTAGGAACGTGGAGTAAGAGGGTATGACAGGAACGAAGCGATAGCGAGGTGGGGCGAGTATCGTCTAAGAAAGGAAGGTTGATGAACGATGGGGAGCCGACAGCGATGAGACGAAAAGTAATGAGAAGAAGGCGGAGTTTGATGCGGATGTGGATGGTGGGCCAGGAGAGTTGGGCAAAATATGTGGATGTGTGGTCGAAGCGACGGAGACGAAAGAGCACTCGAACGGCGGTGTTGATTATTCGTTGTAGGGGTAGGATGATGGATTTTGGAGAATTGGCGAAAAGGCTAAGGCAGTAATCGATTTTAGGGAAAAGAAGCGATGAAAGAAGAGACATACAAGAACGGAAGTCGATAAGGGGGCGGATACGGCGGATGTCACGGAGAATTAAGTTAGATGAGCGGACCTTGTCACGGACGAAGGGTTTAAGGGAAAGGTGATCATCGAAATGGAAGCCTAAGAAAGTGAGATTGTGGACTATGGGGATGATCGATGAGGCAAAAGATACAATGGGAGGAGATATGCTTGGTTTACGGGGAAGGATCCACATTATTTTGGACTTTTCGGCGTTTAGAACGAGATGGAGATTGGAGAGACGCTTGTAGATAGAAGAGAGACAGTTGGAGGCAGAAATGGCGATATCGTGTATGCGATGTGCGGGTGCATGAGCATAGATTAGAATGTCATCGGCGTATTGCATGACGTTAAAGGAGTAAGGTTTGATAAATGGAGAGAGATCGCCAAGCAAAAGAGAGAAAAGCAGGGGACCTAGGACTGAACCTTGTGGGACCCCGCAAAAAATAGGGATGGGAGGGGAGGATGATGAATTAGAACAGACGCGAAAGGAACGGTCGGATAGATATGAGGCGAACCAAGCTACGGAGGAGGAAGAAAAGCCGTAATCATAACGAAGGCGAGAAAGGAGGACGGAGTGGTCGACAATGTCGAATGCGGAGGAGAGGTCCAGGGAGATGAGAACACTATATAGAGCCTTGTCTCGAGAAATGAGTAAGTCGTTGTACACTTTTATGCATGCGATTTCTGTCGAGTGATTAGAGCGGAAAGCGGATTGGAAAGGAGGGTACAGATTGGATGAGGAGAGATAAGCGTTGATTTGTATTAAGATGAGGCGTTCTAAGAGCTTAGAAAGAGTAGGGAGTAGTGAAATGGGGCGATAGCTAGAAGGAAGGGAGGGGTCGAGCGATTGTTTCTTAAGGAGGGGACGAACGATTGCGGATTTCCAGTGTGAAGGGAAGATACGACTGCGGATGGACGAGTTAAACAAGGTTGTGAGAAATGGGGATATCGATGAGCATATAGATTTTAATATGTGGGTAGGCAGGGGATCGGCAGGTGAGGTTTTGTTGGGCAAGGACATGAGGACAGATGATACTTCTGTAGGTGATACAGGGAGAAGATGAAAGAGTTCGGGAAGGATGAGAGTAGACTGGGCAGAGTGGAATAGGATGGAGACCGGGGTGTGAGAGAGCAGCGTGGATACTTTAGTCTGGAGAAATGACGAATAATCATTAGCATTGATGTTGCAAGGCGTAGAGGAACGAGCCAGGATTGAGTTAAAAGTATGCCAGAGAGTCTTAGAGTTGAATGAAGTGATTATTTTATGCTGCCAGAAAGAGTTGCATTTGGTACGTAGTAGGTTGAGATGAGACCGGCGAAGAGCAAGATAGGAATCACGGAAAGACGGAGTGATCGAGCGGAAATCGCGTCTGAGAGAGCGGTGATAGACTCGAAAAGCATGGCGGAGTCGACGCTTTGAGAGTAGGCATTGGATGTCAAACCATGGGGCACGGTGCAAGCGACGGTGTGGGTGAGACTTGAAGGGCAAGAGAATATCGAGAGTGGATGTGAGTTCAGAGTCGAAAAGAAAGGCGAAATCGTGAGGAGATGAATATGTTATTGTGGGTAATGATAGAGACGATTTGAGTAAGGCAGAGCGGAGAAGGGAAAGGTCAAGATTTCTCCAAGGGCGACGTAGGATTGTAGGTGTGTGAGGAGGGGTGTGGTTGCGAGCGAGATCAAGGGTGATAAGAAAGTGATCGGATAGACCAGGATCAGAGATGGACAGTGAGGTGTGGGCAGCAAAATGATCGGGGACAGCGATGATGTCGAGTGCCCCGCCAAGTATATGTGTGGGGGCAGTGGAGATTAGTTTGTAATTGTAGTTGGATAGAATGTTGATGAAGCGGATGGAATCTGTGGAAGAGGGGCGGTCTAGGCGGATATTGAAGTCGCCTAGAACGAGTGAAGGGATTGAGGACAAAGAACAATGAGAAAGGAGGTCAGCGAGTTCGGTAAAAAATAAGGCTGTAGGAGCTGATGAACCAGGACGGTATACAATGGCGAGATCTAGAGTGATCGGGTTAGAATAACGACAAGTGAGCAATTCAAAAGAGCAAGGACTGAAAGGGGGATTGATTTTGCGAAGAGACGCTGGGTGACGCGCGAATGCGACGATGCCGCCATGATTAGAGGATTTAGAAGGGCATGAGCTGAGGGGGCAGGCGGATTCGACTAGGGAGCAACCGGCAGAGAGCAGACGGCGAATGGAAAGGTCGTCGGAATCTGAGTGCCAGGATTCGGTGAGGCAGAAGAGATCGATGGATTGCTTGGTGAATAGGTTGAGGATAAGATCGGATTTATTGAGAATAGATCTAGTGTTGAGGAGACCGAGGCGGAAACCGTGTGCTGTGGCGAAAGAGACTAGTGGAGAAGACACATAGGAGAGATGGAGCGCCATCGAATTTTTGGACGGGTGTGGACAATTTGAAAATTTCCGTCTATGTTTCGGATGGCGAGTGAAGTTTCGCCGTTTTCCTCGCGACGACGTTTTTCGATGCGGGCTGAAGAGATTTGAGCGATTTCGGAAGGGGCGCGATCGGGGAAAATTCGAGTGGTTGAAGATGACATGAGTTTGAATCGTTGAGAGAGGACAGAAGACGCGTGAGAGCGATGCTTGACAACAATTTTTAGTAGAGGGGCTGGGAAGGATTAGATTGAGAAGATTTGTTTAGACGGATGAATGCGACTGGAGAAATGTCCTTGAAAAAGGATGGTTTATCCGCAGGAACAATAGACGAGAGGATGGATCTGAAGGCGGAAACATCGTGGTCCAGACGTGCTTGTGGAGATAAGGAGTTAGAAGGCGTGATATTAGTAACAATGACGCAACGATCGCGAGAAGCAAAGCGCTTCCGTAAAGGAGGACGACTGACGTGAGTAGGTGAGATCACGATAGAAGAGCTGGCAGTTGATGATTTGGAGGGATTTGGTTTGACGACGGGAGACATAGAGGATAATGATAATAAAGCGGGTGGCAAGCGATGTGAGGAAAGGTTATGAGTGGAAGGATAGTGGAGGCTGGTTGAGGTGATTTTGATTGATGGATGCAAGTTATTGAGAAACGAGACAGGAAGGACGGGACGTGGGGTGTCGGGGAGTGAACATACATTAGTTGTAACAATTTGCGGCTCCGTCACTGTATCGGTAGATTTATCATAAACTTGACAAAATCCATCTTGCTGCGATACAATTTGCGGCTCCTTCAGATTATCTGATAATGGATTATCTGATGATGACGTAGAAACGCAATGAGGGGTAGAAATGTAAGGTGATTTATCTGATACGACAAAAGAAATACTGGGTTGCAAATGGTCAATGACAGTAACATCAGAAGATTGAGCTGATTGATTGGGCAAAATTGAAGGATGTATAGTAATACCTGTAGAAGAGATGGGAGATTTGGCATTCTTAGAGGCAATCGAATGCGGGAGAATTGGGCATCGAGGTTGAGACTTATTACAATACGAAGAGGCATGTGTGGACATCGCTGCATTGCCAGATAGTTTCAATATATTTGTCTTGAGACTCTCTATTTCACTCTTCATCGTATTTATCATCTTAGCCGAACAGTAGCCACAGTAGAATTCGTTGTCTGCAAGGCAAGATGCCTGGGATTCTGAAGTCCAAATACTTACCCACGTGTGACAATCATTGTTTGAGCAAAGGACTTGTTGTTCAGATCCATTGGAAACATCTCTAACATCGGTGTTGGACGCAACATGGTTGGGAACTTGAGACTTTTGTTTTTTCCTACCCATTTGTATATAGTCGTTTGATTCGTGATTTTATTCTCCTCGTTGTATGTATATTAGATTGTATGTTATTTATTGTAGATGACGGGAGATTGTATGTTATTTATTGTAGATGACGGCAGATGACGGGAGTCTGTTCCAACTGTTTATTACTCGATCTCTGATATCCTGATAGTGTCGATGGACTTTTTGTATGAAAAGTCCATCGACACTCCGTTTCCTCCAACAAGGAGGAAACGGGATATTGAATTACTCGGTAATGGTCCTTTGAAATCTATGCATAATCGCTCAAAAGGGCGGGTAGCTTTAATTACATGAGCCGTACAGGTATTTAAACCTGTAAAAATGTATTTAAACATGAGCCGTACAGGTATTTCCTCCACCGTACAGGAAACGGTGGAGGAAAGTCCACCGTTTCCTCCAACAAGGAGGAAACGGTGGACTTTCCTCACCGTACAGGTATTTAAACCTGTAAAAATGTATTTAAACATGAGCCGTACAGGTATTTCCTCCACCGTACAGGTATTTAAACCTGTAAAAATGTATTTAAACATGAGCCGTACAGGTATTTCCTCCACCGTACAGGAAACGGTGGAGGAAAGTCCACCGTTTCCTCCAACAAGAAGGAAACGGGATCTTGAATTACTCGGTAATGGTCCTTTGAAATCTATGCATAATCGCTCAAAAGGGCGGGTAGCTTTAATTACATGAGCCGTACAGGTATTTGAAAATATAGGCTTAGCAAATTTACAAGCTTCACAACGTTCACAAATATTTTTCACATCATTTACTGAGAATGGAAGATTCCGTGATCTGACATAATGAGTTCACCGTCGTACACCGGGGTGACATAATGATTCGTGAAGTTCTCGTAATCCTCTATCGAAATTGGAAGTAGCACATATTCTAGATAAGGTATCTGCTGGTCCATTCAAAGATCCCGGGCGGTAGAATATTTCAAAATCGTAATTGGCCAATTCTGCTTTCCAACGTTGTATTTTGTCGTTTTTTATCTTGCTTCCGTTTAGTTGATTGAATATAAAACTAACTGATCTTTGGTCTGTGATGATTTTAAAATGCCTTCCGATAAGAAAATGTCGCCACTTAATAAGGGATTCCACTATGGCTAAAGCCTCTTTCTCGATTGCTGCCCATCTCTGCTCGCTTACAGAAAGTTTTCTTGAAAAAAACGCAATCGGACGACCGTCTCCGTTCAGTGTAGCCGCAATGCACGTTTCAGAAGCGTCTGTCTCGACTGTTAGCGCTTGAGCGTTATCGATGTGGTATAAAGAAGCACTCGCAATATCTGCTTTAAGCTTTTCAAATGACAGTTTTGATTCAGCGTTCATAGGGAATGAAGCGTTTCTCAAGAATTCAATCTTTTGTGAAAATTCTGGTATCCAAGACGAGTAGTAAGCAAAGAGTCCAATACTTCGTTGTAAGGATCTGACATCGTAGGGGGGAGTTCATGTAAAACCTGCAATCTGTCCGAATCTGGTTTCAGTATTCCTTGACAAATTAAGTAGCCGAGAAGCTTTATTTCTTTCTTCTTAAATTCACATTTAGTTGTATTCATTGTGAGCCCGCACTTGGTAGCGACACTGTTGAATTTGCCCAGATTTTCGTCGTGTTCTTGTTGGGTCATTCCGCAAATTGTAATGTTATCTAGATAGGCAAATGTACTTTTTAATTCGTTTGTTTCAATCATGTGATCCATACGTCGCTGAAAGCATGACACTGCATTCTTCAAACCAAAGGGCAATCTCGCAAAGCAATATAATCTTCCATCTGCTTCAAAGGCAGTATATAGTCTATCGTCTGGATGTAGAGGAACTTGATGATAAGCAGACTGTAAGTCAATTGTAGAAAACCATTTGTATTTACTAATTTCATACACAAGATCTTGTAAGTTTGGCAAAGGATAGGCATCCAGCAATGTATATTTATTTATCGTTTGTGAGTAATCAATAACAAGCCTGCGTTTATGTCTCTCCGAGCGCGTAACTACCACTTGAGCTCGCCATGGTGAAATACAAGGTTCGATAATCCCATCTTTCAATAACTTCTGAACCTCCGATCGAATAAAATCACGATCGGCTGGATTATACCGGCGAGACCTCGTTGCAATAGGAATGCAATGTTCATTTAGATGTGAAATTTTTAAATTTTTAATGTTCATTCACACGGAGCTCCGATGTGTTCGATAAACGCTTCGAATGTTGATAGCCAATGTTTCCAAATATCCACTCCGTTTGAGTCTTCTGTGTCTATTGTAAGTTTACTTGGCTGCAGATATCGTGCATAATCAACGTTCGCCATTCCGTTTCCGACTGGGTCCATCTTGACAACAAATGCTCACACAAATGTTTTCAATAAATTGTTAAGATCCAAAGTGAGGCTAATGTAGCTTTATTGAAAACATCTACAAAACAAATAACATTAAAACACAAGTTAGTTAATTCACGACACACACTAATCGTAGATTCTACAATAAACGACGAAAAAGGCACTTTAATAATGAACATAATAATGTCGTTAATCTGTCTAATGAACATCTGAGTAAGACACAGTTACATACATTAAGCTTATGACTGAATTTTGTACCAGCAAAGCGAGAATGTAGCAGACAACAGCTATTTTAAAAATTAAGGGAAGTGAGCAAACAAGCAACAAAATACATAACTTTAGAACCGCTTAGGGATGGAGCAACAACACGGATGCAAAGACATACATGCATACATAAATATACATATCTTTCCGGACCATAACTACAAACCAAACATAAGCGGGGACAGAATGAAGTCCCTTAAAGATTTAGCCAATAAGATTTAATTCAATACCTTGTGGCTAAGTTTGAGGAGTTACGTTCTCCTATAACGACGAATATTACGACGTACTCAAAGAAAGCCCCGTCTTCAAAAAACGAAATGCTTCTAAACAGATTCTGGACTCTCAAAAGTTGGCCAAGAAGGATAATAGCTGGGAAGTAGCGACAGCCCCCCGGGAAATGAAGATAAAGCCGGTGGGCAAATGACTTCTTCTAGCTTAGCCGGTTGTGAGAAGGGCCGCCTTCCCACCTTTGTCTTGGCTGGAAGGGGCATCCCACTCCAGCTGACGTAACACAATGGGAAGTAATCAAGGGCCTTTTTCACTTAATATTCCTCAGTGGAATTCGGGAGGTGCTTCCGCCCTTGGGCTTCTATCTGGTAGAAATGCAGATGTTATAGTCCTTCATTAGACGCGGTCTATCCGTCTCCCCCAGGACATTACTCGATTTATCCCTAAGTACATTTACACCTAATTTACTCCGTACATAACAACTCCACACTCCTCTTCATCTCATGGTCTTTTACTCCTAGATAAATGCTTCTTAAGATCATTCCTCCTTTTAAACTATTCCTGTCCAGCCCTGTCTTGTTTAGCTATATCACTATGTAAGAACGGGAAACGTATCAGTATTGCCAATATCTCTAATAGGCCAGGGGAAATTCACAAGAACCGTGAGCTCCTGTACCTTATTTGAGGTAGTGGCTATGCCATGTTACTTGGTGACTTCAACATCAGAAATGGTCGTTGGATTAATGCAGCACTCCGCAGAGCCAAGAACGACTACCTTATTTATAAACCACCGTCCTCCACCTTTCATTGCTCAACAACTAATTTTCTCCTCGACATATCACTACTTCATAAGATGTGTTTGTTGAAACCCATTTGTACTGAGCAGTCGCGCCAAAAACAGACCACCTTTCATGACCTAATTCGTTATCGGATGGAAGAAGATACGTTGCTTAGAAGGAGGTCCCACATTGACCCCATTAGAGTGGCTTTCTTTCAGGCAGCTATCCAACTCTTCCCCAGAATTGGTAATTAAAGTTTGGCCGAATTTAATTCCTACCTCTCATCGCAAACTACCGCGTTTCTTTCGACTACCTATAAAGGTCATATATACAATCCCACTCCAACAAAACTCAAGGTACTAGCTAAAATGCTACACCTCCCTAATCTCTCTGTTTCCGCCAGACAGGTCCTCTAGAATGAATATTGGAACACCAAATACAGGTTCCAGTTGAGTAGGGATAGGACGAGTATTGCCCGTCTTAATCCTTCTCAGTCTTCCTTTTGAAAGATATTTAAGAGATAGAAGTTTGTCTGCTGGAAGGAGACTCCCGGTCCGATGTTGCTGGCATTAATATCAGCCGTCGTGTTTTTATGCTAAAAAAGATATCGATTTCATGTTCTAAAGATCTGCGGCCTATCTCGATTCAAAACTTCGTTATCTCCATTTATTAAAAAGCGCTTGCGCCTAAAATCCGCCACCATCTATGTAGGCGAAATTTAATCCCACCAGAATTAAATTTACAGCAATAGGTGAAGTACACCAGTTTTGTTAAGACAACAGTCAATCAGCTTGCTGTGGCTGTTTTTTTTTTATTTTTCTGCTGCATTTGACCGCATTTCCTTTCCTTTTGTTATCTCTTCTCTCAGGTCCTTTGGGTTACCTGTGAAAATTGTTAACAGGGTTGAAATATTGTTCTATACCAAGTGATTCTTCTATGAAGACGACCCTGATGCACGTCAGTTTTACTCTATTACAGGTGTGCCTCAAGGTACTCCTTAACCGTTTTGTAGACTAATAACGAGCATACTGAAAGGTATCGGCTTCATTTGACTTTCTTCAGCCTGAACATGTTGCGAAAAGAAAACAAACATGTCATACCAATGCCATCATGTGTCAGTTGCTCCTGGATCATTAGTTAAGAGAGTGAGCGTTCCAGAATAAAGAATCTTGTCCATGAGAAAGTTTTGAAATAGATAAATTGTAAGGAAAGTAACTCAAGGAGTTTTATCCAATATGCGTTATCAGGTTATATAATAAAGCATGCAATATATATTTCACAGCACTATCAAAATAATTATCGATAAAAACCATGGAATTAAAAGATTAAAGTTGAAAAATAGTTATAATTTAATTTCAAATTATATTTGGATTTAATAGACATTATATTACTTTCATTAATATTCATAAATAGCAATCTTGAAATATTTATCATTGACTCATTAAACAGCCAAAATCAAGTCAAAAATCAACCTTTAAAAGTATTATTCATAAAATAAATGGAATCAAAAGGTAAATAGGTGAAAATAGTTATAATTTAATTTTAAATTATAGTCGGCTTTATTAGACATTAAATTAGTTTGATTCCTATTCATAAAATAAATAAGGGTTTTATTAAAAATACATCCGATCAAAAACACTAGATAACATAATTAGCAAAACAGTAAGTACGACCAAATCTTCCAACGACTACAATTTGCACTGGTCTTCTTATTCCCACTTTTACAGCCTCAAATCCAGAGGGATTTGAGTCCTTCAACCGATCCAACACACCGCCTTCCGACTGAACCACCCGGGGTCTTTCACCCCCCCCCGAAGAATCCAATCGGCGCGGACTATGCTGGGTAAACGAGAGACGACAAGCTTAAGAAACCTTAGCCTTTGCTCAGGGGGACGTCCTCTCGAAAAGAAGACTAATCCCGAGATAGCCCAGGTACCCCAAAGGCGCACCTGGGTTTTCCCTTTCAATGACAGATGCTGAGCCTGTTTCAGGGCCCACCTAGCTTTCTTCAGGATACGTTTGGGTCTATCCATGTCAGCTTTCGTCAACCAGTTCATCGTAACGGTGAACCCCAGGTATTTTACTCGACTTGTAAAGGTGAGAAGGTTGTTCAGAGGCAAATATGGAGGAGAGCGCGGAGAGTGCTAATCTCTTAAGTTGTTTCTTAGTTGCAGGGGTGCCATGAAAGACAACCGCCTGCGATTTGGCGGAGTTTAAAATAAGATTGGATATGGGTAACTGGTCTTTTAATCTTAAAAAGAAACGGCTGATGTCAGAGACTACGTCTTTACACCTGTGTCCAGTGAACAGGGCTGTGGTGTCATCAGCGTACACCACTAGACGTTGTTCACGTTTAAATATTTTAAAGAGGTTAATGGAAGCAGCAAGATATAAGATGGGAGAAAGTGGGGATCCTTGAGGTACACCCGTAATAGGGTAGAACTGACGCGCATCAGGGTCGTCTTCATAGTAAAATCGCTTGGTATACAGCAGGATCTCCACTCTGTTCACAATTCTCGCAGGCAACCCGAGGGACCTAAGAGATGAGATCACAAAAGGAATATAGATGCGGTCAAATGCAACAGAAAAGTCGAGGAAAACAGCCACAACTAGACGAGGGCTATTATCCCGACAAAACTGCTCCAACTTACCAACTGCTGAATGGACCGAGCGACCTTTGACGAACCCATGAAAACCTGGTAGATATCAAATTACGCTTACTCAGATGGTCGCGGATTTTACGCGCAAGCGCTTTTTCGTAAATTAACACGAGGGAATTTTGAATCGAAATGGGTCGCAGGTCTTTAGGACATGAGCAGGATTTTTTCTTAGGGATAAAAACACGCTTACTAATATTGATGCCTGCTACATCGGATGGGGAGGCTAAAAGCATTGTGACGGCCACCTCTCTTCTCTGATCAGCTGTCAAAAGCTGACAGACCCGAGAAGAAAGTGGAGCGACGGATTTGGAGGTGCCCGGGAGTGGACCCCGTAGTTAAGAATATCCGTAGCAGATAGATCCCTACTCCTGAAGTTACACCAAGGCGGGATTGGTTGAGGTGATTGAGTGGCTCCATAGTTGTGTAGGGCTAGTGACTCCTCCAAAACTTTTTCAAGGCCTACATTCCCTATCCAACCCAATGCTCTATCCTTCCAGCAAACAAACTTCTCCTTCTTGAATATCTTCCAGAAGGAAGACTGAGAAGGGTTAAGACGAGCAATACTCGTCCTATCTTTACTCAGCTGGAACGTATATCTAGTGCTCCAGTATTCATTGGAGAGAGCCTGTCTGGCGGAAACAGAGAGATTAAGGATGTTATGCAGTTTCGCCAGGACCTTGAGTTTCGTCGGAGTGGGATTGTATATACGACCTTTATAGGTAGTCGATAAAATTGTGGTAACTTTCGAAAAGAGGTAGGTATTAAATTCGGTCAGACTCTCATTTCCTATTTAGGGAAAAAGTTTGATAACCGCTTGAAAGAAGGCCTCTCTGATCGGATCAAAGTGAAACCTCCTTCGAAGCAACATATCTTCCTCAATTCTCCAACGAATTAGGTCATGAGAGGTGGACAATTGCTGGCGCGACTGCTCTGTGCAGAGGGGTTTTAACAGCCACCTCGAGTGAAGCAGTAAAATGTCGAGGGTAGAATTTGTTGATGTGCAATGAAAGGTAGGGGATGGGGGTTTGTGAACAAGATAATAGTTCCTAGCTCTGCGAATTGCTGCATTGATCCTACGACCAGTTCTGTCGTTAAATCTCCAAGTATCATGTCATAACCGCTGTCAATAATACTATCCAGAAGGTAACGGTTCTTGTGAATTTCCCCTGGACGGATGTAGACATTGGCTAGACTGAGGCGTTTATCGTTCTTACAGAGTGAAACTACTAAACAAGACATGGCTGAACAAGGGTACTCTAATAAGAGGGAGGTCCTAAAGGAGCAATTAACTTAGATCAAAATTCCTTGAGATGAAGAGAAGTAAGGTGGATTTATGTACGAAGTATAGTGGAGCATATATGCTTTGGGATAAATCGAGTAATGTCCTGGGGAAGACGAATAGACCGCGTCTTCTGAAAGATTATAGCATCTGCATCTCTACCAGATAAAAGTCTAAGGGCAGAAGCATTTCCCGAATTCCACTGAAGGATATTCAGTGAAAAAGGCTCACGAGTACACTGCATTGTGATGGATTAGTTGGATTGGGGGATTGCCTACCTATACAGAGCTAGGTGCAAGAAGGTTTCCCTATCCGCCACCAGCTCCGTCCATGGTAGGTACTTGCCCCTGGGCAGCATCTTCATTTCCCGTGATGGAGGCCTTTCTGGACTTGCACTTGAGCAGTTTGTCAACCTTTAATGTAGGCACGGTGTGGGCCGAAGCCTACCAGTTTCTTTAATACTGGAAACGTTGAAGGAGGGAACGTATGAGTTGAATATAACGGAGCAAAATTACTTTTGAGGAGCTGCTCCATTTGTCTCAATATAGATTGTTTTTGAGCGTCGAGAAGATGTATGATGTCCTTGTCTGACATTCTACCGCTGGTATCTGCATAGCTGCCAGGAGTTTTTATTGTCGGTGAATTACAGAATTTTATCCGATAGGCCTTAAAAGCCTCACACCTCCTTGACCAGAATGGATGCGGACCATTACAGTTTACACACCGCGGGGTAGAGGAACACTGACCCCCGATGTCTATACATTTTTTGGAAGAGCAAAATCCACAAATTTTATCTTCCTTGCACATCGAGGCCCAGTGCCCCCATCCATGACAGAGATTGCAGTGGTGGAACGTAAAGTCATCGTTAGAGAGGAGAAGAAATTTTAAATTAAAACCCATGAATGGATTACATGATGTTTTAGACAATATCTCCGCAATGTCGGTGAGTGCCGAGACAAAACCAATAGGAAAAGATTGCCCATTCTTCCCCTTAACGGGGCGAAAATTGGATACTTTTAAGTATAATTGAAGAGCGTTAATGTCTGTTTGTTCCAGGTGTGGAGGAAGATTAGTTATTTTCAATAAAGCCATGATGGGCTTAGACGTTAGGCTACCAAACTTTGTAAGATTTTGATCAAAGAATTCTTCGTATGCATTTGCCAACTCTGAGGTGGTAAATGAAATTTTGATCTCCGTTTCGTAATACCTAACTGAGTTAAACAGTATTCTGTTACGGAACTGTTCTGCAAAACTACGCAAGAAAAAAAATTTATAATTTGTGCCTTTCTATAGACTCTAAGAGTTTTTTAATTATGAGATTTCTCAGCTTGGATATTGGGGAAGTACCCCCTTGCCATCATAATCATAGGATAACAAAGCAGTCACCTTTGGTGTAGATACAGTCAACATTTCCTTAGAATTACCTGAATTTTGATCCATTTGTGTTACCATGTTGTTGCTTGAAATTTTGAGCAAATGTGTTTATAAAATAGCAATCTTTAAATAACATTCACTGAGGTAGGCATAACATCTGGGTTGATATAACTCCTAACATTTTACCACGTTTTATGCTATTATTTTTTGGATGAACGTTTTTTTAATCCATGTTCAGTCTGACCAATGTATGAGCAATTACAATTATCACAATGAATTTTATATAATACAGAACGTTTTTCAATTTAAGTTGTTGCTTAAACATATTATGTAATTTGAGCAACATTTTATAAATTTAAACATCATTAGTATTATTAGATATTCTATTATTATTTATAAATTTCTCAAATAGAGAATTTCATTTTTCATTTATATAAGGAATTCCTAAATATTTTTTATATTTATGGGGTCAATTATTTTTCTTTAAGTTTTGTGGTAAAATTTATTTCTAACAAATTCAGGAAAATCTCATCTCATTAAACTAATTCTAATAATATAATTTTTATATCTATAAGATATATCTCTATTTTAGCAAATATTTTAGCTCTATAAAAGATGTACCTCGCCAATGCGATAAACTTACGATCATTGGACGATCATTTCACTGGACAATATTTTAATTTAAAATATTTTTATTGTAATATTTTTAATGTACAATATTTAAAACTAAATGATTCCAATTAAATTTGCAAGATGTAATAGAAGGTATTACATTCAATCTATTTTTTAATAAAGCTGATAAGTCGAGTGATCATCAGCGAACATTAAAAGTACCGAAACATGAAACGTAGGTATTGGATCATTATCTGATGAGGTTCACCTTTACTAAAATGTAGCATACTGCTATCGGCTTAAAAATATAAGATTGAAGCAATATATAAGATTGTATAAGATTATAAGATTGTTGACTTAAAGATAGGATAAAAACAGAGTGCAGAATAAAAATAGTCATCAAATTTTCAATAGTAACAATGACTGCACAGTTATATCAACTTAAAATTAGTTAACAAAATATAGATGGATAGTTTGATAATAGTAATTATTTGGAAATATATGTATGCTTTTAAATTGAAAGTAAAACCTTCCCTTACCAACGCTGATTTAATTAAAAATCAGAAATGATTTCAATTGAATTTGCGAAATGTAAGACGGGTGTTTTCATTAAAAATAAATGTCAATAAATGTTATTCTATCCTTACATCTTCTCAAATTCTACGATCAATTAACACAAACTCTTAGCAAGTTTCTGTTTAGTCTATTAAAAATATAAGATTGAAGCAACATATAAAATCGGAAATATAGGTAGGTTTTCAAATTGAAGGTTAGCACCTTTCCCTACCAATTGCAAGGTAATCGAAATTAATACTGGTATAAAACACTATTTCAGTATTAATTCTACAAAAGAATTTTTAGAACAGACAAAAGGAATAAATTTTCAAAATATAAATACATACGATTTTAGTACGCTTTATACAAATCTAGATTTAGTAGATATTAAAGAAGCGTTAGTAAAATTAATTAACCTTATATTCGGAAAAAGATATACATATATATGTTATAATAACTATAAAGCATATTTAACAAAAATTAAACCATCAAGTAAATATAAATAAATGGATAAAATTGAATTAATAGAATCCTTAAATATTTTGATAAATCAAAATTATTTAAAAGTAGGGACATCTATATATAGACAAATAAAAGGTGTTCCGATGGGAGGTAATAGTATCCAAATTATAGCTGACTTATTTTTGAGCTTTATAGAATATAAATTAATTCATAACTGTGCAAAAAAATAAATTTAAATTATATAAAGATATAAAATATGTTTCGATATATTGATGATATATGTGTATTTAATTCTAATAATTTTTATTCAATTAGTGAACAAATTTATCCAGAAAGCCTTATTCTTAACAAAACCAATATTAATGATAAAGAAGGTGTATATCTAGATATGAACATTAAATTAACATTAACTAAAACTACTATTAATTTATATCGTAAAGATGACATATTTAAATTTACAAGAAACATATTTTTGCATGAGCATTCATGCATACCATATAATATAAAATATAATACATTAAATAATGAAATTTTAAGAATTGCAACAATATGTAATGATATTGACTTTCTTCAAAATCATTTAAATAATTTAATAGATACATATTTTAAACTAGGTTACTATAAAAATAACATCAAGCAGAAAATAGTAAAATATATAAATCAACACAATAATATAAAGAATAAATTTAAACTCTTAAGTGGCAAATTTTTATGGATGGATAATAAATAATATACTTTGTATTAGAATAAGATACTAGATAGTTATTTCAGAGGAAATACATCATTAGCATGTATTTGGCCCCGCTGCTATGTTGGGTAGAGGAGTTAGGGGCCGAAACCTGATAGCATAGCAGTTCCTCCTGATGACCTCTAATTCTTATTCTGATACAACGTCTGTTATTTATTAGTCAATTCATAAAAATGACTTTTATTTTAAATTTCAATTTTTTTTATTTTAACTTGATTTAAATTATAGAAAATCTAAAAACAATTATTAATTTTATTATTTAATTATTAAATTTTGATTTAGCATTATTATGTTTTGCTTATTTTGTAATTATATAACAATACGTAGACTCAGTTAGCTGATTTAATTTGATTTGAAACCATAAATCATTTCTATTGAATTTGCGAAATTAAAATAAATTGTATTTCATTCAATCTAATTGTCTATAAAGCAGACGAGCCGAGTGATCGTCAGCCAACATTAAAAGCACCAAAACTTGAAACGTAGGTATTGGACCAGTAGCTGATGATGTCCACCAATACTGAAATGTGACGTACTGCTGTTGGCTTATAGACAGGATTAAAGCAGCGTGCGGAATAAAAATAGTCATCGAAATTTTAAAGGTAAAAATGACTGCACAGGGTATATCAACTTAAAATTTATTTAAATACACACATTTGACGTGCTTTATTTAGACGATCATTTTAACTCACAATTTACAATTGAATTCAAATATGGATTTGAATAAAAATAGTCATTAAAATTTTAATTGTAACAATGACTGAACAGTTATATCTACTGATGTAATTAGAATTTATATAATGCTAGAAATTTCTTTAAAAAGTGAAAAAAAATAATAAAAAATAAATAAATAATTAAAAAAAATTAAATTTTATTGTTAAATTTTTTAACAATGACAAAACATTGTTAAAATAAAATTTGAAAAGTAACACATTTTGATAAGTAGGCGGTTTGCTTTATAATTGCCAGCTATTTCGGCATCCATTAGACTTCGGCATTGCTACGACGAAGTCTAATAAGAACCACTATAATATAGCGATTAAAATATATATTTATATATTACATGTAATTTCAAAGATGCTCATTGTCCCAAAAATTGAATGAAAAAATTTGGATAATCAATAATTGTTTATTTTAGCAAAATCAAAAAGGTGTATCCAAATTTTTAAACACAACTGTTTACATCATCAGGAGTTGTAAAATCAAAAAAGGTGTACTCAAATTTTTAAACACAACTGTGTTCATCATCAGGAATAATTGATGATGAACACAGTTGTGTTTGAAAATTTGAATACACATTTTTTGCTAAAATAAAAAATTGTTGATTGTCCAGCTGTCATTCATTATTTATAATATTATAAATAATATTATACTTATTGCATGTTATATTTAAAATTATATGGCGATCTAAATTTGTGCAGCATTTTATACCAATAACACACTATCTTGTAACTTTGTGACAAATTACATTTAATGTTTTTATACTAAAATATAAATAGAAAGACATCAGAAATGAAATTTTAAACTTTAAAATTGAAAGTAAATTAAAAAGAAAGTTGAACTTTCTTTTTTTAATTAGTAAATGTTGCGTATCTGTCTTATTATATATTTCATTGCAGTGAAATTTAATTAGGAAAAGCTTGTGAAGGTTTTTTAAATAAGTATCTCTGTTGATTGAAAACGTCTACTGTCAAAAGTGGTTTCTAATATTTTCTTAATTTTTTGACAGTTTAAACTTATTGCTAAAATATCTAAATTTAATTTAGATTGGCTTTTTGTTAAATCATCGTTAAATGTAGTAGTTTCTATAATTAGGCCATTCGTATCCATTCGTGATGAAAATTGTATTACTTCTTTAACTTATAAGCTTTTTGAAAGACATGTATACATTGAATAACTTCATTTCAAAGAATCTATAGTCACCTTTTCATTAAATGTTCTGCTTAGCTACATCAACTGTTGCCCTGTAACTATTATCACAATTGATAAAAGCGGCAGCTACAATGTGTCAGTAAGTTGGTTGCATTACAGAAATCAAATTGAAATTTCATATTACATGATATTTAGTCTTAACTTTTTCGAATTGAAAAAATATGCTGTTGTTATGCATCTTACGACGGCGAAATGCATATTAAATGAAAAAGCGTGATTAAAACTCGAGTTTGCTTCTTTAAATAGAAAACTAGTAATGTTTTCCTTTATTGACTTTAATCAGACACCTTTTGTTAGATATGTAAAAAACTTTTAAACATTTAACATATCTATTAATGTATTAGATCCCTTGTGATACTTCGTGCTGGCAATTTGCATTCTCTTCTATCCAGAACCACTAACAAATATAGCTATGTATATGGAGAAGAGTTGTATCTACTCTTATCATTAGATAACATAACGATAACTTAGCAACAGCATAGTCGTATTTAAAAATGTTTGAAAAGGTGACTACAAATATATCATAGGAATCTTTTTATAACATACAAAACTGAATAAATCAATTAAAAATGTTAACCACAGATTTTTTAACCCGAAGAGAAAAATAAATTAATTCTCTATTGTCTTCCAGGTAAGTAACTTATGATGATTATTTTAACTTGATCTAAATTATAGAAAATCTAAAAACAATTATTAATTTTATTATTTAATTATTAAATTTTGATTTAGCATTATTGTGTTGTGTTTAGTTTATAATTATATTAAATAAGTAGACTCAGTTAGCTGATTTGATTTTACTAAATCCTTTTACTAAATCCAATCTCACTCTTAAGCAAATTATCGCCTTCGTTATGATTACGGTTTTTCTTCATCCTCCGTATAATGGTTTGCCTCATATCTATCCGACCGTTTCTTTCGGGTATGTTCTAATTTATCATCCTCCCCTCCCAGAAAAACCGTAATCTTTTTCTTATTTAGAAAAAGATTTTTTCTAAATCTTTTTTTTTAGATTTTCAATTATAGAAAATCTAAAAACAATTATTAATTTTATTATTTAATTATTAAATTTTGATTTAGCATTATTATGTTTTGTTTATTTTATAATTATTTTAAATATGTAGACTCAGTTAGCTGAGTTAATTTGATTTATATTCATTCTGATTTTAATATTTTATCTGAGTATCTCTAGTCAGATTTTATTATTTAGAATATACAAATTGTAAATTCGTGTAGTGAAGATGGAAATTGCGCTGGTGTGAATTATTTTCTAGATCCACAATAAATTTTTTGATCATTTTAGCAAAAAATGGATGCAAATGTACAATTATTACTTTTATGATGATTTTAATAGTTGAAGGTCAATTTTTATTTACATATAAATTTATTTTATTAATAATGTTTCGGTTCGAGCGAATGATACTAATAGAATATTAATTTATACTAAGCATTTATTTATTAAAGAAGATCAGTCACATTATGTTTTAAATTTCATCTTTTTATATAAATTGATATTATGCAATAATATCAATTTATTATTTATTATTATCAATTTATTATTATTTAATATATGCAATAATATCAATACAATAATTTTATATGATGATTATATTATTATATATAATGCACAATATTATGCAATAATATTGTGCATTAATTTGTTGAGTATTGTATTTATTAATTATTTATAAATCAAACGTGATATCATTATAGTTGAAAAGTCGAAAAAATATTTAATAAACAACATAATGATATATTATGAAATACTCATACTTTTAACTATGTTAATAAGCGGTGATATATGATCAGCATTTGAGTCCATCATTTATAAAACAAACGTAATATCGTTATAGTTGAATTTTTATCTTGTGGTTAGAATTTCTATAAAAACAATCAATGAAAATTTACTTATTCTACTTAAAGTAAGGTTTGTTTAATACTATATATGATTGTATTCAATATACCATGTATTAATTTATAATATCTTTATATTCAATATAAAGGTATTATATATAGTATATAGTACATATAGACAAAATGACTATATAGACTATATAGTAAAATGTAAAGGAATAAAAATGGAAAATTAAAAATGTATTGTTAAATTTCAAAATATTGACATCGTATTTACAATTGACGTAGCTATTATATATAAACGTTATATATACTGTAGAGGATGAAGCGAATACGAAGTCCAACCTGTAGCGTAGTGCAAAATACGGTAATCTACTTTCACAAAACCATATTTACAGTATAATATGGCTCAGCATAGCGGTACAGCTATTTTGTGTTCATTATATCACTATAAACCTTTAAATACATTATATCTGGTCATTGTCCAAAGAAGGCATCAGTTTGTTATTACTATATGACATCATTGAGCAACAAGCAAAATTAGTAAAAAGTAATTTTTATAAAAATGCATATTTCATGAAATTTAAAATATTATGTATTATATTTTATAAATAAATATAAATTTTAATATAAACTTTTAATGCTAACAATAAAACTACAATATAAAATAAATCAAACAATATAATTTTGCTTGATGACTTTATTATATTAACGGTAATATAAGCTAAAAGTTTCTTTTTTATAAGTTAATGTTTCTGTTTTTATGCATAAATATTTTAGTATATGATTTATTTGTACAAAATATTCCAAATTTATAAATATCATGATATATTAACATCATAAATATCAATACAAAATTTTGATTGATTTTAAAATTTTGTAACAAACTCTAATATTCGAACTATAATGGTATCAAACTGTAATATAATCAAATAATATTTTATTATCGGAAATAATTGAGGGAAAGTTGAAATATTTGATCTTTTCGATCTTTTACAATTTGATCTTTTACAAATTTGTTTCAGAAATCAGTGCTTGTTGGCTTTTAAAGTTGTGTTACAATTTTTATGACAGTAATTTTCAATTTTTTATTTATATTGTTTGGTAAACGTCAAATAAACCAGGAGCAAAGAAGTGAGTTTTGTCCATGATTATAATTTCACCATTTATGCAACTTATCAGCATAAAATACCCTTCGCTGCTAGCTTTAGCCGTAAGTCAACCTTAGACAAAGTTTAAATGTTACTTTTGCATTTAAACACTTCTCTCTTTTGCTCTCAACAGAGGCGAATATTTTTGATGATAAAAACGACAAAACGGCTATCGCTGCATAGTCCGATAATGATTGATTTCGCTTCTACCAAAATAAATTACCGTAAATCCGGCAAAATAAATTACAGAAAATCCAGCAAAATAAATTACCGAAAATCCACCAAAATAATTTTTGAATTTAAATGTAATTTTTTGTCTATTTTCTAAGTGATTACTAATGACCAATAGTAAGCTTAAACGCACAGTATTTGAGAATGACTTGCCGCCATACAGTAGGCTGTTCATTTTGGTTCCGAAATCAACAACCGAGAAGAAACTTACTGAGTGCTTCTCTTTGTATGGACACATTGAGGATATATGGCTGCTTAGAGAAAAATCAACAGGATCTAGTCGTGGTATTTACTAATTTTCGAAAAATACATTGTTTATTTTTGGATTATTTTTACCTTTTTATTTATTGAATATAAATAAAATTAAATTGGAATGTGATACAAATTCATATTCAAATATGAATTATAATGTCCATTTTAATATATGACTTATACATAATAACACATCATATTTACAAAAATATTGAAAAATATCTACAAAAGCTATTGATTAAATAATATTTTTATGAGGGATAATGATGTCCTTATCTATCAAATACATATAAATATAATATAGAAATATATTTAGTGCATGAATCCGCTTTTGCTGTATAAAAGCGGATAGATGCTTATCTTTTTGAGAGTTGGTAAATAATTAACTCTCAAATTGTTCTTTGAGAAAAATAGCTAATTATGTTCGTTCAATTAGTTATTAAAGACAATCATTAATATTTATTATTGATTTAACTATAGAATTTATATAATATATTCTAATTAGAAAATAATTATATATATTTAAATTATATATAATATAAATATTACTGGCACAATCTAACTTTGTTTTAAAATTAAGAAAAGACGAAGAGAAGTAAATGAAGAAAATACGATTTTAAAAGACAAATATCTTGCTGCACATCTACATTTGATCAAATTCTAGAGAATAAAATAAAGTCTATTTAATCTACGCGTATACCTAATCATTGGTTTAAGTCTGATAGAGAAGTTTACATTCAATCGAATAGCTATTACCAACATTAAATATAATAAATATTATAATATATTTATTACTTCCATAAAATATTCACAAACTATTATTTAAATTATATACAATTTAAATATTAAATATAACATATTTAATATTATATATTTACTAAAATATTCAATATCATATATAATTATTTGCATATATTTAAAGGTAAATATAATGCTTGCTTTATCTATCAACGATTAATAACGATTGATATCAAAGATTGATTATTTAATATTTGTTTTATTAAAAATAAAACAAATATATTGAGACTATTAATTTACTGTATAAATATTGATTATATTAAATTGCTCGTATAATTAAGATAATAGATAATTTGTTCGAATTATCTATAATGTTATAATCATTGCTGTATTTGTTTGTGAAGAATTAAGCTGCATTCGATATTAATAGTAAATTATACATTAAATTTTAATTATAATTATACATTATATTTTAATATTAGTTTTTGATTATGTTATAATATAATTGCAAACATAATTTTAAATTCACTTTTGGATAAATATTTTATCAAAAATAACCTTAATAAATAAATTTATTAAGGTTATTTCAATTTATCTCAATAAATTAAAATTTGTGAGCAAAATCAATAAAACACTAAATTATTCTTGTATTTTGCTAGCTGCTAAAATCATCATCTGAAACAAAAACGTTTTCGTTTCTGATGATTATTTTTTTATAAAAAAATTATTTTTTCGGACGATAAATTTACAAAATAAAATAATACAATAACTGCTCCCGTAAATGGACTACTAAACAGTTATTAATGCATTTTTTCTTAATCATCTTCAATAATTTAAGATGTTCCTGCAATTTTTCTTTGCGGTCGACGAGGAGCTTGCAGGCAGCCTGAAGCAGCACAAGCGAGAGAAATGAAATTTTACTATTTATATGATTTAAGACTGATGTAGAGTGTATCACACGTTTACTAGAGAGTTTAGTTACAATAGTTCTCAGTACATTGCGCGCTTCAGGGCTTGCACCTCCAAAAATAGAAAAAACTACTGGACATAATGCTTGTTCAATTATTGATAATTTCTCACTGTACTTTGAAACTTTACGTCTCTCGTGATAATCGTAGTCTGACTTACAATATTTACGTGAATAGGAAGGAGCATGTACATTAAACATATGAATGAATAATAATTTTTTAATAACATTATTTAAATGAAATATATCCTATTAGCCTAGGTTCTTTAACAGATTGAAGTAGGACGGATTAACCTTTGCAGCATTTCTAATTAGATGGATAAAATCAGGAAATTTAACAATTCAGGAAACTTGAATGACCAGTAGGTTAACATGCCTTTACAAATATCATACAAATTCTAGTTAATATTCCAATATTATCTAATATTTAAATATTTTGAATATTTAATATTAAATATTAAAATACGTTTTTAAACCTTATTTAGCCACTAATGTTAAATCTAAATGCCATCATATTGATCGTCATATTTTACACTGAACTACATTGTGTTTTTAAATATTTCTTGATGTGCCTATTTCATTTATAGTTATTCTCTTATATTGTTCGCTTTTGTCTAATTTATTCGAAAAAACGTTTTGCCGGTAAACATGTGGTTCTTACGCATTCTAAATTAATCGCGATTTGCTTGCTAGGTATTTGCTACATAAAATATAGTAAAGCATCATCTGCGGCATTGGCAATGGAGAAAATGAATGGTCAATACTTAGATGAATTCTCAAAACCGTTAAAAGTAATCAAGGATTATATTAGCTGTTGGCATAAAGCATTGTATAGGTTATGATTTCCAATAACAGAAACGAAAGAAACATTCGACAACCGTGTGAAGCAGAAAGAATGTTAAGGATATTCTTATTACTACCTAAAGAATTTACAAGCGACGATCTATATCAGACATTTAAAGTATGTATTACTTTTATCAGATAATTCAGATTGTTTAATTTAAATAATATATTTATTGAACTACAAATAAATTAAAAAATACACTTTGAAAAATTAAATACATTTTTTATTAAAACGACGAACTTAATTTTGCTGTGAGCAGGATGATATTGATTAATAACCACGCACTACATTAACCTACCAAAACTCGGGTTCCTTTTGAGAACAACCCCTTGCTTCCGCAGCGATAGACGACTGCAATTCGACGAAAGGGTACGTTTGACTTTGGAACTTATTTTAAGCATCGATCTTAACGACAGTACGTGGAGAAAACCCACCTTCCAGCAACCCTAGGCGGTCTAGGTATTCAATCGGTAGAGAAATTGCAATCCCAGGGTTCTGTTCTTTAATATGCAACAGAACCGAACTTATACGACTTTTATTACGAGCCCTTATAGCAGCTATTGATGCTCCCAACCCGGATTACGACGATGCTATCTCTCTATGGATCGCGGAGTAAAAGTCTACAGTCCCATTGAACCACCAAACTCAAAAACAAAAGACGGTAGACTTTACAGAGCGATCTACGACCAATTAGGAAGCAACATCAAAACTCCTGCGACATAGAGAGGATTACTTGGAGTGGCATCAAAATGGTTCGGAGCCTTTCTCAATCTGCTCATCACTTTGGTAGGAACACGTCTCGATGACAATGCCTGGTCCTTGGCCGTCACGCTGAGGTTCGGAGTTTTCAAAGGGCTAGCCTTCACATGTGTATGCGGAAAAAAGGTGTGCCATAGCGGGCTACACGCCCTGTATTGCCCGCGACCTAAAGCCCGACATATCCGCCACGCAAATGTTAACCGTTTGATACGGATGATCCTGGAAGCGGAAGGATCACCTTTCAGACTGAAACCGGTCGGAATCTCGAGAAACGATGGAAATCTTATCGACGGTGCGACTTTGTGTCCTTGGGAAGCAGATCGCATCCTCGTATGGGATTATACTTGCCCGAACACGTTGTCATCATCTTATCAGACACAAGCCATGAAAGAAGACTGTGCGGTAGTCAATAGCACGGAAGATCGTAAGCGGCTAATTCACCCACATCAATGATCGATTGTTCAAATTCGTCCCCATCGCTAGAGAGACTCTGGACGCCGTAGGGTCGAATGCAGCCTTGTTCCTGATTGCATTGTGTAAACGATCGATGAGAACAAAAGGCGAAAAGTAAACCTTACATCCGAAAAGAAATTCGACATGGGTAATCATTCACCAGAGTTATCAGTTACAGAAGTGGCATTAACGGAAACGCTGATGACGAGATTTTCGGCATTGATCGCGCGCCTCCTACTTCGACAAGCCCACCTGTATGCGCTATCGATATACACGAATCCAGGGTCCTTGCAAACGGATACGATACATCCGGATATTACTCTAATGTGATCAACGGAAACTACGATGGACAAACCACGACGGAAGCAGTGATCAGTCAAGAGTTGCATGCAATGCAGTCTCTTGGACAGAACCTGACAGGAGCGCAAATGCAGAACAATCAACTAACAAACTCAGATGGTAACGAAACCACCGAGTTTCCCGGCTTCCTAACGATAGACAGGAAGAAGAACGTGTTATAAAATAAATTCTTTATTTTTTTGAAAGAACAATTTTTTAAAATTAAATTTTTATATTTTTATCAAAGTATTTTTGTTCATAGATTAATCATTATTTATGGGTGACCGCCAAGGCCAAATCAGGATCAAGAAAATAAGAAGTTCTTGTTTGCACGCAAGTAGAAGAAAATAAATAAAACTGCTTGATGTTTCAGCATCCAGAAAGCTTACCCCGCAAGCACATTCTGAACAGACGCCTAACCCCAAAGAAGGTTTCGACCTTTACTTACTCATTAATACTGGATGGTCTTATCAGTGTACACATTAGTTGATTTTTATCATGTGTTAGAATATTATTAGAGATTAGTGGTTAACAGTAAGAATTGCCATGTTATTAGATTTTGTCCATTTTCTTAAAACCAACTTAGTAGCATGATCAAATCGATGCTAATTACGTATTTTACATCATTTTATTTCCATTGCGATGATGCAATATCATTTTTAATATTTCAAAAATAATAAAAATTATTTATCTTTTACGTTAATATAAACCTATTTTATTTTCAATAATTTTGTAATATTTAATATTATCACAAATAAAATAGTGATTAGGAAAATAATGATAAAATAACGGCATAGATTCAAAAAAGGAAATATAACGTTGATTGATTTATATCTTGCAACTTAAATAACAACTTACTTTTTATATAATAAAGAGATTGCATTTCAGTACTAATTCTTTATTTAGAAGTTCGGTGAAATATATTCAGTGCAAATTGTAGTTGACAAAGTGACAGGTAAGAGTCGTGGTCTTGGTTACGTGAAATTTTTCAAGGCCTCAGATTCTGCCAGAGCGTTAGAGGAATGCGACCCCGGTAATATACATCAACAGTTGAAAGTTAACTACTCATATACAACACCTAGCGTTCAAACCAAAATTTGCAGATCCACCTATTTCAAAAATTCGAGATTCTAACAATATTTTCTTTGACAACAAAATTCGGAAGCACAGGAAACTTTCAAATTTGGTTAATCAAGAACAATGTAAGTTTTGAGTATTTTGTCTCATTAAAAATAGAACAAGTCATATTTTTAATAAATTAATTTTTTATCTAATGCTTGTAAATTATCTATCTAAAATTTATCTAAAATTTACACCCGTTTTTTATTACCCACTTAAATTAATGCAACGCTTTTCTTCGAATTAAAGTTGACATTAAATTTATAAATTATTTTTAATTTATCATTTTTGCAATATAATGGCAATATTAAATTGACATTTAAAAAATCATTTAAATAAAATGGTGATTTTCCAAACTACACATTAAGAAGGTAAAAATTTGAAAAATATTTTACAAATTATATCCTGATTTTTAATTAATTATTAATTTTTTAATAAAAACTTATTAAGTAACTTATTAATAATTAATAAGTTACTCAATTACCTAATTAGGTAACAAATAATTAAGTTTACAAATCCCTCGCATGTAAAACTAATAAAATGCCATTTGATAACATTTTTTATGTAACGATAACAATTATCGTTATTACGAGTTCTCTGAATCTAAATTATTAGATAACGAGTTTAGATAATACGTCCTTACGTAATGATTTAATAAATTATTAAAGTATCTAATTTTTATTCTTTATTTTTTAAAATTTACAACAAAATCAACTTACACGACCATAGTGTCGGTCTGTTTTAATCCATTTTGTGGGTTTGAATAGTAGATGATAGCAATATTACCGCTTTAATGTTTTGGAATGATCCATTCTGGAAGTTGTGATTAGTCAATAATAGAATGGTGTTTATACACTAAAATAGAATACACTAAAATCACAACCAGATTACGTTACATTATCATATCAATTACAATTATCATTTTATTAAAAAAGTTTATTATTAAACAATTTTATTAATAATAATTCAAAATTTGCTATAATTAAAAATGTACTTTTTCGTATATTATATGATCATTAGACAAATTTTTAACAAAAAATGAATTTTTATAAAAAATATAGAAAAATAAAATTTAAAATATAAATTTTAATATTTTTTAAATGAGTTTTAATGAATAAAATAAATTTATTATCGAAATTGCACTAAATTAACTTTAATTAGATTAAAATTGCAATTGTTTATTTTTCTGCTCAGTTATACATTTTTATATTTTTATATTATACTCATTTTTAAATAAATATTTATATGAATTTTAAAATATCACTTTTTAATTACAGCAGATATTCATCTTAAGCGTCCATATAAGCTTTTAATGCAATGTACAAAGGCGATAAGTGCGGTTTCGTTAAATTCGTTATGTGACCTTATTCCGTATTTAACAAAATTTAAGACACTATCAACAATGACTATAAACGAACAAAGTAAGTGAAATTGAATAATTAAATATTAGATTATAAAATCAATTTTAGTTCTGTATCTTGTTGAATACGGAAACATTGACTCCTACCAATATGCACTTCAGAAATTAAACGGATACCGGTTTCCATCAGGTGAAGTAATTTACGTGTATGCTGTAGAAGAAAGGTATGATTTTATTTTCAGACAAGATTTTACATTTGATTTTTTGATTATCAGAATCTCTAAATCCCATTTTCGTCACAACTAATCCCAAATTAATCGCATTATCAGTAAACTCATTTGCTAATGTTGATGCTATTTAATGTCTTTTGCGAAGAAGACAGATTTAAGGGATTTATAAAATATTGGAAGATTATTTTGTTCATCTTTAGAATTCGAAATTTGTTAATATATTGTAAATATTTGATTTTGATGAGCCATTTTTCTTTATTGAATTTTGAGCCATTTTGGGATAAAAAAGGATTTTTTTATTTTAATATTTTTTTATATTCTTTAATAATTAGTACTTATATTTTTGTTAGTAAAAATACTAATTGTAAATATATATGATATCATCTAGCAAAAGCCGTACTAATTGTTTGTTTAGCCCAATCATGAAAGTCAACATCATTTTTTCAAGATATTTTACGTGTATGAGTAACAAACAACGAAGAATTTATATATGAACAATACTGTATTTATCTTCAGTATATCTTGAAACATTCTAAAAATGTACATCTTTACCATTTTAAATATTAACTCGGTGCTGTTTAAATGTTTAATTAATTCCTTAAAACAGTTTAAAACCATTTAATTTTCAATATTATTTAATTTATTTAAATGATTTAATAATATCGAAAAGGTTATGATTAATATTTGTTGATCTTTAATTTATCAAACATATATTTTTTATTTAAAAATTATATTAATAGTTAATAATTAACTAATAATTAATTAGTTAATGGTCTGACGATATTTCGTAAAAGAATTATCTACGGTGGATAATTAAACTTTGATTAATACCAGAAATTACAAATTGTAAATTAAGACAATTTATTAATGGAACGGCATTAATAAATAATAAGTAAATAAATAATAAATAGCTAAATAAATTCTCTTTTATTAAACTATTATTTTCTTTTATTTAATTATTATTCATTATTTATGTTTAATTATATTATTGATTTTTAAGTTGTTTATGTTAACATTTCGTTTTAAATCAACATTTTAAATTTCAAATTCCATAAATTTTAAAAACGAATTATAACCTATTATAAAGCATCACACATCGTTTCCGTAATATATGTATTATTTTATAATTATAAATATAATTATAATTATATAATTATATATTTCCGTTTATTTTGCTATATGCATAGGCGCCTTTATAAACTGAAAAATTCAAATAGTCGAGTAAAGTTTTGATATATTTAAAAATCAGTTTTCTTGTACATAGGCTTGATGAAACATATGAACGGCAATATCTGGAAAATGAATCAAGTGAGCTACTTCTTACAGAAATTAAAAAGTACCGTCTTAATATCACTGCTCGTAAACGGTCTCAACAGGCAGCAAACACAAACGAAGATTTAACCCTGCACAAATCTGCAAGTTTTATTTATACAAAACCTCGATGAAAAATTTATAATTACAATTAAATTATATTAGTGAAATCGTATTTAAAAATAATAAAATCTTATGTCTAGTTTATTGATAATAAATTAATAAAAAATAATTAATTTTGATAATTTATATAAAATTTTGTAAAACTTTATTATTTTGAGTTTCTCTAGTATCGTCATCACGATGACTTTATTTCACCAATAAGTAATAAAAATTTAAGAATCTAATGTTTAATATTTAATTAAATAACAATTAAGTTAATATATTTTGCGTTTATTTAATTGTTACTAAATTTATTAATATATAACTTCAAATGGGATCACAACATACTAATACTGAATTTTCTAACGTATAAAATACATGTAATAAAATAATATTTCATCAAATAATTACATTTTATACTGTAAACTTATATTGCAAATTATATGTTTATTTTGTAAACCTAGGATCATGACATAAATCTCATTAGTTATATAATTTAAAACCAATAAAAGTATAATTCAATATTAATATTAAATAATATTTAATAATTTAATATTTATTAATATTTAAATCAATATTCATGTATTTATAACATTTCTTAGTTGTCAGATATTATTTTTGTTCAAAGTCCTGCCAATTGTTCCTGTAATACAGTATTTCCCGGGAATGGTACTCAGAACCCAGTTAGTCCTTAAAACTCTGAACAGATCAATAACTACAAAATTGCATTTTTAGATCGACAAAATCTCACAGGTATCTCAAAGATTAGGATATTATGAATCATATTAAAATACTTGCATAACATATCATCGTTTAATAATATTAAGCTCAACAGATGTCATATCAAAACACTTGCATAACATATCATCGTTTAATAAGCTCAACAGATGTACTTGCTAAAATTGGGTATCGATCTTCATGTATAAGCTTAATCATTTTCAAATGCTTTACTTATTATATCTGAACGAATTTAAATTAATATTTTTTTAGTTTGATACTTAAAAATTCATTATTTAGTTTGCTCTTGTAGCGAAGCAATGCGGTATTTGCTATTGCTTACCAACAATAGCAAAATTCACGATAGTGTTTTTATATCCGTTTAGTATCTAATATCCGTTTTACCGTTTAGTGGTCTCCAAGTTTGCATATTTCAGAAACGTTGGAAGATACTGGATTTTGTAGTGTTTATTTACCTCCTGAGAAACCAGTACGTTCTGAGAGTTGCTATAGTAAGGTACACATTCTATTTAAGAAGGAGTATCTCGTAATAAACAAGTACTGCAGGTTTCGGTTCTTAAAATCCTGTCTTCAGTTTCAATTCCAACAAATGTACTATTGAACGTTTTCTGCCGTTTTGGAAATTTAATCGAAGTGTGTATGAATGGTAAAAATATAATTAAAATTTAGAATTATTATTTATTTATCGAAAGACACGACATCAATGGGACACACAATGGGACTGATCGTATACGGTAATGAATTTAGCGCTCGAATGGCGTGTAATGTTATGAACGGGCAGGAAATCGCTGGTGTTAAAATATTTATCAGTGAAGTATGTTGCTTGAATTATAAAAAGACGAATTGATAATTAATAGATTTGTATTAATAGATAAACTTTAATTAATAGATAATATATTATTGACATTTTATATCATTGAAATTTCAATATTTTATAAGCATACTCCTTGAGTGAATTTTTAAACTGTGCTCCCTTTCTCAATAATTTATTCACATCTTTGCCTATTGTTGTGAGCCAGGATACATATAGATGTCAATGCTGGAAAAGAAAATGTGTAGCTGATTTCTACCGGCTGCATTTCCATAGGCGATTTTACCGTTTCTATTACGAAATAACCAATTTCGTATAGAACCCATACCATTCCACTTTTCAAGAATATTTCAACATGCCGTCATATTTATATCCGAAATATGTTAAATAAAAGCATTGATAAATATTGTTATAATGGTTGAAATTAATTTCGAACCGTCAATGGGTGGGTCTAAGGAGTCAAGGCTTAGAATGTTTGATATAAAATATACTGGGTGTGCTAGAATAAGACTAAGAAGGAACTACTGTGTCACCGGGCATATATCCCGTCGATCTAACATTGTAGCTAAACCGAATTCATCTTATGATATATTATGAGAATTTAAAATATATCCAATGGAGCCATCATAAGCTGTATGCTAAATTATACATCATCAATGAGTCTGAATTAAATTTGGATCATCAACAATTTAAATATCTAATGTTTAAAACTTTATTCTTGAAAAGGCGTTTTCAAATGTTTGAATGCAATCCAAACTGATTTTAAATTGCATCCAAATTATATACATTTTGTTTCGACTTTTAAGGTTACATTATTACTTCTTTACAGCCTTTATAACTATTTGATATTAACTTATAATTACATTTAGGTATGTAAACCAAATTTTGGATTAATTGATTGGTGTGACAGCGGATGAAGCATTTATTACAATTGACCGTAAGCAACTTTTGATTTTCGCTAACTGAAAACTGACACAACACGATTTGATCGTAAAATATGCCACAAAACGAATTGGTCGTATTCTATAAACTTTGCGTTTTAGGCTTTTAGTGCTTTTAAAATACTGGCTGATCTAAATACAAATCAGATAAGAATTATTTGGAGCATTCCAATGCTCTATTTTTTAGAAAATCTTTTTTAATTCATTCTCAATAAATTGACTTTTACTTCAAATTTCATTATTTTGGTAACTAAGGTATATTTTTGCATGTTGAACTTATTTAGTTCGAACTAATTTAGGCACTCGAACTTATATTGTAGGTACTTATATTGTAAGTCACACTACTTCATTAAATTAAATTATTAAATGAAAGTATTTTTTTATTTATTCAACTAATATTTAAACGATATTTTAAACTATTTTCATTACAGAAGCATCATTCTTTACAGAAAACAATGCATTCTTGACAAATTGTTTTACCGTCGTTACTCAAGAAATAAGATAATGTAAAGTCAAAGTAAAACAGAAAAATGGTTCATAAACAAATAAAAATGATTTAACAATGACCGCATAGGTATATCAACTTAAAATTTGGAAACAATCAGTTCTTTCTAATGATAGGTCATTAGAAAGAACTGCTATGTTATCAGGTTTCAGCCTCTATTCATCAATCTGGTACAGCAGTGGGTCAAATACATGCTAGTAAAGTATTTTTTCTAATGTAATTTGATTATCTAGCGAAGTTTATAGCTCACAATTTATGAATTATTCATCAAAATTAAGATTATAAATCATTTGGATAAACTGCCTTGTTACAAGTTTCGTATACTGCTCCAATAGGTTTTCAAATTGAAGTAGCACTTTCCACTACCAACGCAGATTTAATTTAAAATCAGAAATGATTTCAATTAAATTTGCAAAATGTAAGACGAAAATCTTACATTAAATTTAAAATGCCAATAAATGCTGATGAGTCGAGTGATCGTCTGCCAACATTAAAAGGACCAAAACGTGAAACTTAGGTATTGGATCAGAAGCTTATGAGTACCACCAATACTGAAATGTAGCGTACTGCTGTTGGCTTATAGAAAGCAGACGAGTTGAGTGATCGTCAGCCAACACTAAAAGGATCGAAACGAGAAAAGTAACTATCTTATCAGTAGCTGATGAGGTCCGCCAATACTAAAATGAAGCGTACTGATGTAGGCTTATAGATAGGATTCAAGTAGCGTGCAGAATAAAAGGCATCAAAATTTAAATAGCTTATATTAATGTTTTGTCAATATAATGAAAACATTGCTTACTTTACCCAATGAATTGCAAATTAAAATTTGATATTTTATTTAATAAAATATTAAATTGCTTACATAACACAAAAGTTGGATTTTCAATTGGAACGTCATATTTAATAAAATGTCAAATTTAATAACGCGTTTGACACGCTCAAATGGTTTTAGAAACAAAAGTTTAATTTTTAGTCGTTTTGTAAAGCTTTTGATGTTTTACAAGCAAGAGTTTAATTCATTATCGTATTGAAAAGCTATTGTTGTGAGATTTAATGCTCTAAGCACGGCAATTTGTGTAATGCATTCAAGGAGGGAAAACCAAAAACACCACTTTAAAGTGTAGTGTACCAAATAAATTATCTAGATTTTGAGCAACATATACAGGCCAAACACAAAGGAACAAGTAAGTTCTAAATGTTATTATTCTAAATGTTTCTAAACTCATACTGAAATCTATACACATCAATTCCCAATGTAGGAGAATTAATGTTAGACAACATTATACTAAAATTGACTGTTGATAGCATGGACTAGTCAATTGAATTGGTGAAATTCTTCCAGCTTCGTTCACACTATAAATATTGTGGCATTCTGTTATGTTCCAATTGCCCGTTTTTTGGTGAGCATTGATAAAATGATTTTGATAAAGTAAATGAACATATATGTACCCAAATCTAGATATAATTAAAAACGACGAATCAATGAAAAAAATCAGATTAGTATAAATATAATATTATCTATGTTATATTTTTAAAATAGATGCATATGGAAAACAAATTTAGCAGACAACACCGACGGCTTTTTAAAGTCAAACTTTCCGACGTTTCTAAATGATAATCAAAAGGTTTCCTTACGGTAACATAAATGATGGGCCTTTATTTATGATAGGATATTGTTGTTTAAGTCTATAAATCCGATCAGGTAACTGAGTATACGTATATTAAATTATTTATAAATTAAGCATAATGATAAATACAAATAAAATAATAAAATAATAAATAATAAGTAATTTTATAATTTTATATAATATTTCATATAAAAAATAACTATTTTTTCGAATAAAAAATAATCCGACCCCTTTAGAATGTTCGTGTTTATGCTCTTCACTTACTGCATCATATCCTCAAATTTTTGACTCCCAAGAATTTCCAAAGTTTTGGAACGCCTTGTTTCAAACAAAATTATTTTTAATAGCAGAAGACTTCGAATATATTTTTCATCATTAAGGTTGGTTTAAATCTCAATATTTTGTTCATAGTTAAATTAGCTAATTGAGTCGACGTATATAATATTTGATTTATAAAATCAAATTAAAAATAATAATACTAAATCAAAATTTAATAATTAAATAATAAAATTAAAAATTGTTTTTAGATTTTCTATAATTTAAATCAAGTTAAAAAAAATGAAATTTAAAATAAACGTCATTTTTATGAATTGACTAATAAATAACAGACGTTGTATCAGAATAAGAATTAGAGGTCATCAGGAGGAACTGCTATGCTATCAGGTTTCGGCCCCTAATTCCTCTACCCAGCATAGCAGCGGGGCCAAAATAATTGGCCCCCATAGCAACGACATTAAAAATAATTATTTTAAAAATAATAATACTAAATCAAAATTTAATAATTAATAATTGTTTTTAGATTTTTTATAATTTATACCAAGTTAAAATTTAAAATTAAAATTTAAAATAAAAATCAATTTTTATGAATTGACTAATTAATAACAGACGATGTGTCAAAATAAGGTTACTATACAATAGTGATTTATAGTGACTTGTCAATAATAGTGACTCAATAGTGACTTGTTAAGTCAATGTCACTTCTGGTGATATGGAAAGTTGGTTTATTAATCACATTTTTTCATCTATATATTAACTTCATATTTATATTGTTGAATCACGAATGTAGCTGTTTATCTATAAATGTAATATTTACTACATTTTGAATTTATGATTAATTATTAAAGCATTTTACATAGCAGACTTTCTAAATTAGATAAAATTCGCTTTATATTTATTTGATATAAGTGTGAAGAATAATATGAATTCTAAATATTAGAGTTATATTTTTAAATAAGCATTCCTCGAAGAAATTGTCGGGGTATATGAGCCCAATCCGTTTTGTAGTCATAAGGTTTATTTTCATAACTTGCATTGTCGTCTTCATCCATTTCAAACTTTATACGTGGATCCTAAATATTTAGTAGAATAAATTATTTTTAGAATTTACAAAACTTAAGGTAACTGCTGAAAGAAACTAAAAACACTTTTGGATTTATTGAAAGATAAATTTGGAAAATATTGTTATGCTTTAATAAACATTGATCTTAACCATTTATAATTCAATGTTTCGGTTATTGTAATGTTGTCTGACAGTAATCAGACTTGAATATATTGTATCAGTCGCTGATGCGGTCAACCAACACTATAATGTAGTGTACTTATGCTGGCTTGTAGGTCAAGCTGCTTGTTAACAACTATAAATTATCGGCATCAATGGATAGGTGCATTCAACTGCGATAATGCCAAACTAAGTGGATATATAAATGTTGATGCTTAATACGTATGTATCGCCTTCCATAAAACCTTGAATGATAAAGATCTACAGGCAAACGAAGTAAACATCAACTTCATTATCTTTCAATTAAACCTGAATTAATCGTGATGTAAAGCTTCCGTAGATAAACGATGTTGAGATTAAACAAATTATTATTTCTTTCATAATTTGGGAATATGAACCGGAAGAAAAGTTTCTATTGTTCGGTAAAACACGGTTTTTTAAAAATATAGATGCGATTCAAGTAAAATAAAGGCCCATAGTATGAATTCTAAATATCATAATATTTAGAAAAATATAATAAATTAATATAATAATATAATATATAAATATAATGAATAGTATTAGTTATATTATAATATTTCAGCTGCGCCTTCAGCATCCGCTTGTATACGTGCATAGAAACGTAGCGTACTTAAACACCTTTTTAGAACCACTTTCTTATTTTATGTTTAAATATTTTGTGGAAATAATAAAAAATATTAATAATATAAATATTAAGGATGATACATTTCAACTCAATCTATTGGTTAATATTTTAGAAAATCTTCCTACTTTGTCGGTATTTAATAGAAAATAATAGAAACGGCTTTGCATGTGATAGAAAGTTAAAAGTTTCGCTGAGCTAGCCTGAGTTGCAACCATTCTGATTGAGGATTTGACGAGATGTCAGCCTCATTCTTAGATAACTGAATGAAAGCTATATCAACATTGAAAAGTACCACGATAATATTAATGTGCTTGCTGTTGATAGTAAAATCGCAATTGTAATTTTCGAAACAAGGAATATAAGGTGCATTTGTAAACGGTAATGTGAGATGATATATGCACAATAATTTGAAATATTGAAAAAGTATTGTAATAAGAAATAATTGAGATAATTAAAAGGTGTGTGCTGAGGAAATCACTCAACCATTTTTTCCTTAAAATTAAATTTTACAATAATTTCCATTTTGGAAAATTCAATGGTAGAACTAACAAGATTGAACTAAAATAATGATTGGACTAAAATTAAACTAAACTTCAATAATTGGTAATTTAAAAAGAGTACAAATACAGTGCATGGAGAAGTACGTTTTGATGATGCGTGTAAAGGTTTATTCGGAAGAAGATCTTAGCGGTTCATTATGGACATTACTGGATTCAACATTTTTGCTCGATCAACAAAACTATTAAAGCTACTATACATACATACCATCAATAAAAAATATTCAAAGTGTGTTTAAGATTGACAGCGCTACTTTTATTATTTTACAACGGGATGCCTAGATAAACAGGCAATATAATCGCCAAAATTGCGAAAGTTAGAACGAAAATAATAAATAACTATGCTTCGCATTATTAAGAATTATTTTACAATAGGATGATTTTTTCTTGAATATTTTCTTAAACAGAAACATTTATATGCCATACTAAATATTTTATACAAAAATAAGTTACTAGGGAAATTTTCAATCTATTAATCGAATTGTAATAAAGTTAAAAAACGTTTTAATAAAATCACATGATAAATGTATTATCGTTAGTAAAACTAGAAAAGACTTGAATATGTATTTTTTCGATCAGATATATTCGTCAAAAATAAATATTTATCCGTATTTCACTTTTCTCATGTTATCCTTCGCATACATTACATCTACCACTTCCATATTAAAAGGAGCATATATATCACCTGATTTTGTAAAAATATCAACATTTCGAGTAAAATTACATTTGAGTAAATTACATTAATTAAAAATAAAGAGTTGAAAAAAATCTACCCTTAATTATTAAATATTATTTTTAACATTAAAATTAAATGCGCTTTGTAAATCTAAATTAAAAAAGCAAACATTTTGTTTTACAAAATGTACACTTAAAAGTTTATGCTTGAAATGTATTAGATGTACAGTTTAAAAAATATATCATGATATCATGATTAAATATTAAATATTTATATTAATATAAATATTTATATTAAATTATTTATATTTTTTATTTATATTTAAATATCTATATTTAATAAAAAATTTAATATTACATATTTATATTCATTATTAAAAATTTTATTCTTTAAATATCATAATTCTTTAAATATCATTATTGTAATTAGTTTAATTTAAAGAATTACAATTTTTACATAAAAATGTAAAAATTTATTATTTTATATTATTTATATTTAAATATTTATATTTAATAAAAAATTAATATTAAATATTTATATTCATTATTAATATAATAATGTAATAATAATATAATAATAAAATAATAATTACAATAATATAATAATTTAATAAAAATTTTATTCTTTAAATATCATAATTCTTTAAATATCATTATTGTTTAATTTAAAGAATTACAATTTTTACATAAAAATTAGCTATGAATAGTATAAGAGCTAGCTTTTAATTATATATTTCTAAGGAACACAATGATTCTTTATTATAAGGAATAATCTATTAAAAATTTCATGTTTATTTTTATATTTGTTCGACATTGCAATTCAATTAAATTCAGTGAATTAAAATGTGCCGAACGAAACTGTGGTATTGGAATATATGGAGTAATACTTTAACTTTGATTTAAAAAATGTGTTTTAAAATCTCTAAGCATATCACTTGATGAGAATTCAACGACATTCTGAATTGTCGAAATAAATGGCAATTCATCAATTGTAATAAAAAAGTCGATTCAATTTAGTTAGTGTTTAAGGAGATAGAAAAATTTTATATTGACAAACTTGTATTATATTTTATTGATTAATAAAATGAAAAATACTAAATTTAATAATGAAAATCGCAAACCTGTAGATATATGTTTTGAACTACACGAACAGGTACTCGCCAGTTATTTCGAAATCGTTTTGTGTTGAGATAGAAAGCACTTGATAGCTTAATTGTTTGCGAAACATGTAGGCTAATTAGAATTATAAAATTGAAGTTACCTGCAGATATAGTAAAAACACCAACATTAATCTCGTCATCATCTTTCCAACCATTGCCTAAGATAATTTGTTGTGCCATTGAAATAACCATTGAAATAAGCAAGAATTTTTAATAAGGTCGTTGGGACAACGCGACCTTAGGTGTTATCAAAGCAGATTTAATTTACAGATGTATACAATTTACAAATTCAATTACAGATTAAATTTAAATCAGAAATGATTTCGAGTAAATTTGCAAAAATGTAATAAAGTATTTAAAAAAATATTAAAATATAAATACTTACGATTTCAATACGCTTTATACAAATTTAGATTTAGCTGATATTAAAGAAGCGTTAGTAAAATTAATTAATCTTATATTTGGAAAAAGATATACATATGCTACAACAACTATAACGCATATCTAACAAAAATTAAACCATCAAGTAAATATAAATATATGGATAAAATTGAATTATTAGAATCCTTAAATATTTTGATAAATCAAAATTATTTAAAATTAGGGCCATCTATATTTAGACAAATAAAAGGTGCTCCAATTAATATATCATAATAATATAATTTAAATTAAACTTAAATTATATAAAATCATTTAAATAATTTAATAGACATATTTTGAACATATTTAAAACATTTTATAAAAATAAAACGAAAGACTGTAAAATAATATACAAATCAAAATATTATTAAAAATAAATATAAAGTCTTAAGCAGAAAATGTTTATGGATGGATAATAAATAATATACTTGTATTAGAATAAGTATAATAAAACTATAATCGAACTATATAATCAAATTTAATAAGAGGAAATACGTCATCAGTATATATTTGGCCATGCTGTTATGTTGGATCGAGGAATAGGAGTCATAACCTAATAACATAACAGTTACTCCATATGACCTATAATCTTAATTCTGATACATCGTATATTATTGAATAGTCAATTCATAAAAATTAAATGTTTAAAAATACCTTATATAAATTTAATAATTTTTAAATTTTAGAAATCTTAAGATTAAATTATTTAATAATAATTTAATAATTATTAATTAATCAAGTTAACTGATCAGATTAATTTAGTAAAACTCTGAAAGCAACCTACAAGTCGAATGATCGTCATCTAATAGAAAACGACTGCCATATTAAATGTAGGTATCAGATCAATCGCTGATAGGATCAATACTGAAAATTGACTTACTGCTTTTAATAATAAGTCTTATAATAAGATTAAAGAAGGAGTAGATTAACTTCATCAATTTCAATAAGTTATCAAAGCATTTATAAATGTTTTGATAATATTAGAATTGAAATAATTTATTGAAAATATTCAAATTTACAAACTGGAAGAAATTTAGCAACTGTTCAAAGTTATGAACTTACTTGATCAAATTTTATGAAGGTTAAAACTTACTTAGAACATGAGCTACACTGCTATTTATACTGCTTTTATTTAAAAAAAATCTGAGTAGGATACATTGTTTCGGTACATTAAATCTTATATTTTATGCAAACATAGCGGTCTTAAGATACTACCGAACATTTTAATGAAAAACAAGCACATATTTATCTTGCTGATTTTTTAATTCGCTATAAAAAATTACGTTCAAAATAATGTAATGCAAAAAAACTTTTGAATATACAAAAATAGCACGTCGTTAATAAATGACGAGTTTGGTAATAAATCAGAATGCTTAAACATAAGTCGTATAACAGAATCCTTAATTTTTGTTTATTCGATGGGATGCAGATGGTTAGAGAGGTTAATGAACTAATGTCAACGATATTTAGTAGACTGATATGCAGTAGCGATTTAATTTGAACGATTGCTTGAACATAAAACTAGTCATCAACAACGATTAATCTTTGTTGATATCAACATGACTATCAAAATTAAAAAATCAAAAATTAAGCTCAAAAGTTAGATAAAGTTTGAAGAGAAAATAAATTTGCAGACCTTAATAATTGACACAAAGTGTCATTACTATTTTAGTACCGTGCCACGGTTGTAATAATTTCGTAGTTGTTTTGCATTCTGTCATTATTCTAAAAATCATGTCAAATCCCCTCACGTGTTGGGATTTGTTATCAAATCCACACGCATTTTTTGGTATTTCATGTTAATGCATTAAATTTCATACAGTGAAAATGATAGCAAAATAATCTTTAATTTACAGATTTAAATTTATCAAGTGAATTTTAACAAGTTCAATCCACATTAAATATATTCTTCAGCATTTGTCCTGCTTGGCAAAGTCTGCTACAATCCAAATACGATTTGTAAATTAGTTATTTAAATGAATACGAAAAAATGTTTTGTAAAAAAAAGTTTTTTAATGTATTTATTACTAAAACCAATCAATAATTCTCGATTTTAAGTGTTTAAATGAAGAATTATATATAAATAATTTCAAACATAATCATGTTTTCATTTATTTTTTATTAAATTAAATCAAAATCATTTGCTAACCATTTGAAAGAGATGTCGTTTACGTTAGACAGTAAAAATAAATAAAAAAACATTTATTTTATTAAATAATTGATTTCAAAATTGATTTGAAATTATTTAATTTCACTTGATAGAAAAGCTTTTTTATTTAGAAACATTGAAAATTTTTTATTAAATGCTGTTGGTTGTAAATAGCAAAAAAATGCACATTTTTTTGTAATGCACAATAAAAATTAAAAATTTATATTTCCAAAAAATTCTATATAAATTTTGAAATGTATATTTTTATAAAAATATCAATAAATCAGATAATTTAGTCTACATATTTTGTACTTTATAAAAATTTAAAAAATAAATATTTTAATCTTAAAATCAGATTTATACAATAAATTAATTAAAAATTGGCTGACCGGAAACTCGCCAATGGCGAGTTTCCGGTTTTTCGTCAAATTTTTTTGACCCGAAAACTCGCCAACGTATAAAATAGGGAATCCCTTTTAAAAACAAAAGAAAATGTAGATTTAAAATTTTAATTTTCGAAATTCCAAGAGTTAAGGGCTTCTAAAAAAGTAAAAATATCTTCTTGATATAAGACAAAAACTCTTCTGAATAAAAAATAACCGTTCGACTTCCTGATGTTAACCCAGAATCGTATTGAAGAAAACGAAAACCATTTAAAGTTGTCTGAAGTTCAAGAGGAATATCATTTTCGGGTCCAGGAGTATAATTGTCCCTTTCGTTTCTTATTTTCTTAGCATAGTCTCTCATGTTTTCAAAAGATGTTACCTTGGATAAGGTTTTTGTCTCTAAATTCTTTGTTTCGGATGTAAACACAGTTACAAACCTTTCATTTGATTCTTTGCAACGATTTAGAATGTTTTGGTTTGCTATAATTGCAGCATTTTTACCCTCATTAGAAGAGCATGTATGTGATTCTGCTGATATAGGAGGCAGTGTGTCGTTTTTGATTGTAACCTGACCCTTGCAGTCCCTATACTTACACCTCCATCTGATCACATCTTCCTTTTTATTTGATATATGATATAAAAACCCGTTATAGTCTAACATAGGTGCTCCTCTCTGCGTTTTAAAATATTTCATTTTTGGGGTTAAAAATTTTTTAAATATTTTTAAAAGGGATTCCCTATTTTATACGTTGGCGAGTTTTCGGGTCAAAAAAATTTGACGAAAAACCGGAAACTCGCCATTGGCGAGTTTCCGGTTAACGATTTTGTACTTTATATAAATTTAAAAAATAAATATTTTAATCTTAAAATCAGATTTATACAATAAATTAATTAAAAATTAACAAATCAATTTTCCTATTTATTTATCTAAATTATCTAAAGACCATCCTAATATTACAGCATGTTGAAACGTTATCGCTTGCGCCCTGAGATCTACTGAGTACTACCATCAATGCAAAGTGATGTTAGTGGTTAGATCGTGTAGCAACTAGTTCATGACGATATTTGTACACTATTTTGCAGACAATTCCAATCATTTATGAAATAATATATTTCATTCATAAAATCATTTATGATTTTATGACTTGTTTAATTGTGCTTGTTATGGAACAATTTAAATCCATGAATGTTCAACGGTAAACTCGTGCAAGAAAAAAATAAGAAACCAAATATGCAATAAAATGTAATCGATTTGGCCTAAAGATCTTAGGCAAATTATCGCATGTTAAAAATATGATAAGATTGTAGATGCGAAAGTATTAGACCATTTCCATTTTTAAAACAATTTATTAATAAATTGTTTATTAGTAGTATTTATTTCCATGTTCTTAAAAACATGGAAATGCTAAGTTTAGCATTTGCGACCCACAGCAAAATAAATTTTGGTGTGGGCTGCATTTTTCCCACAGCAAAATTTAAATAAAAATATTTTAAAAAAATTATGAAATAATAAAATTAATAAAATATAAAATGAAAATTAAATTATTATTTTAAAATGATGAAAATATAATTAATATATCATAATTAATATACTAGAATAAAATACATAAATTAAATTTAAAGCATTAATCGCAATATAATTACATGAAGCGATTATAAAGTCTATAATCAAAATAAAATATTTTTAATTAAATTTATTTAATTAAAATAAATCAATATAAATCAATACGATTTTTACATGATTAGAAAAGCAAAAAATCATTTAATTAAAAAAGCAATAAAATAACGAATACATAATAATTAAATTATATCATCGAGAAATAATTACATGAAGCGATTATATTATTTAAAAGAAACCAATAAAAATAATTTAATTAAATTCAGATTATCAAACGAATAGATTATAATCGCTTATAGCGATAATGATTTAACACTTACTTCGGGTAATATAACACATTTTAACATTTTATTGTTTCGAACATATAAAAAGATAGATTTAAGCAAATATGACTTATGACTTAAAATCATATCTTGTATGCTTTTACAAGATAATATAAATCTGATGTTTACACTAACTTCTGGTAATATAAAATTTATCAAAATACATGAATATTTGAACAATATCTAAGTATCGCTTAATATTTTGTGAACAAAGAGTCGAAAAACAGTCACTTATCCAAATTATATTTAATCTAATATATTTATAATATTTAATCTGATAAAACAAAAAATTAAAATCGATTTAAATTATAAATTAAAAAATGACAATTGACAAAATATACGTTTGGTAGTTGATTTTTCTTTGTTCCTATAAATTAACATAACAAACTTTGCAGAAACGGTAGCTTAAAAATTTTCAAAATATCTCTATAAAATGTAATATATAATTTTGGTATTGTCTAATTCGAGAGGCAAATAGGATAAATCGTACTGTCTGAAAATTCTCACTTCCGTTTCTTTTTGCTTATTTCGGCATGTTTATCTGGAATTAATTCCAGTAAGTAATAGTCGAAGCGAAATAATAACGATGTTCAACATTAATAATCCAATTCATATTAAATTACATTTTAAATCCCATATAAAATATTTGATTAGTATTTTTATCATGATTTGGGAACAGACACGATTATCTGGAATTAATTCTATTTAATAACAAATTGAACTGAAATAATAACAATGTTCAACATTAATAATCCAATTCATATTTAATCACATTTTAAATCCCATATAAAATAATTGATCAGTATTTTTATCAGTATTTGGGAACAGACACGATTATCTGGAATTAATTTTATTTAATAACAAATTGAACTGAAATAATAACGATGTTCAACATTAATATTCCAATTCATATTTAATCACATTTTAAATCACATACAAAATATTTGATCAGTATTTTTATCAGTATTTGGGAACAGACACGATTATCTGGAATTAATTACATTAAATAAGAAATTGAACTGAAATAACAACGATGTTTAACATTAATAATCCAATTCTTATTTAATCACATTTTAAATCACATATAAAATATTTGATCCGGAACAGACACGATTATCTGGAGCTAATTCCATTAAATAACAAATTGAACTGAAATAATAACGATGTTTAACATTAATAATCCAATTCATATTTTATCACATTTTAAATCCCATATAAAATATTTGATCAGTATTTTTATTAGTATTTGGGAACAGACACGATAATCTGGAATTCATTCCATTTAATTACAAATTGAACTGAAATAATAACATGTTCAACATTAAAAATCCAATTCATATTTAATCACATTTTAAATCACATTTTAAATCACATACAAAATATTTGAGAAGTATTTTTATCAGTATTTGAGAACAGACACGATTATCTGGAATTAATTCCATTTAATAACAAATTGAACTGAAATAATAACGATGTTTAAGATTTATAATCCAATTCATATTTAATCAAATTTTAAATCCCATATAAAATATTTGATCCGGAACAGACACGATTATCTGAAATTAATTCCATTTAATAACAAATTGAACTGAAATAATAACGATGTTTAACATTAATAATCCAATTCATATTTAATCACATTTAAAATCCCATATAAAATATTTGATCCGGAACAGACACGATTATCTGGAATTAATTCCATCTAATAACAAATTAAACTGAAATAATAACGATGTTCAACATTAATAATCCAATTCATAATAAATCACATTTTAAATCACATTTTAAATCACATACAAAATATTTGATCAGTATTTTTATCAGGATTTGGGAACAGACACGATTATCTGGAATTCATTCCATTTAATAACAAATTGAACTGAAATAATAACGGTGTTCAACATTAATAATCCAATTCATATTTAATCACATTTTAAATCCCATATAAAATATTTGATCCGGAACAGACACGATTATCTGGAATTAATTCTATTTAATAACAAATTGAACTGAAATAATAACGATGTTTAAGATTTATAATCCAATTCATATTTAATCGCATTTAAAATCACATATAAAATATTTGATCGGTATTTTTATCAGTATTTGGGAACAGACACGATTATCTGGAATTAATTCCATTTAATAACAAATTGAACTGAAATAATAACGATGTTCAACGTTAAAATTCCAATTCATATTTAATCGCATTTTAAATCACATATAAAATATTTGATCCGGAACAGACACGATTATCTGGAATTAATTTTATTTAATAACAAATTGAACTGAAATAATAACGATGTTCAACATTAATAATCCAATTCATATTTAATCAAATTTTAAATCCCATATAAAATATTTGATCCGGAACAGACACGATTATCTGGAATTAATTCCATTTAATAACAAATTGAACTGAAATAATAACGATGTTTAACATTAATAATCCAATTCATATTCACATTTTAAATCACATTTTAAATCACATACAAAATATTTGATCAGTATTTTTATCAGTATTTGGGAACAGACACGATTATCTGGAATTAATTCCATTTAATAACAAATTGAACTGAAATAATAACGATGTTCAACATTAATAATCCAATTCATATTTAATCACATTTTAAATCCCATATAAAATATTTGATCCGGAACAGACACGATTATCTGGAATTAATTCTATTTAATAACAAATTGAACTGAAATAATAACGATGTTTAACATTAATAATCCAATTCATATTCAATCACATTTTAAATCACATATAAAATATTTGATCAGTATTTTTATCAGTATTTGGTAACAGACACGATTATATGGTATTATTCTATTTAATAACAAATTGAACTGAAATAAAAACGATGTTCAACATTAAAATTCCAATTCATATTTAATCGCATTTTAAATCACATATAAAATATTTGATCCGGAACAGACACGATTATCTGGAATTAATTCCATTTAATAACAAATTGAACTGAAATAATAACGATGTTCAACATTAATAATCCAATTCATATTTAATCAAATTTTAAATCCCATATAAAATATTTGATCCGGAACAGACACGATTATCTGGAATTAATTCTATTTAATAACAAATTGAACTGAAATAATAACGATGTTTAAGATTTATAATCCAATTCATATTTAATCACATTTTTATCCGATATAAAATATTTGATCCGGAACAGACACGATTATCTGGAATTAATTCCATTTAATAACAAATTGAACTGAAATAATAACGATGTTTAACATTAATAATCCAATTCATATTAAATCACATTTTAAATCACATTTTAAATCACATACAAAATATTTGATCAGTATTTTTATCAGTATTTGGGAACAGACACGATTATCTGGAATTAATTCCATTTGATAACAAATTGAACTGAAATAATAACGATGTTTAACATTAAGAATCCAATTCATATTAAATCACATTTTAAATCACATTTTAAATCACATACAAAATATTTGATCAGTATTTTTATCAGTATTTGGGAACAGACACGATTATCTGGAATTAATTCTATTTAATAACAAATTGAACTGAAATAATAACGATGTTCAACATTAATAATCTAATTCATATTTAATCAAATTTTAAATCCCATATAAAATATTTGATCCGGAACAGACACGATTATCTGGAATTAATTCCATTTAATAACAAATTGAACTGAAATAATAACGATGTTCAATATTAATAATCCAATTCATATTTTATCTCATTTTAAATCACATACAAAATATTTGATCAGTATTTTTATCAGTATTTGGGAACAGACACGATTATCTGGAATTAATTCCATTTAATAACAAATTGAACTGAAATAATAACGATGTTCAACATAAAAATTCCAATTCATATTTAATCGCATTTTAAATCCCATATAAAATATTTGATCCGGAACTGACACGATTATCTGGAATTAATTCTATTTAATAACAAATTGAACTGAAATAATAACGATGTTTGAGATTTATAATCCAATTCATATTTAATCACATTTTTATCCGATATAAAATATTTGATCCGGAACAGACACGATTATCTGGAATTAATTCCATTTAATAACAAATTGAACTGAAATAATAACGATGTTTAATATTAATAATCCAATTCATATTTAATCACATTTTAAATCACATACAAAATATTTGATCAATATTTTTATCAGTATTTGGGAACAGACACGATTATCTGGAATTAATTCCATTTGATAACAAATTGAACTGAAATAATAACGATGTTCAACATTAATAATCCAATTCATATTTAATCAAATTTTTAATCCCATATAAAATATTTGATCCGGAACAGACACGATTATCTGGAATGAATTCTATTTAATAACAAATTGAACTGAAATAATAACGATGTTTAACATTAATAATCCAATTTATATTTCGTCAAATTTTAATCCCATATAAAATATTTGATCCGTATTTTTATCAGTATTTAAGAACAGACACGATTATCTGGAATTAATTCCATTTAATAACAAATTGAGCTGAAATAATAACGATGTTTAACATTAATAATCCAATTCATATTTAATCAAATTTTAAATCACATATAAAATATTTGATCCGGAACAGACACGATTATCTGGAATTAATTTTATTTAATAACAAATTGAACTGAAATAATAACGATGTTCAACATTAATAATCCAATTCATATTTAATCAAATATTTAATCCTATATGAAATATTTGATCCGGAACAGACACGATTATCTGGAATTATTTCCATTTAATAACAAATTGAACTGAAATAATAACGATGTTTAACATTAAAAATCCAATTCATATTTAATCACATTTTAAATCACATATAAAATATTTGATCCGGAACAGACACGATTATCTGGAATTAATTCCATTTAATAACAAATTGATCTGAAATAATAACGATGTTTAAGATTTATAATCCAATTCATATTTAATCAAATTTTAAATCCCATATAAAATATTTGATCCGGAACAGACATGATTATCTGGAATTAATTCCATTTAATAAGAAATTGAACTGAAATAATAACGATGTTTAACATTAATAATTTAATTCATATTTAATCAAATTTTAAATCCCATATAAAATATTTGATCCGGAACAGACATGATTATCTGGAATTAATTCCATTTGATATAAAATTGAAACGAAATAATAAAGAGGTTCGACCTAAATCATCCAATTTATATTTAATCACATTTTAAATCACAATCAAAATATTTAATCAGTATTTTTATCAGGATTTGGGAACAGACACGATTATCTGGAATTAATTCCATTTAATAACAAATTGAACTGAAATAATAACGATGTTTAACATTAATAATCCAATTCATATTCAATCACATTTTAAATCACATATAAAATATTTGATCCGGAACAGACACGATTATCTGGAATTAATTCCATTTAATAACAAATTGAACTGAAATAATAACGATGTTTAAGATTTATAATCCAATTCATATTCAATCACATTTTAAATCCCATATAAAATATTTGATTAGTATTTTTATCAGTATTTGGGAACTGGCACGATTATCTGGAATTTATTCCATTTAATAAGAAATTGAACTGAAATAATAACGATGTTTAACATTAATAATCTAATTCATATTTAATCACATTTTAAATCCCATATAAAATATTTGATCAGTATTTTTATCAGGATTTGGGAACAGACATTATTATCTGGAATTAATTCCATTTTATAACAAATAGAACTAAAATAATAACGATGTTTAACATTAATAATCCAATTCATATGTAATCGCATTTTAAATCCCATTTACAATATTTGATCCGTATTTTTATTAGTAATTGGGAACATACATAATCTTTCACTACTGAAGAGAGTTAAATATTAGCGATGTTGTAAAACAAATTGATGAGCCGCACTGACTCACCAACTTTATGTTGTCTGCTGGATGACTGTTGAGGTACCTGTTGGCCGGTTACTCGTAGGTCAGCTGCACGTGCACTTGTTTACACTTGTCTCTAGAAGTTAATAAATTTAGAAACAAATTACCCTTTCTGATAGTACACTTTAAGTAGTCAATCAGAATTTATCCTTCTTTCGCCGATAAAAGATCCTTCCATTATATTACTTCTCTCTTTACTATGGAGAAACACTTTAAAGTTTTAAAAACGCAGTTTAAGCATTAAACTAAGCATAATTTGAATTAATATAAATAACTGACATAAATTACTAATCAATATGAAAATTAAAATTAATATAAAGTTTAAAGTACTTTTTCTAATACTATTTTTGGTTTATATTGTTGTAATTTTATATCTGTTCGTGGTCTTATATTCGAAAGCAAAGAACAATTAATTTTTTAATAATCGACAATACTCAATTCTTGTCTAAATAGTTTTAATAGAATAAAGACATTTTCTATTCATAAATAGAAAATTGTTTGGTAATTATAAAAAGAAAAATATAGTATATGACCTTTAAGCAATAGATTGTAAATTTATTCGCAGCTTAGATTAATATGAATTTGTAGTTTAAAAATATTTAATTTTTTATCACGTATTTGCATACGGAAAAATCATAGTTAACTCTTTAGATTTATAAATTATTGTGTGATTTTAGAGTTTTGGCCAAAATTCAATAAGTTTGTTATAAAATCTCTGTAAAAGATATTAAAATTAGAGATCTTAGTTAGTCAAATACTATTTTTTTGAGGTAAAATACATTTACCTTAATATAAAATATTGAGGTAAAACCTCAATATAAAATATCGAGGTAAATGTATTTACCTCAATATAAAATATATTGAAAAGGTAAAATGTATTTACCTTTTCAATATAAAATATTGAGGTAAAACCTCAATATAAAATACTGATATAAATGCATTTTAAAAAAAATGCATTTAATGTAAAGGGGGCACCCAGATTTGAACTGGGGACCTCTCGATCTGCAGTCGAATGCTCTACCACTGAGCTATACCCCCATAACCCTTCAATTACATATAGATTAGTTACTGATGTAATACCTACGTTTTACATTTTGACTTTATTATGCTGGCTGACGATCACTCAAATAACCCGCTGTATTAACAAATCATAATAAAATGAAATACTACTTATTTGAAATCATTTACTTGAAATCATTCCTGATTTTTAATTAAATGAGAATTGTTAGTAAAAGGCACAACTTTTAATTTTGATATCTTTCTATATTTGTAATTACATAAACTATGATACACAAAGTTTAATAAATTACACGAAGAAAGTATAATTCACTCGACATTGTAGTTACTCGACATGTATAAATGTCGAGTGATATCTATATTTATAAACGTAGATAAATTAAATTGATAATTCAGTCAATCAGATTTTGATCAATCGATTGAGTGATTTTAAATGAAATTATGAAAATGCAATTGAAAAATAGAAATCAATAGAATAAAAACGATAAATAAAAATATAGAAATCAATAAATAAAAATCAACGAAAGCAGTTGAACATTTGCATTTTAATAAGCTTATTCTTTGCGTTTTGGGCACAGGATAATATGATGATAATGAACGTGACAATTTAATTACGCGAAATATATGGCAGGATGGGGCACCGACATGATTTGGGTGTACAATATTTTAGAATATTTATAATATTTTGTTGAAAACAAGCCTTTATTGATAAATAAAGGCTTTTCGTTGTGCAGTCTAATTATTTAATATTTTAGTTGAAATATTTGTTTGACAAATACCTCATTGTAATCATTTAATAAAATATTAAATAATTAGAATTAGTAAACGGATTTATACGAGTTGTCTTATATATTTAACAAACATTATCTTTCATTTTCCAAAATTAATGATTAAGTGTGAATGATAATGCTTAACTTTGAACTATTCATCATCGACTAATTGAAATATTACGCATTTTCATCGCCTTTACATATTTTCGTGAAATTTTATTAAATTTATTTAAAATGTCCGCAACACAAGCGTTTTAATGCGCATGCAAGATTTGCAATTTGATTTTTCATGGAAATCATGTATTGTATGATCTTTGGCCGTTAAAATACTATTTTATTTTTTTATGTTTCGCTATATTTTCAATCATCGTCAGAAGCAAAAGACAGAAAACATAAACGAAACGAATACTCTTTGTTTCTGTTTATGATGATGCTATAATAGAAGCTAGCGAAATATAAAAATAAATTAATATTTTATTGATCCTACTCAAGAATTCTAAATTTAAAAAGATGGATCAACATCAGTTATCTTTAATATACATCGATATTCATATGTAAAATGAACGTCAATAATCATTTTAATGCCTTTTTTATCTAAATAGAAAGCGTTTGTCTTTAATATTTTATGTTGTTATAATTTATAAGATAGATTGCAACGACATTTTGTCATTTATCATAAACAATGATGCTCCAGTATCTTTATTATTAAAGGCTTGGATATCTGAAGCAGGCATCATCTTTATCGAAGATCATAAAATATACCCATTTTAATAGAAATAACACAATAATGGCAGATGGCATGTAATAATTACAAAAATGAGTATTTGGTCCCTATTGATATAAAACACGTGCTTGTTAGAATCAAAACCTGTATAAAAAGTTTCTTTAACTATATAACTCTATCGAATTCAAGGTGAGCTTTCGAAAACATCTAAGCTTAACTTTGCTTCAACTGTTATACACATTTAAATCAAGCTTTCAATTATTGTAAGTATATTAAGACTATCTATTAAATAAATTTAATTTTAATTTATTAAATAATTTCTATTTATTAAAAAGAAAAATCTTAAATAATTTAGAATTTAAAATTGCACTAACTTAACAATTGATATGAAACACGCAAGTACATTTTAACGAATGACAAACCATATTTTGTGAATTTATTTGATTGTCGAAAAATTCAATTACCAGAATGATTTCATCCATTTCACTTTATTGATAAAGCGTTAAATAATTTATAAAATGATGTTTAAATATTACTCTATAATTTTAGATATTAAATCGCTTTTATATAATGAAATAGTACACTAATCCTTATATTTTCAAAAAATATATTGTCTAGACAATTAAATACAATTATCAAATAAATTTATATACCTTGCTCTTAAGTTATGTTGTAATTTTAGACATTTAATATCAAATAATATTCTTAATAAACCACATCTACACTGATCACATCTACACTTCCTGTTAATCTATCTTTCGCTCATTAAATTCACTAAATTAAATTATTAAATAAAATTGTTAATCCTCTCATTAAATTATAAGACTAATTTAAATATCATATTTATACTATTTTATATTAAATAGTTTAATTTGTTTATTTATTTTAATTAAATTCAATTTTTTATTTATTTTATATTTATCTTATATTTTTACTTGTGATTTTTGATGTTGTCATTTGCTTATTGCTGATATTATAGTAATATAAATATATAATATTAAAATAATATTATTATATAATAATAAACTACTTGTGATGTAAATTAAATTATTATAGCATATTATTATATTATTATATAATTATAATAAAATAATGTATTATAAATTTTATTTAAATTATCAAAATAAAATTTAATGATAATTAAATGCTAATGGTAAGATAAATATTAATGATAAGATAAAAATAAATGAATTTCATTTTAAATTATATGTTAATTTAAATTATTAAAATTTTATTTTAAATTATCAAAAACAAAATATTAATGATAATTTATATCAACGATATTTATTTTAAGTTTTCAAAATTTTATTTTAAATTATTAAAATTTTATTTTAAATTATCAAAATAAATATTAATGATAATTTATATTAACGATATTTATTTTAAGTTTTCAAAATTTTATTTTAAATTATCAAAATAAATATTACTGATAATTTATATTATCGATATTTATTTAAAGTTTTCAAAATCTTATTTTAAATTATTAAAATTTTATTTTAAATTATCAAAATAAATATTAATGGTAATAAATATCGCTATTAATGAGAATTTTATTCTGCACGCTACTTACAGCAGGATAACGCTACAATTTGTGGACCTTATCAGCTACTGATTCACTACCTACGTTTCACGTTTACATTTAAATTATCACAATATCATGTCCTAGAAGAAAATTAAATATTACTTAATAAAAAATTAGCAATCAATTACTAATATTCAAATACGACAGAAACCGCAAACAGGCCGAGGAGGAAATGAAGACCTGCAAGCAGCTGTAATTCAGTAGTTTTTGTATTTGAATTGTTTACATCTTATAGAGTTGTTAACTAAAATTAAAATTGTTAGATTTAAAAAAAAACAAATGATAATTGTTAAAATGTAATTAATCTTGTCACAGCATCTTTTCAAAATCTTAAAAAACAACTATATTTGTAATTTCAAATGAAATGTTAGCATATATAGTTAAATATTCGTTGTTTAAAGCTGCCTTGTTCCGGATTAGCCTTGAAGAATTTTCTAACTGTTTATTACTAAATACCATGCTCTACAGCATGTCCCAATTTTTGAAAATTGTTTTCATAAATATTACGTGACATCCTGTTTTTGCATAGCAGTGTACAATTTCTTAAAATATCACACCACTTAGCTACTTTCAAGCTTGATGAAAAACAAATAGAAATGATAGAAAATCAAATTCTTTATTCTTATGTCAAATATTAAGTTTGAAAGGAGAATAGAAGTGCAACATGCGAATGATACCTGAAGTATTTATCATGTTAACTGATAAATGTAGTAATTTGCATATGACAAGGCTTTATGATATTCTATAAAACAAATTACAAAAGAGTACGTGTTTGTTTTTGGGAAATTTCCCTTGGACATATTGTTATAATTTAAATTGTAAGGATAATAAACAGATGTCTAAAGAACCATCAATAAATTTAAAGGGTAATTTTTTTAATGATTCTCAGTTTTCTTATGGGATCATTTCAACTACATTATTCACACTATAAGTAGGCAATTTTGCCATATTGCGGATAAAATCATCTCGAGTTAAATAAAAGCAGATTTCGAAATAAGATTTTGACAAATTACGGTATGAACAGTAAATTACATATATTTTTACAACATAATAAAGTAAAATTAAATACATTTTGATTATTACTAACAATTCGCGCAATTTTATAAAAAAAAAGACGAAATTCGTAAATTTTGGACGTCAGCATCGTTAAATTAACTTTCGTATCGTATCTAAAGTTATTAAGAGACTTTGGATATTCATTTGTTGATGAAATGAATAACAAATAGGTAGTAATTTACTTACGACTAAATTGATAAAAATATTTGATATTTCAAAATAAAAAATACTTAGTAAATATATAAATACACCTAATATTAACAATTTATAAAATTGCTTATTATAATGCTATTTATTATATTATATTATACAATATTATAATATTATTAATTGTTCATTAATATATTATTAAATTTACTTTTTAGTGGACAGAGTGAAGTAAAATATTTATTTAATCGAATTTTCAATAGCCTACTGATATCATCTTCAGGAGTGCAGTAGACTATTGCAGCAGGTTTTAGCAGTAGGCTATTGAAAATTCGATTAAATAAATATTTTACTTCACTCTCTCCACTAATAAATAATTGTATAAATTGTTTATTTATCAATTATCGCATTTTAATTATTATTGAATTTTATTAAATGTTTTTTACAAATAATTTTGAAATTAAAATTCATAAACCTTATATTAATTTTATCGCATTACCTAAAATAAAGGATAATCTGATGTGAAAAGACTGGTGTTTTATTCTTTAAAATAAACAATTTATAAAATTGTTTATTATTATAATATTTATTATTATATTATATAATATTATTAATTGTTCATTAATATATTATTAAATATACTTTTTAGTGTAAAGCGGAAAACAGACGACAAATTTGGGACTAATGTTTAATTATGTCAATTCAGAGCATATGTAAATTTTATAAAGGCTATACTTGAGGACTGTTGGCATCAAATGCCGACTTGAATACACAGAATTAGATAAGATCAGTTTGTGGACAAATCCCATGCAATTGAATAATACATACTGCATCATGCAACATTGATCAACACCAATCAGTAATTAAATTTACCTTTAATAACAAGTTGCAATGAATTGCGATTATATGTAAAAGTGGGATTTTCTCAGAAGTATAAAACAGATTTTGATCAAAAATTTTAAGTTTAATAATAAATTTATGTATATTATTTTATAAAATTCGAACATATTTTAGCTTTACATTGGAAATAAGATTTTTTTTTAATTTAAAGCTAAATTTAATTTTATTTTAAATTTTAAACTATATCTAAAATATTGATTACTCAATATAAAATATTGTGATTTAAATCCTAATTAAAAATAAAATTGTATTAAGTTATAAATTACATCGAATTTATATTAATTTAATATCAGAAAAATGAAAAACATTGTAATTGATTCTATTTAGGAAGTTGAAGAAACAGTCGATTACGAAGGTATCATTATGAATAAAGTAATTTTCTCGATGTTGGTGTTCCTTACATGCACATATGTCAGCGCAACAGTAGAATTAAAACACATACCAAATGTGTCGAGAGATATTAAACCAGGTATGTTCATACCGACTAAAATAATACGATAGATCAGACGTATCTGTTCTATTTCAAGATCATATGGATTTTTGATGCTAACATCAAATAATTTTAGAGTTAATTTTTACACTAATTTGAATTACTTATTTTTACGATTATTTTAAAGATTTCACAACCATTTTTCCCGTGAATCCCATTATCAGTATATCGTATTACATTTGGAAGCGTAACGTGTTGCACAACTGAATACAAAAATTTTACCAATTAAATACAATTTTGTGTTTTTAATTTTATTCTCAGATCCAAGTGGTCCATGTTGAAAATTAGTGACTTTATCATTGCTTTCACATTTTTGATTTCGAAATACCTAAAATCCACATAATAGTATTTACAGTTTATGTATTATATACTCAAATGTAATTTAGAAACATCTTATTTTAGTGAGTTTCACACATTTTTAAATAACCCTATAATGTGGTGATAGGAGTTTACGCCCAATTTTTCATAAACGCTTCGTGTGACAACTTATTTTTATACGAATATTTTTCTTTACTCACGGATCGATCGGCACCGAGTCACTGGTTTTCTTGGAGGAGTTGGGCCGACACCTCAAGCGTGCTACCAGGGACCAGCATGCCATGTCGTTAATGTTCCAACGTGTGAGCATGGCAGTCCAGAGGGGATATGCCGGGTGCATCATAGAGAGTATGGAAAATAAAGAGGGAATTATGGAATTCCATGAAGTCTGACCCCATCAAGAGATAAAACCTCAACATAATACAGATTTGTACAAAGAATCGATGTTATATACTTTTGCTAAATTGATATTTTTTCTTTATAAATGTTTTTATCAAACAATGTAGCTTTTTAATAAGCTCTCGAAATTTTATGAGATTATAAATAAAAATGATTCTGGTTATTCTGTAATAACTCGAAAGCATATAATCAGTAAAAATGCTAATATACAAGCGTTCATTCAATCACAATATTATTTAACTATTTGTTATATTACAAATAATACATGTAATTTGTTATATTAATAATAAATAATATAATTTACAAAAAATAATATTATTTGCTATATTCCAATTTGTTATTATAATTTGTTATATAAGTATTCAATCACAATATAATCTTTAAGTAGTAATTTTTACTATTAAAATTTGATTCTGAATTTAATTAAGAAAGATATTTATAAACTCTATAATATCCTGCCATATAAGGTTATCGTTTTGTTCTAAAAAGTATTTCGAAATACTAAAATACTCGAATTTTTAAATATTACTTATCATACACTACAATGTCAGCTTTTAGAAAAAAACATTAATTTATAAAAATTTTGTTAAAATTATTGAACGTAATTTAAAATTATTTCTTAATTATTTTAAATTTATTTATATTATTTTTATAATATTTTCAAATTATTAAACACGCGTTGTCAATCAAATTAATTGATATTAATCTTGGATATGTAATTTTTAAAATGCAAATTTAAATGTAATTTTTTGATATGCAATTTTTTAATAATTGTCTTGGTTATAAATTCTTACAATTACCTTGAAAATGGTTTCGCTTGGAAACCGAAATATTGGTTTTAACAACAGTGTTCTGTTGGTAGATGCCTTTTCTTCTTTCAGCATTCCTAGATATTACACTAATTATGGTCTCCACGCATACATTGCTTCTGGACCACTAGAATGGAATCGTCTTCCCGTTGACATTCATTCATATTTCTCCTTTCGCACCTTTAAACAGCTCCTTTCAATCCAACTGATCTCCATCGAAAACGTCTGATCTTATCCTACTTCATTTCGCATTTGCCCCTCGGCCGTATATAGCTGGACCATTAAAAACAAAATTCATTGTTGGCAATGCTAACGATAAACCTGACATATTGCATCCATTACGCATTTCTTGTCAATGCACAGTACTGCATTTAATTTTTTGTAAGTGGCCCCGTCCACATTTGCCACATAAAATAAATTATATTTATTTCCATGTTTTAGAATTGTGAATAATTTCATAAATAAAATATCTGTTAAATAAAATCCAAAAATAAAGATTACAACGATTATAATCATCCTGTAAATTAATAATTTAGATTTTGAGCGAATTCACAATGGGAAGGTGTATATCATTTTCCAACCGAGAAACATATGGTGGTTAATGAGTCAGAAACTGTGTGAACATTATCAAGGGCATTTGGCAGTACCAAATAATGATAATACCTATAAATTTCTTGTCAAAATGATAAGAGATTATTACGTAAAGCTTAGTTTTCTTGAAAGAGATGAAATGCATGGATTCCATGTTGGCATAAGATCTGTTAGTGATCGCTGGATACCTGAAGAAATCGATTGGTGTAGTGGTGAACCAAAAAACCACGGCGCATGCGCTGAGTTCTCAACAAAACACGGATTTTGCATAAATGATGTAAAATGCACTGAAAACCGTAAACGAGGCGTGATATGTGAAACACCACTGTTTGTTATAGACCAACCAGAAAGAGGTAATTTTAAATTAATAATTTATGATGTGTAAAATAATTATTTTGTTATATGATATGAACAAATATATCATCGACAAACGCATTTTAGAAACAACTTTTATATTTATTATTACCAATATTATACCAGCTATGCCAATTTTACGGGATTTTTAGCGTTAGGTGGGATGGAGAAGAGCGTGATATCACTTCTGCGCTCAATCGTCTAAAGAAAACGGCATCGCGCCCGCACGATTATGCAGACACTAGTCCTTTTAAAACGACGCTTAAGCCTCGCTGTTATTCTCTCCGGATCGGCTTGCCTTCTTGCACCTTGGTCTAAGCAACCAAATTCTATTTAACGGACTGTTGAGATTTTATTATTTTATGACAACCAAGATTTTACAATTATAAATGATAATAATATTTATTTTTTTACGAAATAAATATTATTATTTAAACCCATAATCTTCTTCCATTTCGATTAAAGGTCGATGAGTTTAGGCCGAAACCTGATAGCATAACAGCTCCTCCTGATGAACTCTAATCCTTATTATGATACATCTTCTGTTATTCATTAGTCAATTTATAATAATTGATTTTTATTTTATATTTCAATTTTTTATTTTAAGTTAAGAAAAAATCTTAAGTAATTTTAACATCTTCAGTAATTTTCTGAATATGCTAACAGAAGTTAGCGAAATACCAAAAATAATTTCTTCCTTTGATCCAGCTCCAATAATTATTTAACAATTATTTATAATTATTTATTATCTAATTATTTAATTTTGATTAACATTATTATTTTTAATTTTATAATTATATTAAATACGTATTGCTCAGTAAGCTGATTTGATTAATTTGAAAAACTTCCAGAATTCAAAAATATTTAAATGATAAAATTTTCGTGTTTTCTAATGTCATTGAAATACTTTTATTCAAATAAATAAAAAATGTTAGAAATTTTATAGAATTTTAATTACTATAGTTGCTTACGCAAAAAATACGACGCTATTGCCCAGTTTAAAATATTTACAAAAAAGAATATAATATTTAGAATAATCAGTTTTTAGATGATTAGATAACAGTTTGTAGATTATTCCTGATGACCTCTAATGGGCCGAAACCTGATAGCATAGCAGTTCCTCGTTATGACATATATTCCTTATCCTGATACATCGTCTATTATTTATTTTTCGATTCATAAAAATTGATTTTTATTTTAAATTTCAATTTTTATTTAAACTTGATATAAAATAAAATCTTATAATAATTATTTATAATTATTTATTATCTAATTATTATATTTTGATTTATTGATTTAGAATTATTATTTTTATTTATTTATTTTTATTTATTTATTATTTTATACTCAAAAGACTATAATAACTAAACGTAGACTCAATTAACTTATTCTAATACATCGTTTGTTATTTAATTGGTCAATTCATAAAAATTAACTTTTATTTAAAATTTCAATTTTTATTTTAACTTGATATAAGTTACATAAAATCTTATTATAATTATTTATAATTATTTACTATATCATTATTAAATTTTGATTTATTGATTTAGCATTATAATTTTTATTTATTTTTATTTATTTGATTATTTATCTTTTATTTTATAATTATATTAATTACGTCGACTAAGTTAGCTGATTTGATTGGAACAAAGAAGAACATTGTTTTCCTTAATTTTAATGTAATCCTGATGATGATGGCAGGAGCTATCGAAATATTGAATTCTTTCAAATAAAGAAAAATTATTTTTACCTTATTCTAATAAAACTATATAAATATAAAAGTTAATTATATAAAGAAGCTGTTTAAAATTAAAAATATAAAGTCATATTTTAACAATTTCGAACGTTGTCATAACAAACAGGAGTTTATGTAATAGACAAAAACGTCATTTAGTGATTACAAAATACAAACAAAAGTTAATATCTCTAATATTTTATAAACTATACATTTAATTCAATAAAAAAATTAAAGCGGAATTTTTGAATTTTATTTTGAAACCAAAATGCATGCATTTGATTGTCTTACGAATCCAATATATGTGCGTAGTTAATTAATAAACAATTAATTAAAAGCAATTTTATGTTAATTAAAAACATGATGCTTTTAATATTTTTAAAATATTAAAAAAGCATGCTTTAATATTTTTTATAAATAGTTGTAATAGTTCAAAAGTTAAAGATTAAAATTGGGAACGAACTACATCTAATCGCCTTACGTGTGCACCTAATCGTTCAATATAGCACATAAGAACACAACGCATAAACACAGTTTTGTTCTTGAAGGATTCGTCAGTGGCGTGAGCATTATTCATAATAATTGACACCTAAGCATACTGCCACAATCATTCTAGATTGTAAAGAGCATTTTTAGATTGATTATAGACAGTAAATGAGAAAAGTTGTTTTATTCCTTATACTTCATTAAAAGTACACTTGAAATTATTACGAGTGTCCTTTTTATAATTGAAATTATAAAGTTTTATATCCGTGTTTGTTCAATTTAAGGGCAATTAGACCAAAGAGTTATATGCATGAAACCGGCAAATTTTTCCGAAGCTAAAAAGAAAAGCAACTGGTATGAAGCAGAACGATGGTGTAGAACGCTTGGTATGAATTTAGTTGATCCGTCTGTATTTCAAAATCGTCCATGTGGTGGTTTATTCAAAAAAGCACCAACAGCAGTAGATGGTACTCTGTTAGATGGAATATGGAACGCAGACGGTAACATGGATTGGTGTCCTGGTCATCCGTTGGCCGATAGACAATGTGCACTTCAATTCGGTAACTGTTATCGAAGTGTTCGCTGTAAGAATCATGTCATGCAGCGCTTTTGTTGTTCCGCGATGCTGAAGAGAGGCAAAAACGAATGCAAATAAAATATTATTTATTTTTAATCTTCATACAGTTCACATAAACTTCAAACTTTTTTTTATTTTCAAAAGAAAGTAACAAATAAAGATTTTCTAACTTTACTCATATTTGCAAATAAAACAATTACCGAAATAAAACACAAAAATAGGTAAAAACATCAATTGTTTTATTATCAAGTCAAACTTTTTACTATATATTATTAAATAATGGGATCATTTTCCTGCTAAAAAACATCAGCAAGAAATACTACGATTGAGCTATTCGTTATATGGCACACACCTAAATGCTCAGTCACACAATGTCTGTACACATGTTCAGACAATGATCGGTAATCTAGAAATACGTTCAAACGAAGGTCGGTAATCTGGACAATGGAGTGTTGTAGACTTGATACCAAATAATGGTTTTATTCAGGAATATATAATTAAATAAATACAACGTAACAAACAAAAGTAACAGTTTCTGACTCCGTTTTTCAAACTGGTGATCTAGATCTTGACCAGAAGACTTTTCACAACAGCCTCTTTTTTATTGGTCGAATCCTGTGATGGAGCGAGATCGGATGTCGACAGTGTTGCTTCTTCCCATTAGGATAACGGATTCAATATGTTATCTTAATTTATGATTTATGTTATAGATTTGTTACCCGATTTATATAAACATTATTGTTAGTTTGGCGTCTTAAGATTAATAGCAGACATACACTAAAATGTTGACATTATCCAATATCATAACACTCTCCCCTTTCCCATTCGTAATCATCCAAATACTTGGGAGGTTTCTTTTTTCGCTCGCTTCTCTTCAACAGTGGTTCCTCGTTATTGTCTGAATTCAGCACGTGTTGATCGTTGAACAACGATTCGTTAATGTACTCATCTTGGGGAATATACTGTTCCACCTCAGCAGCTGATTCATTATAATGGAAGCGAGAATGAAGACTTCCATTCGAATCCACTCGACTTTCTTCGCTTACCGCCAGCGTTTCTCTCACAGCATCTGCAGATCTATCAACTTGATCTTGGGGATATCGAGCTAGCTTTCTGACGGACACGTTAACTTCTTTACCATTAGCTGTTTGAACTAGGACATAATGGTCATTGGTCTGTAATAATTTCACTTTAGAATATCGTGGATCACTTTTCGTATAAAAATCATGACGCATCAAAATTGTTTGTCCACTGGTCATCCAACTGGGTACCTTAGATATGTTTTCGAATTACGCTGAAAACAGAATAGGCGATCATGATGGGTCTTCTTGTAGCAGTGCACAACAGCGTCCTCAAGGCAGATAGGGCAACCGGCAGAACAAATTCTCAGTCATTAGTTGACTTCTTAGCGATGCGTAAAGCGAGTTGAATGGTTTTCCAGATAATTCCTACGTAACGTTCGGTATGTCTATTATCTCGTGGATTGTAAGGGGTATTTCGACTACAACTGATTCCCCGATAGTTGAGATAACGACGAAATTCAGTCGATTGGAAACATTGTCCTTGGTCGCTGTGTATGCTGGATGGAATAACAGAAAATACTTAAGACACGATTTAGTGCGTCGATCACAGACAAGGACGAACAATCCTGGACACGGAATAGCGAAGGGAAATCTCGAAAATTCGTAAACAACACACAAAAGGTAGCAGTTTTCGGCCCTGGATCTAAGTGGACACTTAAAATCAATACACAATCTTTCGAAAAGTTGCGTTGCCTTGATTACATGTGTTGGGACTGGTTTAAAAAAGCGTGGCTTCAACTCTGCACACACGAGGCAGGATTAAGTGACATTTACGACATCTTTCTTGTCATATGGCAAATTATGTGAGCGGACATAATGCAACAATCTGGCTATTCCCGGATGACACAGGCTTTCGTGTGTGCAGCCGTTTCCAGTACAGCCGCTAGTTGCACATGTAATTATTGACATTGCATCAGCTGCTTTGTTGGCATTGCATGGTCAATATTTGATTGCAAACTTGTACGGCGCCAACACTAATCTACAACGAGCAACCTTGTCGTTTTTGATTCGGTTTGCTAAATTTTTATTGAACATAAAGGCAACAGATCTCTGATCAGTAATCACGTCGAAAATTCTGCCCATCAGAAACTGTTTCCCCTGTTTAAGGGCTTCTACTATAGCAAAAGCCTCTTTTTCGACACTTGACTGCCGTAATGATGATTTAGGTAAGCTTCGCGAATAAAAGACGATTGGCTGATCATCCTGAATGAGAACAGCGCCAATGGACGAATAAGAAACGTCGGTGTCTACAGTCAATGGAAGGTCTGGATTGTAAGGGCAAAGAAATGAATTAGAAATTTCCGTCTTTAGTTCGTTTATTCTGTGAACGATACTCTGATCTAAGGGAAATTGGCTACAATCAACCAAAGGTCAAATTTTCGTCGATAAGGCGGGAATCCATTTGGCATAATAAGCCAGTAATCCTAAAAGTCGCTTCAAATTGTGTTATTTTCAGGAATAGGATACGACATGAGAGGACGAATACGATCGGTATCGGACTTCACACAACCTTGACAAATTGTATACTCAAGGAAGTTGAGTTTGGTTTTTCGAAGATTTGATTTCTCTTCCGCAAGCTTGATATTCAATTTATGAATGACGTCGACGAAATTGGCGAATCTTATGTCATGTTCGTTATAATCGTGACCGCAAATAATAATGTCGTCCAAATACAAGAACACTCCTTCCAATTTGTACTCTTCGATAATCTTGTTCATGACGCGTTGGAATACTGAAACTGCACTAGTTAATCCGAATGGGATCCTTCGAAATTGATAAAATCGTCTCTCTGCTTCGAAGGCAGTGCATTGCTTGTCATCTTTCAGTAATGGATTTTGATGATAAGCATTAGATAAGTCGACGGTAGAGAACACTGAATGTGATGCGATCTTTGATATCAGATGCTCGATATTTGGCAGTGGATACGCATCTAGCGTTGTAAAGCGATTGATTGTTCGGGAGTAATCCACTACCATTCTACTTTTGCCATTTCGATTTGTAACGATTAATACTTGTGATCTCCAAGCAGAACGACCTTCTTCGATAATGTCAGCTTTTAATAGTTTATCTATTTTACTTCGGATAAATATAACATTTGAAGGTGTTTGTCGCCTTGATTTAGTGGCAATTGGTGAAAGATTATACGGAAAGTTTGGAAAAAGAGTGATTGAATTAGTTTTGATTGCCACCGTACTTAGTGTGCTTACGACCGTCAGTCTAGGAAGTTTTCCACCAAAGGGAAATTTCACATACGCGTGGTCTTTTATAAATTCCCGACCTAATATAACATCAGTACACAATGACGGAATAACGGAGAAGCGGCAGTGTTCATAAATTGTATTGTTGTATTCAATCGAAACCAAGCATTGACTCTCGATAATTGCCGAAGATGCAGAAGAAGCCATATATACCCTTTTGTAACATGGAGTTGTATGGAGTACCAGTCTGTCCACAAGATTTGAATCGATAAAATTCTCGCACCTGCCGGTATCTACAAGAGCCTCGGCTAACTTACCCTCAATACGAACACGCGCCAGTGAATTCTGATCTATCGAAGAAGGTTTAGAGATTGAACAGATCGCAGATGAAGTAGATATCGGAATCCTATGTTTTGAGCGGCATACCTTGGCGAAATGCCTAGATTTTCGGCATCTGAAACATGTGACATCACGTGCCGGACATTGAGTACGATTATGATAGTTATTGCCGCAGAATAAGCATAATTTACTGTTACGGAGGGCAGCGTTAAACAATTGTTAATGAGTTTCAACGAATTGTTCGGATTCGTCATTTTTTGTGTAACAGTCACTAGACTCGTATTACGGAGGAGACAAATAATGCTGCTTGTTGTTGAGCTGCCTCTAATGATGCTGCCATCGAAACAATTTCGTCTAGGTCACTTTTGTTTGACTCGAGAATCCTTTCTCGAATATGGGAGTTGTATCCCTTGAATGAACGAATCTGTGATATAATTTTTGCGATTTATTTCTGCGTCTACTGCTTGAAAATTACATTGTGAGGCGAGATCTTCCAGCTATCGAACATATTTAGAGATGTATACCGATTTTTCTTGGCAGAATGTATGCAATTGGAATTGTGCAAAAATGACGTTGATTGGATTCTTGAACTTTTCATTAAGTGTATTGATGGCGGAATCAAATGTAGCACATTCTTTAATAAGCTTGTAGAGACGTGAAGATAGCAGATTAACAAGTATACATCTCTTCTCTTCATCTGTAATATTCGTTTACAAAGACGAAAAGTTGAACAACTTCTGACGCCAATGATTCCACTGGTCTTGAGCGTTATCCGCATCCGCCACCAGACTGAACGTGCTGGGTATTATAAGCTTTTCCATGTGACGATAGTCGAAATTTTACCGAATAAATTGTTGTAGACTTGATACCAAATGATGGTTTTATTCAGTAATCTATAATTAAATAAACACAAGGAAACAAGGTAACAAACATAAGTAATGTTTATCATCCTCCCAGAACTCTATCATATTTTTCCTCTCTCACCTGCCGAAGTCTCACATGTCCTCGTGTCCTTGCCAAACAAAACCTCACCTGCCAAATCCCTGCCTACCCCCATTCTTAAATCCATATGCTCATAGATATCCCCTTTCGTCACCACCTTGTTAAACTTGTCCATCCGCATTCGTATCTTTCCATCAAACTGGAAATCCGCCATCGTTCGTCCCCTTTTTAAGAAACAATCGCTCGACCCCTCACTTCCTTTTAGCTATCTCCCATTTCACTCCTCCCTACTCTTTCCAAGATCTTAACGCGCCTTATCTTAATACAGATCAACGTTTATCTATCTTCATCTAATCTGTACAGTTCCAATATATACAATTACATTAGTTTTCTGCTTGTTACAAAAATGACATCAAAGACAGCTACCTGTGGTCTCAAAGCCTATGGGAAGATTATATTTTAATTGTGAATATAAACGACTGCTTTTAGAGGCATACGTCGGGAGAACTGAACATTTAAATATTTCCAAGCATACCAAAAGATAAATATCAGATTAAAGATTGAAGAGTATAACCCACACTTCCCAATTTTTTATTGTGATTAAATTTTTATATTTATTTATTCAAATACATGCCAAAGCCAAAAGGCTATTCGGCTGAGTTTAAAACATAAAAAGAAAAATAAAAACAAAAATCAAAAAGGAATCAACGATCAACGGATCGTAGCTAAATAGGATAGTTCAGCAGAGTTGCTGAATGGCGGCATTGTTCACGTATCTATTTGCAGCATCGCCATTTAAACGTGCTCAAGCTGGGAGCAGCAACGACTTTATCGGGCAGCGAATTCCACATGTTAATTCCCCTCCTCGACAATTTAAATATTTTCAGTAGTCTGCCAAGTCGAGATTTATACAATACTCTACTATGCCACCGCAACTATCTACCCGACTAGTAATTACATCAATGAGATAACCCACTGCACCATTCAACATATGCTATAGACAAAACATCTCCAAAGCCATGAACCTCTCACGTACCGACAACATTCCAATTCGTCTAAGACGTGCATGATAATCACTACCACCTAAGCCAACACAGAGCCTCGAACCCGCCTAAGAATATAATCCAGGTCTAATAGTTCTCGCTTGGTGACAGGAAAGCAAGCCTGAATGCAGTATTCCAAATATGGTTCAACGAAGAAGGTGAATAATATCTTGAACATTTGATCTCTTAACCTTAGAAATGCGTTTTTATTCAATATACTGCCCGAGTAGCTTTACCTAGAGTGAAATTAGTGTTAACTTTGTTTTCAATAATCGATGGACAATAATACCTAAATCTTTATGTTCAGACACTTCCTTTTAAAATGATGTCTACAATAAGTTTCGAGAGCATAAGTTCAGAGAGTCGATGTAGACACGTTTGGAAACAGGAGAACGCCTAAACTTGCGCCACAATTTGTTGCGAGACCTAAGTGCATCAAGAAGCTCTATGCCGAACCAAAAAGGATGGTCATGCTTTGACTTGCAGGTACATAAGAGTTTCAGATGGGCGACCTAATTGCATAAGGACACATTTTTCAGCATTTAACCGTAATCCAGTAGAATCGCACCAATTGGACAGAGAGTTCAGATCATTTTGTAACGATACTCAATCAGCATGACTTCTAATAATCGACCAAATCTTTATATCGTCTGCAAAAACTAGATGAGGGCATGATAACCGTGATAGCAAATCATTAATGACTATTATATAGAGTAGTAGGCCAAGGACTGATCCTAGCGGGTACTCCAGAATTAACATTCCCCGAGTCAGAAAGCAAACATCCTACACAAACTCTGAGAGATCTAGTCGATAGAAATTGGATGATCCACTCACAAATATATGAATGGGGGCCATTGTGATACAGTAAGGAGACTATGCCGTCATGTGGTACCCTATCAAATGCTTTCAAAAAGTCAAAGAAGACTATGAACCTGAAATCCAGCACTCAGAGCATCTGTCCATTTTTACGCGCAGTACGTTCGCTATGGTTTTGACGAGAAAAGATACATTGTTGGTAGGTCCCATAGATGCAAAAGGATCGAGCTTCATATCCTCGTTCAACACCTCATCAACTCTAAGTAGACGAACACAACACCGATGTACAATCGGAGCATACTTCCAACTAATGTCACGCTGTTTATCAGTAATTGAAGCTTGCACTGAGTAGCTATCAGCTAAATGTTGGGCGATAAGAGACGGTTCGGTTAGAGTCTCAGCTACCGTTTAATTGAGCTAATTGTGGTGACACAAATTCTGTTATTTCTTACATATGACCAAAACCTTCTAGCGTTCAAAGAGTCATCCTGGCGAAACCCTATTAGTTCAAATAGCGCTTCTGGAATTTTAGTTAGGGAATAAGTTCCGAGAGTCGATGTAGGCACGTTTGGAAGCAGGAGAACGCCTAAACTTGAACCACAATTTGTTGTGAGACTTAAGTGCATCAAGCAACTCTCTGTCGAACCAAGGAGGATGCTCATTCTTTGACTTGTAGGCACGTAGCGGACAAAGATGTCTGAAATACGCTTCAATTCTTCAACAATAAGATCCAGGGCTACTGGAACATTCAAACCGAAGTAAGCCTGAAGACTATCCCAGATGCCCTTTGGGAAGTTTGCAACTAGTTAACTAGCATCGACACCTACCCAACACCTTTTTTAATTTGAGTTTCGAGAGGCCCTGTTGAATACCGACAGTTACATAGAGAGTACACATTGATCGATATTGCCGACTAGTACGTCATAACAAACACATGATACGTCTCCCAAACACTTAATAAAGACCAAATCGAGTATATAAGGCGTCCTTGCCACACAAGTAGGTTTTTTATTATGTGGAACTAGTAGCATTTCGAGTAAGAGAAAATCACTCAATACTTTCCCAATTCCGTGATGTGGTCGTAAAAAGCTATTTTCCCGGTCTATGTGGAAATGTTTAAGTCACCTAAAAGCAGAAGATATGAAGATAAACTCAGCAAATGTAATTTAATAGTCAAATCTTAATTTATAGGACGGAGAGCGATAAAGGATACAGAATTCGAGATCAATGACCATTTCCCAGTTTAAGAGCAAGACCTTCAAATGGCGATCCGATCTTGTCGCGAAAAACAGAAATCTTCGGTACCATGAGACTATTTCGTACATATGCGCCTACCCTACCTCCACTTTTACCACACGAGCGAGCCGACCGTATTAGAAAATAGTTAAAAATGGCAACGCAATCATCCCAAATGTTGGCATGTAGCCATGTTTCGGGCATACAAAATACATCGATGCTACTAAGAATTTAAGTTCAGAGAACTGTAACACGCTCAATAACGCTTGCGAAGTCAACAAATTCACCTGCACACGAACCAACACTACTATAAAAGTCTAACTCTACAGAAGTAAGAATTTCCACCGAACGACCAGATACCACTTGACCACTCCAAAATTCCGGACACATAGGTTAGTTTCACCACTTTCCAGCCGTTGGTGCAGCTCATCGAAAGCCACGTGTCTTCTCAAACGATCTGCAGGAAATAAATCAAGGAGTATACGAAAATCAGGACCTGATAATCTAAATACATGCTTGAGTAGGAAGTCGACATTATCTTTTGAGTCTAGAACAACTTTTAAAAGCCTTGGCTTAATTAACAGTTTCTTGCCTAGTCTAAAATCTCTTAGAACTTTTAGACGCTTCGCAACATCCACATCGCACAGGAGAAAATTTTTTGAAAACACACCGCGTAAATGCTTAATATCGTCATCCAAACTACTTTTCGGATTGTTGCTGAGTGATTCTTTAACGCTGCTCACGATAACATTTAACTATCTTCGGAAGTTGAATTGTCTAGAACTAGCAGTCGTTAATAATGAAGATTTAGCCTCAAAAGCAATTTATGACCGTCGATGGTTTGGAGGATTTACTGCACTAAGTCGATTATTTGGAAGGCTAATTTTTGTCGTCGATTATTAACAGGCCTGACGATAATCTGTCTTACCTTCGTAATATCCTTAACGTTCCCATTGAGATGGGATAGTATAGAAGAAACACGAACAGATTCGAACCAATTGAACAGAGAGTGTATATCATTTTGTAACGATACTCGATCAGCATGACCTCTAATGATCGACTAAATCTTTAGATCGTCCGAAAAGATAGATGAACGAATGATAAGCGAAGTTGAAGATCATTCATAAAGATTATAAAGAGCAGTGAGTTATGGAATGATCCTTGCGGCACTCAAGAATTAAGATTTAGTGATACAGTAAGGAGACTATGCCGTCGACGTCTTGATGGCCGTCGATGATTTGGAGGATTTACTGCACTTAGTCGATTATTTCGAAGGCTAATTTTTTGTCGTTGATTATTAGCAGGCCTGACGATAATCTGTCTTACCTTCGTAATATCCTTAGCGTTCTCATTGAGGGGGTACTATAGAAGAAACACGAACACTGCAACTGGGGGTGCAATAGCTGTGGATAAACTGCAAGGACGCCTATAACAACTTCTCAAAGGAGAGGTTTGTAATCATTCATTTCCCGACGAAGTGTTGGCATAATATGATAAATCATCATTAGCATGCTTTAGGGCGAAACATTTGTCATCTACAGCAAGTCAAACGCCGCTCAATTCCAATATGTTGTTGATAAGTAGAATTCTAAATAGGAAGATGTTTCACGGAGTTCTCTATTACATTAGTCTCATGTGATGTGTCCTCAACCAAGGATTAAGTTGAATTGTAATTGAAAGATTTGATTGAACGTCAAATATTGACGATGAACAGGCTGACTGTCTGAACGCTTCTGAACTCTTTAACTTCGTTACTTTAGACAGTGGTCTTGTCTCTTGCCACTTGATTTCTTCGAACCATATTCGATTGTTGTAATCAGTGTGATAACTATTGTAATCACTTGGAATGAAAGTTTAAAATATTTAAATTATTTTTAAAGTATTTTAAAAATCAATTTTTATAGAATTATAATATTTATAATACTATAAATAATACAGCATTATATTTACCGATTAATAAATAATATCCCATGTATTAGAATTAAGATTAGGGTAATCAATTAGAACTGCTATGTTATTTTTGATTACCATTCTTATAAAGTGAGACTAGAAACTTGTCACTGATCAAAACCGACTAAACAATCAGCTTCCACAATTTCAGAAACTTGTAAGCTAAAGATATTAATATTTTCCCCTGCTCTAAAATGGCACAAGAAAATGATGTTAAATTTCCTGATTATGAGAACACTAACAACGCTATTCGGGATATTTTGAGCATTGCTCGTTTTAACTCTTTTTCAAAAAAGAAAATAAGTTTATTAGTTGGAATCGAAGTGACTTAAGCTGGTTGTAAATTTATGCATTTGTTTTTCACAATTTCAGCAAATTTGGGTACCGTAATCGACTTGAATAGGTCCAAGATTGTTCTTAATAGAGTGATATGGACTCTAAAACTAATCCAACGTACGCTGAAAACGTTTTAGCGAGTATATCAACTATTAGTATGGATCCACTGTAACTATTCTATTCATCCCTTTATTGGAATGGTTTCATGAACACATACTTGAGAGTAATTTCCAAAATTACACATTAATCTTCAAGATTCTACCTTCATTTTCATCCTGGTTTACCAGCCGTTGACAGACAAGCAAGAGACAGACAATCGTCATAACCTTGGTATAAAATTTCCATTCCTTGATATCAACATATCAAGGCTTGATTTCATTTAAAATTGTGGCCCATTTAGGTCACAATTCGATTGAGAACTTTCTTATTTTCGTTTACGAAAATACAATTGCTGGTAAATCTGCGATCCTATGGTTTTCATTTCGAGTTTTCATGAGTGCATATTTTGTCGCTCGGTACATTCAGAAGTTGGTGAAGTGTATCGTTCTGCAAGTTAAACTCTCAAATCTCTAACTGAATTTCTTGATTTCTCCATTGCATTTGACCACATTCCTATAAAAAGTTGTTATCTCCAATCCCAGCTCTCTCTGAGTGCCCGGGAGAGCTATTCAAAGGGTTTAAATACTGCCTCAAAACAAACATTTATACTTAAATATGAGCATAATGCTTGTTAGTTATAAGATAATCCTGATCATACGCTTCTTATTGAACGGATGATTTAGAGGCCATTTTGAAAATTGGGGTAAAGGGAGACAGGAAAAATGAAAAATAAATGAGAAATAACGCAAAGAATAAATGAGTAATAGGGGTATAGTTAATATTGTCATAATATAGTTAATATAATATAGTCCCCTAATATTGTTAATATTGTCAATATAATGATTAATATTGTGATTCCATATCATCACTACTTTAATTTTTTAAATTAATAACGTGATAGGAGACATTTTATAAAATTGATATATTAGGGGCCGAAACCTGGCAACATAGCAGTTCCTCCTGATGACCTCTAATCCTTATTCTGATACAACGTCTGTTGTTTATTAGTCATTCATAAAAATGACTTTTATTTTAAATTTTAATTTTTTATTTTAACTTGATATAAATTATAAAAAATCTTATAACAATTATTTATTTTATTATTTAATTATTAAATTTTGATTTAGCATTATTATGTTTTTTCTATTTTATAATTATATTAAATACCTAGACTCAGTAGCTGATTTGATAAATTACATATTTTTATATTATAGATAGCAAAATAAATTATATAAAATACGTCAAATCTCATTTATATATGGCCTAAGTTCTTTGTTTAGCGCACTTCATACAAATAAAGATTAAATATTTCTTCAACGAATTAAAATTTTGACAATTTATTGTTCGCTTATTATCATTTAAACGAACTTCAAACAATGCTTTAATTTAATATATTAACAATTTAATTTAATATTTTAAAAAATATTCAAAATTATGTCTTTTATTGAACATAATTTGGTTATATACCTTTATACTCTTTACCATATACTACAAATACTCAATTGTTTAGAAATATAAAAGTATTAGCTTCAAGCTTAAAAATATTACGCAACATCTCGGCAAATGAGATTGTTAATTGTTGAGCTTGTGTTGAGATTAATTTATTTATCATTTAAACGAACTTCGAAATACTTCATGTTGCGAAAATCTTTACATATAAAGGTATAATATACATATCTTTGTGGACAGTTATTTTTGAAATGATACATCAAGGTATCACATTCTGTATTATTATCTTGTATTAGCATAACGAAGTTTAAATCATTCATCACAAAATGTTTTTTTAAACTATTTTTTGACATTTCATTACTCCTTACACAATGATGTACACCATGTCTTTCCAATATCTTTAATTAAGCGAATCGTTGGATTAAATTTAGGTTGACATGTAAATAGATTGACCTAAAGGCACACTAGCAGCGAATGATTTTTGATTGAAAGCAAACGTAATGTATTAATTTTAAAGAGTAGTTTAAAACTGAGAAACGTCGAAGAGCTTTGCTTGATGATGTGGTTGAGAAAGTCATCGCAAATTGCCTCTCATCTAAATTTTTTAATGGTTACGTATATAGCCATTACGAGTACTATATAGAGCTCTACATACAAGCTGTACAGTTACGAGCTCTATTAACAGCTAACACTACATGTTTTTATCTTTTGCGCAGATGATGAAATGTCTCCCTCCTATTATCAGTATTTCTTATTGTCGGCACAACAGAAGACACCTGAAGTTTCAACAATGCGCATTTTAAAAATACTGCCTAGTGTTGAGTTCGACTGCGACGGATGCCCCACCAACAATAAGCGATTATTTTCTGCGTCGCTTGTGTCCTTTAAATGGCAAGACTTGAGATAGCACTCCTATTTGTCGAGATGAAAATTTGCTCAATTTTCACAAAATAGGCTTTGTCAGAAAGCAGGGTGCTGCGGTATCAACGGCTCTTTTCAACCGCAAATTACAGAAATGAAAGTTACAAAGTGTTGCGAAAATAAGTTCGCCGATAGCAGCAGCAACCAATAGTAGTGTAACAGCTGCACATATTTCTTTGATGCTTCTAATTCATTGTGTGAATGAACAATTGCTTGCACGTGATGGCATCAATGAACACTGAAGTAACGCCATTCTACTTATAACGCATTTCAGTGCGCAGGACAGCGGGCTGAACACAGTCATAGTGACCAAGAAGAGAAAAAAAATCGTGGTATTATGAAAGCCTAATAAATACATGAAAATCCGTAGACGACACGTGCGTAAGTGGCCAAATTGATTACTGCCAAATTTATTTTGCTTTTTACGACTAACATACCTAACAGGAAATGTATCGATGATTTTGTTTTTTTAATTCCAAGCATTATATTTTAAGTGATTGGGATTTTAAAATTTATGGTGGATAATAAAGAATATAACAATTTATGGACAATTTATTCTAATGGATGGATAATAACTAATATACTTTGTATTAGAATAAGATACTTGATAATCAAATTTAATCAGAGGAAATACATCATTAGCATGTATTTGGCCACGCTACTGTGTTGGATAGAGGAATTTGGGGCGAAACCTGATAGCATAGCAGTTCCTCCTGATGACCTCTAATTCTTATTCTGATACAACGTCTGTTATTTATTAGTCAATTCATAAAAATGACTTTTTAAATTTCAATTTTTTATTTTAACTTGATTTAAATTATAGAAAATCTAAAAACAATTATTAATTTTATTATTTAATTATTAAATTTTGATTTAGCATTATTATGTTTTGTTTAGTTTATAATTATATTAAATACATAGACTCAGTTAGCTGATTTGATTTCAAATTCGATTTCAAAATTGATTTCAATTTTTGATATATTTGCAAATTATATATTAACTATGATATAATTAAATTATTATATTAAATCGTGATTTGTTTAAAGGAATCTATTGTTAATTTCTTCTTCTAAAGTTCTTGAACTGAATTTATTTCAAAAATTGAATTCTGAAAAGCTTGACAACAAAATGATTACACTTAAAAAGTAGCACTTTTACTTAAAAGTTTCTTTTTAATTTAAATTTAAATTTAAAATTGCAAGTTGTCATTACAAACCAATAAGTTGTTGTAACAACAACTTACAATCAGTTATCGCCAAAACATAATGTCATTTTATTATAGAATGGTCCGTTATTTTGGTTGTCTCTGTACCTAATAAGAAAATAAATCTAAAAGTGGAAGTTTTGATACATGGATTAAATAATGTAAGGGACCAAAGAGCGTTTTTACTCTTATTTCATCTTCTACAGTTACTCATGGTTCTTTCTGTCCTTTTTATGTCAACAATGAACTCGGTCCTTAGATGTAATTTTGCAAAAGTGATCAAGTGTTCGAAGAAGATCGGTGATTCCTTATGCAAGTTCCTGAAATACGTACAACTAAAAGTATGTATACCGATGAAACGGTGTCAGCATGCTTTAGTGCTCTTATATAAAATCCGTAGAATTAATAAACTGCTATGTTATCAGGTTGCGGCTCCTACTTCTTGATCCAACATAACAGCTGGTGATAGTTCTACGGATTTTATATAAGAGCGTTAAAGCATGCTGACACCGTTATGGATGGATAATAAATAATATACTTTGTATTAGAATAAGATACTAGATAGTTTTATCAGAGGAAATACATCATTAGCATGTATTTGGCCCCGCTGCTATGTTGGGTAGAGGAGTTAGGGGCCGAAACCTGATAGCATAGCAGTTCCTCCTGGTGACCCCTCTAATTCTTATTCTGAAACAACGTATGTTATTTATTAGTCAATTCATAAAAATGACGTTTATTTTAAATTTCAATTTTTTATTTTAACTTAATTTAAATTATAAAAAATCTAAAAACAATTATTATTTAATTATTTATTTTTAAGCTAAACGCTACAGGAAAAATTATTTAATTATTTAATTTTAAAAGCTAAAGAAAAAAAGATAAAATTTGACCCCGCTGCCATGTTGGATCTAGGAATAAGCTCCCAAACCTGATAACATAGCAGTTCCTTCTGATGACCTCTAATCATTATTCTTATACATCGTCTGTTATTAGTCAATTAATAAAAATTGACTTTTAAAATCTCAATTTTAAATTTTAACAAATTCAAATCTCAATTTTAAATTACATAAAATATTATATAATAATTACTTGTATTTATAATTACTTTTTGTTTAATTTTTTAAATTCTATTTAGCATTGTTTTTAATTTATAAATTGTATAAAATATGTATACTCAGTTAGCGGATCTTATTAATTAAAGTATCAATTTGGATATCGTTATATAAATATTAATTATATAAAATCGTATATAATTATTTATTTATATTTAAAATTATTTATTAATACTTTTTATATTTAAATAGTATAAAATACGTAGATTCAGTTAGCTGATCTGATTTATTGCTTTTTCTGTAAGTCTTAAATCTTTGCAAGTTAAACGATGATTTAATGCAATGCGTAAAATTTACGTTTCTGCGTTGCATACAACAATTTGCTGGAGTAGAGGAAGTGGATTGTGTCGATTTTTGGATTGTGTCGATTTATATTTGCTAATTCCCTGGGAAATTTGTTTAATTTCAGCATATTTTAAGTAAAATTTGAAAAACTGTTATCGGAGAGACTTATGCAAGAAATTACGAAACATTTCCCAACATAATGCAACTTTGGCGGATAAACAAAAGTCAGATTCAATACATGGTGTATTTTATTATTGTTAAAATTTAACATTATTTTAATGCTAAAATAATTTAACGTCCATTATTTAAATTGACGCTATTATCGAAAGCTAGCATTTTTTCTGCAATAAATTTCTCGTGTCTATAATGTTCATCAACCTCACGAAAGTTCACTTTGACACGAAAACAAATCTTGATCGTTATTTTAATAAATTAAATAATTATATTTTATTTTTTATAAAAATATAAAAATATTTCTAAAATATCCAATAAGTATCAACATCAGACTTAGTCATTCTAAATAGATTCAATATGATGTCTCAAACTTTTTTACTTATAGACATTTTATCTATAAGGACTTAAATACATGTAATTGATTAAATGTAATTAATTTAATTTATGATGTTCAATTTAATAACAACTAAATTACGAGGGAATTTTTATATTCTAAGTATAATTTGTTAAAAATATAATTACATTCGTGTAAACTATTTTCCACATGTAAACTATATCCACATGTAAACTATTTTCGTGCAAATAAAATGCTTTTTAAAACTAATTAAAAATATTTTATAATTTTTTTTGTAAAATCGAATTTGTATATCGCAATAACTGTGACAAAATTATAACAATTTGATTAAAAGGTAAAAACTTTACATTGTGTTTGGTACGAACATGTATCTATACGCACATTGTATCCATACAAACTTGAATAAGTGAACACAGTGGCTTGTTGTATGGATATTAACATATACGATTTTACTATTTTGGAAGTAGCAATTTTGCTATTCTTATAAACATTCTTTAATGTATCTTGCTAGAAGTTTGATCTCTCTACTTTTATAAAGTAGAAGTTAAGGTATCTGCATGTTCTTGGACTTCTAATTTTTATTTTTATATTTGAATTGCACCTTTAATTTGTTTTGCTGCACACGTCTTTAAGCATCAACTTGATGATATCGTTAATCTAAAATTAATCGTTCAACAATTCTCGGGTCAGTTGCTCGTTACTTCTATTATAAGTTGCAAAACATTTCTGTTGAAATGTTTTGCATTTTTAAACATTCGCATTTATTGCAAACTTAAAGAATTTGATATTTCTACTATATGCTATATGTTGCTACATGCCATATAATATGATATATTTTATATAGCATATTATATGTTATATAATATATAACATATAATATAACATATAATATGTTATATAATATATAACATATAATATAACATATAATATGTTATATTATATGCTTTATATTATTTCTACATGCCATATAATATGTTGAATATGCTATATTTAACATATTTTATATTCAACAAACAGTCTTTTACTATAAAATATAATTATACATCTTTTATAATTTATATATTACTATTTAATAAATATTTAATTTATTACTTTGCAGTCATTTATACCATTGAAATGCTGATGACTCTTTTTGTTCTGCGCATTGCTTTAATCCTATCTACAAGCCAACAGCTTGTAGAACACAAGCTGTTAGAATACAAGCTTTGATATAATGCATGCCTTAGTTTCATTATTTATATATTATAAATAATTTATATATTGATTTATATTTATAATTTATATATTACAAAATATGCTATCATATTTATTTATTTTCTTATGGCTTAGCGTATTTGGATATATTTTGAAAAATATTTTTGGAATATCTTTTAAATCAATTAAAATATCTTTTGATTAATTGGATACAAGAATTTTTAAATGTGTGTTTTATTTTGTATTACTTGACATATTGTCTGATGTTACTTATTTTCAGTAGTGAACTTTAAAATAAATATTTAAACTAACTGATTTTGATGGATTTATTAAATTTGGAATGTTAGAGCAGAATCAAGGATAATAAGTTTATTTTTATGTTTTGCATCATCAAAAAAACAAAATACAATTTGTTTGTGAATTTATTATTTGGGAAAACAATTTTCCAGCTTCATAATTCCAAATATATGAATACGTAAATTATAAATAATAGGACTAAATCAAAATAATATCAACAAATTTATAAATTGGAGGAATTTGCGTATAATGGAACTAAGTGGTAGATTAATATGGCAATTGTTTACCCTGTAGAGTTTTGTCTCCTAGTACGTCATCGTAATGCCCTAAATAAATATAACATTTATTTACCCTTGCACTCTATATTTCTCATTAATTTAAATTAATGTATTTATCAGTAATTAATATATTTCTCATTAATATTCATGTATTTATCATTAATAAATATATTTCTCATTAATATTTTTGCTTATACAAAATTTCTCAGTATTAATAATTGCACAGAACTAAGTGGTAAAATCTGAATTAAACAATCTTTAATATTTGGCACGAAGAAAATGATGGATTATACTATGTGGTGCGAAATGCGAAGCAGACAAATTCTGCGTTGAAATATTCATTATTACACATTAATTTCTCTGAAAATATTTGTTGCTGTTTTATTTTTTAAGTTTAAACTTTGGAACAATCAAAACACAAATATATTTTTCATGTTTCGCTAGTATAAATATAAAATTAAAATAGTGTTTATTGATCCTGTTCCGAAATTCAAAATATACATGTTCTATTTTGCTAGAGAAAAATCTGTATATTTTGTCGATGCTTGCAAAATCCAGCGAAATGTAAAAGTTAATTGCATTTAATTATTGATCCCGGTCCAAAATTATCTGTTTAAAGTATAAAGAATGAATTCAAATCACTTATTTTTAAGAGATAACTAATAATTTACTCTTTTTAGATATTTTTATATCGCATTTTAGTTAACGCTTCAATTATTCAGTCATCAATGCTAGCATATTATTTTCAATAACTAAGTAGCGATTAAAGTTTTCACAAATATAAAATGCAGGTGTCATTATTTGTAGCATATTATTGGATCTTTTTGTCCGCACATATTGGTTCGTTCAATGGATTCTTTTTATTTTAATCACAGATAATCATAATTTATGGATACAGTGTGAGAAAAGTTTAAAGTAACTTTATGTATTTTGTTATTTTTATAGACATGACGCAATATTTATGTCACAAATGAGTGTGATAATTATGTGATATTAATTAGATAATTTGATTAAAAATTATTGGTTTATGCTAAAAATATGTTTCCTTTTGTAATTATCACGTGAATTATAATGTTTATCATAAACTCGTTTATTTTAAAATCGATATTCTTACCGAAATTCATTTACTTTCTCTAAATTTTTAATTTCTTAATTTTAAACATTATGTTCTAATTTATGATATAATTTTAAATTTTATTAAAATCTACGGTAATTAGGTAAATCGATGTACTCGTACTGTGAATATTTTACAGTCAGATTGTTTTAAAGCCATTTACAGATGGTACATAATTTACTGTCTAAATAACAAAGCATTTAATATTATGACAGTTGAACGTCATAACGTTCAGCATTACGACATGTTGAATTCATAAAAAAAGCCTTAAATATTATTATGAAATGAATTTAGTTTCAATAACTTTAAAATTAGAGGCACTTTAATTCATTATTTGAACATGCATACTCGACAAAAAATATATTTGGCCTATAAAAAATGTTGGATTGTAACATATAATGATAGTTTAACTCACTCTTTAGTAAATTGTATGATACACTGAATGGCATTATTTTAATTCACTAAGTATTTAAACAAATCATATAAATATAACTCCAAAATTTTATAAAATTTCAACAAAACCAAGGTTTATATGTAGTGATTTTAAATTTAATCATATTTTCGTCTTTATAAACAAAATACTCAGAGTAATTAAAACACACTTTAAAACATTTTTTTAACATTGTAAGGTGATCGAAAGTGTTTTATACTGTTATAAAACACTATTTCAGCATTAATTCCTCAAAATAATTTTTAGAACACAGAGGGAATTTTAAAGAATATATTTTAACCAAGATTAAGAAATTAAAATGTACACCTTAATTTTAAATATTACATTTCGATTTTAGAATAAAATTTATTTATATCTTTTATAATCTATCATCTTCTAATAATCTATTAATCTATCATCTTCTAATAAATGATAGATTTTATATCAGCTGTTCTTATTTGAATTGAAAACATTTTAATTAGGATCAAGAAATTAAAACGTAAAGCTACATTTTTACAATTTAAATATTGCATTTTAACTCTAGAATAAAATGTTGATGAAAAGCATTTTTAACTTATGCTTTCAAGAGATAGTGAGAAAATTCTGCGTGAATTATGTACGCAATCATGTTTAGCCAGACGCGGAAGAACGACGATAACAGTAGCAAGTACCGTTTCGTCATCAGAATGACTCATCAGTGCCAGATATTACCCACTACTAGATACAGAGGAGGACTGGCAGACGGCACACGAGTCATGTGTTTGAAGTTCCAGAAAGATTTCTGGTAACTTCACATTAAGTGCTAAATCAGCACTACTGATTCACCAAATAGGATCATTAGCAAAAGCACTGGCAAATGCAGCGCTGGTCTCTTTTATATCGGCTAATATCTTTTTAAATTTTCAAGAGTGAGTGTGAGACCATTCCGCTTAAATTTATAAATAAAATATTACACAATTTATTTATATGTGTTTATATATTTTATTTATATATTTGATGGAATCAAAAAGAAGACGAAAACAAAAACAAAAATAACAAGCATTTATAAAAAAAATTAAGATTGTATTTAAAAAATAACTATATAATAACAACTATTGATAATGCGATTAATAACTTTGTCTTCATATGCAAAGAAAATATGAAATATTGATGATGTTTCAATTACATTTTGTAATTATTTTGTAATTATTATATTATTATGTTAATTATGTTATTATATTATATTATTATATTATGCAATTATTATATTAATCTATAATGGATAAAAAGTATAAATTTTGAATCAGATAATAAAACTATAACTATATTATATTAGAATCCAAAATTACAAAAATATAACTTCTAGGTTTAGATGTTGTATTTATGAATCTGAGCTCATAAACCCAGAATTACGTTTCCGACAAAAATTAAGAAATAGCTTCAGGTCAACTAGGTACTTTTTGGTACCTTGTAAAAATTTTCACCCTTAAGGAAAACAATGAATTGTGATTTTGAATATAGAGTTAATTCAAAAGTCTATGCATCGCTTCAAGTAAACAAAATTCGTTCGTTCAAGTGAAGAAAATCTGGTTAATATGTAATATTAAGGGATTTTACATTTTTGGTACATTGTTTGATTGAATTATTGTAAATAATAATTATTTAATTATTATTAATAATTATTTTGGTGTCTTATTGTAAACAAAAATTCATGCAAGTCTTTCTCCGTGCTTGATTGTATGTTAACAGTTTTTTCTTTTAACTAATGTGTCTAACAGTTTCCTGTTGTTCAATACTACAACCTTGTCTTTTCCTGTCATGTCAAGAGTTGCTGATGAATATTCGAACAAAATTCAATTTGAAAAAGAAAATTTAAATGTTCCCTCTGTACAAATATTGTAATATATTATCCATTAAAAACATTATAAACATTATAAACATTATATATAAATATATAATAATACATATGAATAGATAAATAGATATAACTATAAATAAGTAATTTTATTAGAAACGTGTTCAATTGCAAGTTTATCATTAACTGTGCTATCCTAAACTGTTCATGCTTCTTGCGCTGGCCATCACTCTTAAATGATGTATCTAACATCATTACTCCCATTTCATGGTCCGGATTATGTATGCAATAATTCGCTGCTCCATCCCTTCCAATGCGTTTAGCGCGTATATCTGAGCAACGACAATTTATCCTTTCTCTCTAACACAAAAATATATTATATTTTTACTTTTACAGTTAGTTTTGCATTTAATTGCGTATCTCAGATTTGTTACACGATGCTTCTTTTTTCAAGCAAACCTTTTCAAAGTTTTCTTATAAAGGACACTGTGTGTTGAAAGCTCGCAAGAATAAAGATAAGTTTTTTCATATAATGTCTATAAAACCATCATTAACAAAAGACACGAATTCAGGTCTACAAAATAATATTTAATAATATAGTAATATAACATATAAATAATAAAATATTATTTATATAATATAACAATAAAATAATAATATATAATAATATTTTCAACAAAATATCATTAAAAATATATTTAAACTCTTAAGCAGAAACTTTTTATGGATGGATCACTTTGTATTAGAATAAGATACTAAATAAGCAAATTTTATTAGAAGAAATACGTCATTATCACGTCTTAGGCCTCACAGCTATTTTGGGGCTTAATCCTTATTCTAATGCATCAAATGTTATTAGCCAATTCATAAAAAATTACTTTTATTTTAAATTTCAATTTTTAATTTCGACTTGATAGAAATTGCATTAAATCTTATCTAACGTTTATTAATTATTTATAATTATTTATAATTTAATTATTTAAATCCTATTTAGCATTATTTTTAATTTATAAATTGTCATCAGAGGAAATACGTCATTAGCATGCATTTGGCTCGACTGCTATGTAGGGTCGAGAAATTGGGGCCGAATCATTATAACGTAACAATTCTTCCTGATGACCTATATTCTTTATTCAAATACATCGTATATTCTTATGGTTGTTATGACAATATTATTTTCACATGTATTGTTCCTATGCTTGAAACAGTAGCACGCTACTAATCAGCCTGATTGGGTCTCATCAGCTGCCGACCCATCAGCTGATAATACCCATCCAGGCTGATTAGTAGCGCCCTGATGTATCAAGAATAGGAACAATACCTGTGATGATAATGTCGTGCTATAACAAAAAGAATTTTAGCCCACAGATGCAATCAAGTTAAATGAAAATATCACATATTATTTATTAGTCAATTCATAAACATTGATTTTTTCAATAAAATTTAATTATAATTTTTTTTATTTATTTTTAATTTATAAATTATATAATATATGTAGACTCAGTTAGCCTATCTGATCTTTTAATGAGCAATATCAAATGATAAATTCGTCAATTTATCAAATAATAAATCTACAGTTTTAATAAATACCGTTAAAAGTTATAATAACCTGTATACAAATTGAACATAACCAAGTGTAAATTGGAGATACTCTGTAGTTTAGCCATAACTATATATTTTTATCCTCCAAGATTTTAATATTTATTATTACATTCGCTAAAAATTTTAAGTTAATAAATATGGAGATATATCTTGAAGATATATTGTCAGTACGGTAATAATGATTATACTATATTTCTAAACTTAATGCAAACTTATGTTTACTCTGTAAAGTTGTCTACATTGACCGTTTTGAACAACCAAAAATTTTTGAAAGCACGACTTGTACTACCTGGTTGCTTATCAACATGACAACAGAGTAGACATCGCCAATTAGTTTTCCAGCTTAACTTAAAATTTTACTATAATTAAAATAAAATTAATGTAATAAATTTACAAAAATTAATGTAAATTAATATAAATTAATATAAATGTATATTAATTAATATAATTTGTGTGTATACATGGGATATCATTATTACTTTTGTGAATTCTGAATAAAATCCTTGAATTAAGTCCCTACAAATACCGTCCTGGGTTCCGAAACGTTACAGTTTAATTGTTCTAATTACTTTACACCTATAAACCAATAATATTCCTAACGGATTTGGCTACTAATTCTTTTTTCCTAGACTGTTTAATTTTTGCAGTTTGCTAGTAAACTTTGTATGTCATGTCCACTACTTCGTTAATCGAAATGAGTAAGCTGTCATTGAGTATATTAATAGTTTTGATGTATTTTAATTAGTAAAACGTGTATTTTATATAAATTGTATTTCCAGGGTATTACCAGACTCTACTTATTTCCTGTTTATAATGTCCCAGAATAATTATAATTGTTGCAAAGCTATGTATACAATTACTTTCATAACACCGCCAAGATTGATATGACTTATCTGCTAATGCTTTATGTGTTATCATCTTTTATATATCAGGTAATCAATTTTATTTTGTCTTGTAATATATATAGATCATTAATTTTGTCTTTTACTATATTGCTAAGCTTCGTGTCTCGTTTCAGCTGTCAAATTTTATAAGAAAGTTAAAGCTTTATTTGACATAAGCGCTTTATTTGACTTAAGCTTATATATCTGGTATATGTCGAAACACTATATTCTGTTTGGCAGCAGTTGTGTTAAATAGTTAATAGCCAGTCTTCTGGTACAGGTAATTTCTCTAAACATTTATAAAACAAGTGTTGTTTATAATAGAAGCATTTTATTTGGATCCTTTCCCCTTTAGTTTTGATAATATTGGCATTTATGTTTTAAATAAGTCACATTGCAACAGCTTAATAAGCGTTAATATAAGTTTGGAATCTAGCTAGTCTACTACGCGTATTGATAATCAATGCTTATCTACTTGATGAGAAAATGTAAGTGATAAAACGGGTAAGGTCAATGCCAACAACCCTTTACATGTGCTTACTTTATTAATTACTACAATTTAAAACAATTTATATTGGCATTGTACATCGGTTGTACATGTCAGCCGAAATTTTTATTCGATATTAAGGCAATTGTATAGAGGATATCAGTAAAATCACTTTAAAATTGTGTTAATAATTCGGTCATTTTAATGGTGCTGCATTAAAACTTATTTAATGGTTCGGATTTAAACGTTACGGGGAATCAAAATACACCGTCGCATTTTGAAATTCACGTGTTGTTGAAATTCGTTACTTTAAAATTAAAGGGGATTAACCTTGAATGAACTTTATGTAGCAAATATTGTATAACACCGTAATATTGTATTTTTCATTTGAATATTGAAGAAATTTTCTTAGACATTCACAGTCTTAAAAAAATCAGACTAGATAATTGATTCTACGTATTTTATGTTATTTATAAATTAAAAATAATGGTAAATAAAATTCAAATAATGAAATAATTATAAATAATAAATAATTGTTATAAAAAGTCAATTAATATTGATAATAAAAGTCAATTATTATGAATTGACTTTATGGATTAGAGGTCATTAGGAGTAACTGCTATGTTATTATGTTTCGGCCCCTATTCATAAGACCCAACATAGCAGCGGGGCCAAATACATGCTAATAACGTATTTCCTCTGGTGTAATTTGATTATCTACTATTAATAATCTTCGCAATTATCAGTATTGCGAAGTATGGGTAATTTGAAGTCTACACATTCCGACTCACTTTCCAGCATACCAGTCACCATGCCAGATTTTGTATGGGTATCCATTAAGTGTGAATGCGTGGTCATACACTTGGGATATTGGGAATACGGAAAACACGCAGCATCCACTACCTACAAGTCCGCTGTGAAAGTAATGTGCGTAAATATATCGTGACTTTAGTGCATCTCTAATGCGGATGAAATCTGAATACATCCAGACTTCTTGCAGAGCGGTAATGTCGAATTGTTTTCGAATTAATTCTTCACCAATTTTAATAAGACGTTCATTCTTTTTCTTCGCAATTATCGGTATACCCCATACATTAAATGTGAGTACCTTGATATTGAAGCAATCAGACATTTTTTGCTTTCACTTATGAGTTTCAGATCAGTTTAACATATTTAAGCGTTTCTAAAATCACTAAAGAAACAAGTAAATTATTCTAATAAGATGGTACAATTAGATAATCACAACTGTCGTTATTTACGTTTTAGTTTTTACAATTAGTAAATAAATAGAATCAGGTCAGTTAACTACGTCTGCGTATTTTATATTAATTATAAATTTAAAAATAATGCTCAATAAAACTCATATAATTAAATGAATAATAAATAATTATAAATAATAAATAATTGTTATATAAGATTTTATATAATTTATAATCAAGTTAAAATAAAAAATTAAATTTAAAATAAAAGTAATTTTTATGAATTGACTAATAAATAACAGACGTTGTATCATTATAAGTTAATTGAGTCTTTTGATTATAAACTAATAAATAAATAAAAATAAATAATAATATAATTCTAAATCAATAAATCAAAATATAATAATTAGATAATAAATAATTATAAATAATTATTATAAGATTTTATTTTATATCAAGTTTAAATAAAAATTGAAATTTAAAATAAAAATCAATTTTTATGAATCGAAAAATAAATAATAGACGATGTATCAGGATAAGGAATATATGTCATAACGAGGAACTGCTATGCTATCAGGTTTCGGCCCATTTTTTCGACCCAACGTAGCGGCGGGTCAAATTTTATCAATCTTAAAACGCGTTTTCAACTAAACTTGAAATTTGAAAAAATACATTCCCTCTTAAAAAATCAACTAATATTTTAACTCAGTATTTATTCAAACTAGAAGACGGCTAGAAAATATCCGTTTTCATTTACTTAAAAATTGTTCAAACTATAGTCGAACTATAAAATTAATATGAGAAAATCATATGGAATGAAACTATTTTTTAAAGATAAACAATCCATTTAAATATATTTAAGTAAATAAAATAATAAAATCCAAAAAAAAATAAAATTTTGCTTATATAAATATCTGCAAATTATCATCATTTTATCCATTTTTAGTAATTTTTTTGTAAAAATTAACTTGCTAATTTAAAATTAAGCAAAATTGTGATTTTCTTGGGTTTTATTACTAATTTACTCATATTAATGATACTTTATTTTTATATAATGTAATTCAGCTTTATGAAACGTCTTCTACTTTGAAATATTTCTGTTGATTTTTAATGGCGAAATTTTATACCACTAGGTTTTCGTGGGTACTTAAAAGATCGTTTGGCCCATTCAGCAATAGATGAAATGCATCAGTATTGTCAACATAACAGTCATCAGCTTGCTATAGCTGTCTTTCTTGATTTTTCTGCTGCATTTGACCGCGTTTCCGAACCTTTTGTTATCTCTTCTCTCAGGTCCCTCGGGTTGCCTGCGAGAATTGTTAACAGGGTGGAGATATTGTTGTATACCAAGCGATTCTTCTATGAAGACGACCCTGATACACGTCAGTTTTACCCTATTACAAGTGTGCCTCAGGTTCCACACTTTCCCCCATCTAATATCTTGCTGCCTCCATTGAACTATACAAAACCTTTAAACGCGACCAACGTCTAGTGGTCTACGCTTATGATACTACATCCCTGTTCTCTGGACGCATGTGCAAAGATGTAATCTCTGACATCAGCCGTTTCTTTTTAAGATTAAAAAATCAGTTACCCATATCCAATCTTATTTTAAACTCCTCTTAATCGCAGATGGTTGTCTTTCATGGCGCTCCTACCACAAAGAAAAAAGTAAAGATACCAGCACTCTCAGCTTTCTTCCATATTGACTAATCAACCACTACCTACCTTCACAAGTTGAGTAAAATACATGGGTTCACCATTACGCTAAACTGGTCAGTGAAAGCCGACATGGAGAGACTCAAACGTATCCTGAACAAAACTAGGTCGGCCCTGAAACGGGCTCAGCATCTGTCATTAAATTGGAAAGCTCAAGTGCGCCTCTGAGGTACTTAGGCTATCTCGGGATTAGTCTTCTTTTTTTAAAAGGACGTCCCCCAGATCAAAGACTAAGGTTTCTCAAGCTTCTCATCTTGCGATTACCGAGCATTATCCGCCTCGATTGGATTCTTCGGGAAGTGAAAGACCTCGGGTGGTATAGTCGGAGAGCGGCGTGTTGGATTGGCTGGAGGGCTCAGATCCTTGTGGACCTAAGGCCGTGACACAATGAAGACTCCATTAACGAATGAATGTTTTATGTTTTCTTTTTCTTCATGTTTTTCATTTTAAAACTTTTTAATGAAATTCTTATTATTAAAGTACAATTATAATGTATAATAGTATAATTCAAATGTATATTAAAGTATAAAAGTATTTTTTATATCATAAAAGGAAATATAAGTTGGTTTCGACAGAGAAGTATTATCCTATCGTGTTTGATAAACACGAGTTTTGATCTACACGAGATTATAATGTAAATTTAGATTATGACGATTGCTTTAGTCATTGAGGGTTTTTACAATTTAAGGATTGGTTATCTGATTAGATAAAATATTGTTTTATCAAATTTCACGATAAAGTCAAATGTTGAAAAATAAAATCATAAATCATCGTCTGTATTGCAGAGGATCTCCAATTAGGACACGTATAACTAGCGCTGCATTAAAAGTTTAAAAAAGTACAGTTTTTTAAGCGTTGAAATGAAACAATCAAAAGTGTGAAATATGTTATTATTTTATTAGAAGAAAATCAATATATTGTCATTTTATTATTTATTATAATATAGTAATCTTAAACAAATCTAACGCAAACCTTAAAGACCACTGGGAACAATAAGAGAGATATCTGTGTTCAAAATTTTTGGACAAAGTTTGAATGATTTTTAAAATAATTTTAATTTTCAGATTTCACTGGAATATGTATTTTGTAAACCACTACATCATGCAATAAAATCGATTATTTACAAATTTATCGCTGATTGATAATGACTTCATCGTCAATAGATTTACCATTTAATTCAAAGTCAATTTCTGAAAACATCGAGGATAAAGAAAACATACGAAAACGACCTTATCCCCGGGACAAAGTTGATTCGACATCATCAGCATCATCATCTCAGCCACCTTCATCTGAACAGTCCTTTTCTAGCATTAATACTGACTCAACTGTGCTTACCTTGCCTAGTAAAGCATCCGAAGATACAACCAGGAAACTACAAAGCGCTGTCCCTCTGACTGAAATTCTCTGTGTGAATGACATTCTTGCAGAGAATCCGATTAAAAATCACCCAGTTTTAGATGTATATGACCGGGCTTCAGTTGTATACTGGGTGACAGAAGTTTGTGAAGCGTTTGCCTTAAGCTGTGAGACAGCCGAACTTGCTGTCAACTATCTCGACCGATGCCTGTGCAATATGTCTAATATGGACCGTAAACAAATGCAAGTGCTTGCTATGGCATGCATGTACGTTGCATCTAAACTGGAAGAAGTTTATCCACCCAGCTTACTTGAATTTTCAGATATTAGCGACCATCTCTGCAAAATACATCATATCGCTAATTTGGAACTTGAAATACTGTTATCGCTAGAATGGCGTTTAAGGATAACACCTGCTTCAACGTGTTTGAATTATCTTTGCCAATGCTATGATATGTCCATAGATCATCGGAACCTATCCGAAGGGGAATACAAAAAGCAACCTCCAGAAGTCCAGATACCACGGCAGTCATCTTTTCGTCGGTTCACCTCTATGGCACCAACTGTACAGCGATTTGTTGCAAAAATGCATACTACATATGATACCACGATATTTAGCAATACCATTCGAGTGCTTAATCTAGCAATCATGGACAGTTGTTGGTCACAGTTTTCCGGATTGTCCCTTGCTGCCTCTGCACTTTGCTTTGTTTCCGGCAAAAAAATTTCTCAAATACCAAACCTTTCTATTGATGAATACGAACGCTGTCTTAGGTGGATGAAGCCGTTTTACGATGTAATGAAAAATGTCCGACCAAAATTCCTTAAATTGCCAGATACGGCAGATAAACGCAAATTATCGCCTTTACATCGAATCCAACAATGTGAAGGATCTATAATTCTTTTGGTAGGTGAAGTTCAAGTTTTGTTTAATATTTGTTAAGAAATCTTGATGTATTATAAATATAAGACATCGAAATTTACAGATTTTAGCTCCAAAGTTGTTTAGAGAATGTGTGGACATTTTTGAAAATATTTAAATATTAAATATATATTTTGTCTTATTTTACGAATGTTTATAATCGTGCAAGGCTCTCGCTAGTAATAGAACATCATAAATGCAAGATAATCAAACTGAAACTATTGAGATTGTAAAATTTAAATATAAAATTTAAAAAACTTTTATTTCCACCTTGATGTTTCTCAGGGTAAAATGATAATTATATATTATTAAAATATAAAAATATATTTTTATATTATACATTACATCTTATTCCAATTTGATATTATGGACCTCTGCTTTTTAAATTTTGTGAATTCTTCATCAATTTTTTTTTGCATTGTAAAGGATACTGTTTGCATGATGCTAAAACATAATCGATGAGCAGTTTCAGCCTAATTGATGGACAATTTGGTTAAATATACACATGTGTCTATTTAAAAGACGGCTTCATTTTATTTTCTGATAAATTTGAACAGACAGCGCCAATTCTATCAGACTATCCTTAATCGTACTTAACTATACAAACTTAAAAATATTTAATGCTTTTAAATATTAAATATTAAATCATCAGGTTTGTCCTTTGTATCCACTTTTGTTCCTTGTTTACATGGACAAAATAACGAGACGGGCTGCTCTGTCAGATACCGGTGTTTAGTTCGGTTCCATCAGGATACCATCTCTGCTTTTTGCAGATGATGTTATCTTGTTGGCTTGTTCTGAGAACTTACAATGCCTACTAGATCGATTTACGATGGAATGCCAAGCAGCAGGGATGTTGGTTAGTACCTCTAAGACTGTCTATGTGTTCGTCTAGGATTCATGTGTCAATGCCAACCCAGATTAGGGAAACTATTCTTCCTTATGTGGAGGACTTTGAGTAGCTTGGGTTATTGTTCTCGATGGACGGCAGGAACGTCAGGGAGATTATGGAGCGGATCTGTTTAGCTAACGCAGCAATGCGTTTTTTGTACAGGTATGTCGTAATGAAGCGGGAGTTGAGTCTACGGGCGAAACTTTCAGTATCGCGTAATTTTTGTTCTTATTTTAACCTATGTAATAAGCTTTGAACTTGACTGATCGGATAAGATCTCGGATACAGGCGACAGAAATGAGGTTCCTTCGCGGTTTAGCCGGTATTAGCCTTAGAGATAAGGTTAGGAATTTGGCCATTCGGGATTGACTTGGAGTAAAGTCGCCGCTTCTCCACATGGAAGAAAGACAGTTGAGATGCCTAGGACACGTTCTAGGGATGTCAAAGAGATCGCCTTTCTTGGAGGGTCTTCCAGTCCGGACTCTCTGGATAGATACATCGAGGTAGACCTTGATAGCGGTGGAGAGATCAAATCTCAAAACTGACCGAAGAACGTCTTGGGCTATCTAAAAGATAACTCTGGTCTGTAGCCCTACATCGCGATGTCTAGACTAGTTTGGTTCGTACATTGCCTCTAAAACCCGACACCTGAACCAATGGTTGACAAGAAAAATCTTGTGGTACTTTTATTTTTTTCTTGTCAAGAAATTGCTGTGTTGTTCTCAAATTTTTAAATATTAATATTTAATATTTTTTGTTTTAAAAATATTTTTAAAAACAATAAGTTTGCCTATATATAAATAAACAAATAAACATTTATAATTAAATGTTATTTTTATGTTTACTTATAAAAATAAATATACTAAAAACATGCATTTTAAATTAATTACGCTATTATTAAAATAAAGAACTTGATCCTAAGAACATAGCGAACAATATTTCTTGTCACCTTTTCATATAAATTGTATATTTATGTTAACAGTTTTAATGCAAATTGCTGATAAAGAACTTGATCCTAAGAACATTGGCGAACAATATTCCTTGTCTCTTTTTAATAAAAATTGTGGTATATCTATTTTAACCATTTTTAATGCAAATTGTTGTTTTACATTGCTTACCGACATATTTTTAATTTTGTTTTAATAATTTATCAGTTATTCCTGGTAATTCCTTTAATTTAAGATTTTTGTTTTACGACATTCTTTTAAAATGTGCGAAAAATTAAAATTTTTAATTTAAAAATAATTTAAAATTATTATTAATTTATTTATTATTAATTAATTTTTAATCATAAGATATCAGCTCTAAGATATCCACTAAATTCTATGTATTTTGATGTAATCCAAATTTCAAAATTGTTAATATTTGTATATTCGTTGGTAACAAAGCATATAATTCAAGCGATGAATCTTGAACGGAACAAAAATTTATCTCAATGTATGAGCATAAGTTAGCAAATTTCTCTAATTCACTGATTTTTCGAAAATTAAAATCATTTTTTAATTATTTTAATAATGAAACTTGCTTTTTAAATTAAATTATTTTTAATTTAAAAATAATTTAAAATTATTATTAATAAAAAATAATAATTTTTAACTTGATTTTTTAATCATGAAAGCTAAAATTTATAGTTATTCCATTATATTACATTAGTTTGAATTTCATTATTTTAGTAGTGCACAGCCATCTTGATGTACGAATTATTTATCTACAACATAATTTTACTTGTTTTTAGAAAGAAGCTCATGCATTAGCCGAGATTACAATGCCCAATGACCATTATCTTTTGAATATCAGCAATAAGAAATTTCCAATAAGGCCACTTCAGAAAAGGCGAAAACTATGTTGATTAGTTGAACATGTCGATTGCAAATTGTCGTTGATAAAAATTGCTTATTTTGTTGTTTGTGTTTAACCATCATCTTACGGAAATTGTTTCTGTGTTAAATTTCAAGAATTTGGTTTTTTTACAGTTGTATTTGATGTCTAGATTTATTTTATTAATTTAGAAAGTTGGATGTAATAGCTACAGTTTGTGAATGCGTTTTATATTGTCCTTGTAAATACTAGATTATTGATCTAGTAACACAGTTATTGATTTTAACTTGTTATTGATCTATTTATTTTGAACCACATCAATTTGAGCGTGATATTTAGCATTTTTAAACCACTTTTGTTCTTCGATGCCACATCACTTTTTGTTGTTTATCTGATATGTATCTGGTTGTCTCTGCATTCGGCTTTGTTACTGGAAAAAGAATTTCTCAAATCTGAGAAACTGAGTCTACGTATTTTATACTATTTATAAATTAAAAATGATGTTAAATAAAAATTAAATAATAAATAACAATATTAATTATAAATAATAAATTATTATATAAGATTTGATTATATAGTATATGCTATTCTACTTATCCAAATTAAAACTTTAATTAATAAGAAATGCTAAATAGAATTTAACTAATTAAATAATAAATAATCGTTAGATAAGATTTTATGTAATTAATATTAAGTTAAAATTTAAATTTAAAATAAAAGAAAAATTTTATGAATTGACTAATAAATAACAAATTATGTATCAGAATAAGGATTAGAGCTCTTCATATGAAACTGCTATGTTATCAGGTTCCCCTGATATTCGTCGACCAAAAATAGCAGCGAGGCCTAACACGTGATAATGATGTATTTCATCTGATGAAATATGATTATTTAGTATCTTATTCTAATACAAAGCATACTTTTTATCCATCCATATTTATAAATCTTTATAGATCTTGTTCCAGCCTACAACCGCTTTAAGCAGGCAAGCCTCCTGTCAGACGCTGCTGGATGGCACGTTGTAAAGTTTGGTCTGGATCACTTACACTAAGTGGCGACACCAAAAAAGTAACGTAAAAATAATGACTTAACAAAATTTACGTGTACTCAACTAAAGAATACGTAAGTAATACGACAAACAAATATTTTTCATTAAATAATAATTGTAACTGCAATACCGCAGGTGTAGTGTAACTAATACAATTTACATGTTAATTACAATATAGTGGTAAAACATATCAAATGTTAAAAACTAGGTTTAGACAACACATATATAATATACAGCATAATAGTCAAACTATATTTCATATGCATATGAGATTAATATGGCATGATAAAAAACGCTTAATTTCATGTACCTATTGGAATTGAAGTACGTGATACCAGGAATTGGCAGTAGTAGAGTAAATAATAAAAAAATATATAATAATAATCCGGAAAGACGCAAGCCAAGAAGTCATGGCGATAAAAGAAAAATAGGCATAAAAATATTAATAAAGATAAGTATATATATGAGCAATTAGAAATATTAAAACAACTTTTAAGAGATAATAAAATAAAAATGCTGTTTTACAGGGTGTAATAGCAAATTATACTTTATATATTTGTACACTTGATGGTGCCAATGTAAAACAGCATTTCTATTAAAAGGAATTTAGTGCCTGATGCATGGTTAAACTGCCATACGCACTGGCATGTACAGAGCTTTTGCTAAATTCCCTCTGATGATTCAGATAAAGAGTAGTTCTGTTTTTCGAGATTTAAACACTGTTTAAGCGTGTGCTAAGGTGCCTATGGATGATGATTGAATTCACGGTCCTGATGCGCTCCGTTAGAGCGAAACGCGTCTACCGTTGTTATAGTTTGTCGTCACACATAGGATTACTGGGCATACGTAGCGATTTTGAATATTGCGAGAATAATTCGGTTCTATTTCTTTGTCTGATTAAGATATATAGGATGCTGCCTGGTGTTTATGCCTCCTCACGAGGAAAACAGTGATTTATTTACGAGTACACAATTGGGTGTTCTAGGGTAGGTGTAACACCAAATTATATTTTATATATTTGTACACTTTAAAGTGTCCCTGTTAAACAGAATTTCTATTAAAAGGAATTTAGTGTCTGATGCATGGTTAAACTGCAATACGCCTTGCCATTCACAGAGCCCATGCTAAATTCTCTCGGATGATTCAGATAAAGGGTAGTTCTGTTTTTCGAGCTTTAAACACTGTATAAGCATGAGTAAAGGTGCATATGGATGATTATTTAAGTCACGGTACTGATGAGCTCCGTTAGCGAAACGCGTCTACCGTTGTTGAAGTTTGTCGTCATATATAGGATGACTGAGCATATGTAGCGACTTTGAATATTGCGAGCATAATTCGGTTCTATTTCTTGGTCTGGTGTTTATTCCTCCTTATGGGGAAAACAAAGTTGATTTATCTATAAGTACACCATTGGGTATTCCAGTGCAGGTGTAACATCAAAATATATTTTTATTTGTACACTTGAATTGTCACTGCAAAACAGCATTTCTATTAAAAGGAATTTAGTGTCTGATGCGTGGTTAAACTGCAATACGCATTGCCATGCAGAGAGCTTACACTAAATTCCCTCTGATGAATCAGATTAAGGGTAGTTCTGGTTTTTGAGCTTTAAAAACTGTTTAAGCGTGTGTAGGGTGCTTATGGACAATTATTAAAGTCACGGTACTGATGATCTACGTTAGAGCGAAACGCGTCTACCGTTGTGAAAGTTTGTCGTCACACATAGAATGACTGGGCATACGTAGCAACTTTGAATATTGCGAGATTAATTCCGTTCTATATCTTGGTCTGACGAAGATGCATAGAATGCTGTTTGGTGTTTATGACTCTTCGTGAGAAAAATAGTGATTTATTTATGAGTACACCATTGGGTGTCCCAGGGCAGGTGTTACAACAAATTATATTTTATATATTTGTACATTTGAAAGTGTCCCTGTAAAACAGCATTTCTATTAAAAGGAATTTAGTGACTGAATCATGCTTAAGCTGCAATACACTGCCATGCACAGAGCTAAATTCTATCTCATGATTCAGATTAAGGGTAGTTCTGCTTTTCGAGCTTTAAACACTGTTTAAGCGTGAGTAAAGGTGCCTATGGATGATTATTGAAGTCACTGAACTGATGCGCTCCGTTAGAGCGAAACGCGTCTACCGTTGTTGAAATGTGGCATTGTGAATAAAGGCGTTTCCGACAGGTTGCTTAATTGACTTAGGCTTACGCTTTATTTACCAGATCGAATTGTTATGCGGACCATCCTTAAACACTAGGCAGAGGTTGTTGCTGAATTGTCGTTGCACTCGTTGGATCCTAAATGGATACGACATGTATAATGGTAGTGCACGGATATGCTGAGTAAACAACGGTCCAGGATTTCTTACGAAATTCGGAATTTTTATAAAATGATGTTGCTTGATAGACTAGACTTCGATTCACGACTTTTAGTCATCATGTCACTTATATATAGGGAAAATCGAATTTGATTTACACCCGCGTTGTTGGATCGTTTTAAGATGCTTTAATATTTGAAAAATCGGTATCCAAAAGAGGAAAAATACAACAAAAGTAATATTTAATTAAAACGTTTCGGCACAATGCGTTCTTCAGTTTTTGCTTACACACCGTTGTTGAAATTTGACATTGTGAATAAAGTCGTTTCTGACACTGCTTAATTGACTAAGGCTTAACTGACTAATTAAGCCTTAGTCAATTAGTGTATGGAATTGGATATCATGAAGGAAAAATTCTGTAGCTGGTTTTCAATGCGAAAGGCACCTCTTGTGACCTAGCAACTATTCAATACAACAGACGCATTCGGTAAAATAGAGCCAATTATTCGTGAGGGATTTAACCCACCAATGACATATTTCAAGAGAGGGATAAACTTAGCGAACTAAGTTTATAGATTACTTTACCAGATTATTAGCGAACTAATAATCTGGTAAAGACAGAATTTTTCTGGTGGTGTGCTACGGCATACCTGGAGTTCACCGTAACGGTGAACTCCAGGTATTTTACTCGATTTGTGAATGTGGGAATTGGTACATAGGCAAATATCGAGGAGAGCGCAGAGAGTACTAATCTCTTAAGTTTTTGCTTGTCGCAGGGGTATCATGAAAGACAACCACCGGCGAATTGGCGGAGTTTAAAATAAGATTGGATTTGGGAAGCTGGTCATTTAATCTTAAAAAAGAAGCGGCTGATGTCGGAGACTACGTCTTTGCACCTGTGTCCAGTGAACAGGGCGGTATTGTCATCAGCGTACACTACAAGACGTTGTTCGAGTTTCAATATGTTGAATAAATTAATTGAGGCAGCAAGAAATAAGATAGAAAAAAGTGGGGATCCTTGAGGTACACCCGTAATAGGGTAGAATTGACGGGCATCTGGGTCGTCTTAATAATAAAATCGGTTGGTATACAGCAGGATCTCCACCCTGTTCACAATTCTCGCAGGCAACGCGAGGGGCCTGAGATAAGAGATCACAAAAAGAATGGAGATGCGGTCAAATGCAGCAGAAAAGTCAAGGCAAACAACCACAACTAGACGATGGTTAATATCCTGACAAAACTGCTCCACCTCACAAACTGCTGAATGGACCGAGCGACCTTTGACGAACCCATGAATACTTGGAGGGATCAAATTACGCATACTTAAATGGTCGCAAATTTTACGCGCAAGCGCTTTTTCGTAAATCGACACGAGGACATTTCGAATCGAAAAGGGTCGCAGATCTTTAGGACATAAGCAGGAGTTTTCTTAGGAATAAAAACTCTCTTACTAATATTGATGCGTGCTACATCGTATGGGGATGCTAGAAGCATTGTGACGGCCACCTCTCTTCTCTGTTCGGCTGTCAAAATTTGAAAGACCCGAGCAGAAAGAGGAGCGACGGATTTAGAGGTGCCCGGAAGTGGACCTTAAGAGTTGAGAATATCTGTAACAGATATGTCCCTACTCCTGAAGTTACCCCAAAGCGGGATTGGTAGAGGTGGTTGCGTGGCTCCATAGTTGTGTAAGGCTAGTGACTCCTCTAAAATTTTAGCAAGGTCTACATTCCCCATCCAACCCAATACTCTATCCTTCCAGCAAACAAACTTCTTGAAAATCTTCCAAAAGGAAGACTGAGAAGGATTAAGGCGAGTAAGACTTGTCATATCCATATTCAGCTGGAACCTATATCTAGTGATCCAGTATTCATTCGAGAGAGCCTGTCTGGCGGAAACAGAGAGATAAGGGTGGTTAAGCAGTTTCGCTAAGACGAGTTTCGTCGGAGTGGGATTATATATAGACCTTTATAGGTAGTCGATAAAATCGCTGGTAGCTTGCGAAAAGATGTAGGTATTAAATTCGGTCAGACTCTCATTTCCTATTCTGGGAAAGAGTTGGATAGCCGCTTGAAAGAAGGCCACTCTGATCGGATCAAAGTTAAACCTCCTTCGAAACAACGTATCTTCCTTAATTCTGCAACGAATTAGGTCATGAGAGGTGGAAAATTGCTAACGCGACTGCTCCGTGCAGGGGGTATTAACAACCACCTCGAGTGAAGCAGTAAAATGTCGAGGATAGAATTTGTTGATGTGCAATGAAAGGTAGGGGTCGGTGGTTTGTGAATAAGATAACCGTTCCTAGCTCTGCGAAGTGCTGCATTGATCCAACGACCAGTATGTCGTTGAAATCCCCAAGTTTCACGTCATAGCCGCTGTCAATAATACTATTCAGGAGGTCACAGTGCTTGTGAATCTCCTCTGGACGGATTAGACATTGGCTAGACTTAGGCGTTTACCATTCTTACAGAGTGAAACTACTAAACAAGACATGGCTGGACATGAGTAGTTTAATAGGAGGGAGGACCTTAAGGAGCACTTAACTAAGGTCAAGAGTCCTTAAGATGAAGATGAGTGAGGTAGGGTTATGTACGGGATATAGTGGGAACAAATGTGCTTTGGAATAAATCGAGTAATGTCCCGGGAGAGACGGATAGACCGCGTCTCTTTAAGAACTATAACATCTGCATCTCTACCGGATAGAAATCTAAAGGCGGAAGCACCTCCCGAATTCCACTGAACGATATTCAGTGAAAAAGGCTCACGAGTACTCTGCATTGTGATGGATTAGTTGGATGGGGGATTGTCTACCTAGACGAAGCTAGGTGCAGGAAGGTTACCATTCCCACCACTAGCTCCACTAATGGTAGGTACTTTCCTCTGGGTAATTTTATCTTCATTTCCTCGGCGTTCCTGCATTAGTTTTCCAATTTTGATAGTAGGGACGTCGTAAGCCGATGCCCCTTTTGTTTGAAGCTTGAACTGTCGAAATTGGCAATGTCTTGTTTGTGTATGAGGCCGAAAGATGAGAAATTAGTTCTTCTATTTGTTTATAAACGGGTGCGATGCGATCGTTTACAATTTTTAATAATTCAGTATCCCCCATACCGGGAGGCAGCAGCGGAAGCGAAGTAGAAAAAGGCCTCGGCAATGGGCCTGAGTTGAAGAACTTTGTCTTGTAGGCCTTAAAACATCCACACTTCCTGCTCCATGCAGGATGGATCCCCCACAGTTCGAGCAGTACGGGGGTCTTGTAGGGATGACTAAACTGAAGTGATGAACAATTGGAAAGACCACACTTCTCACAGGTTGGCACCACACTGCAGCTGGAGGCCCGGTGCCCCATTTATGACATCGGCTGCAGTGTGGAAACGTAAACTTGTCCCTGTCAATCAGTGTAAAATTTAAATTAAAATCCATAAAGGGGTTGAATCGAGAATTCGTTAGAATTTCCCCTTGATCCCCACCGAGGTAGAACAAAAGCCGATGGGAATAGGGATTCCTGATTTACTCACAATTGATCTGAAGTTAGAAATTTTGTATGTTTGCTGAAGACTCAAAACATCCGCTTCATCTAGGTGATAGGGGAGGCCGGTAATCTTAACCGTCCTCAAGTCCGCAATTAACCGTCCTCACAATTTATCGGTGAAACCGGTAGGTCATTAAATTTAAGGCTAAATAAGTAGCACCACCAAGTCCACAAATGAAAGAAAACAAACTTCTTTTACGTTTCGCCTCCATGGCTTCTTCATGTTGCGTCATAACAATACGTGTTCAGCACTGATTAATCAGGAGATCATAGAATCAGTGCTGGTTCTATGATCTCCTGATCATATCAGCGTTAAATATAAAGAATGCTTAAAATGAATCTCGGGAAATGTGGTTTCAGAAATTTATTACATTGAAGGTTTCAATTGAAGAATTTCTAGCTATGTTGGATGGTTAGTCTAGTCGGTAAGGCGTAGACCCACCGATCGAAAGAACCTAGGTTCGAATCTGAAAATAGTGTTTAAAAGGAAACTACAGCGGTACACAGCCTTCTGATAAGTCCGGGTGTACCATTTAACGGCAGTAGCGGACGAAACAATACCAGTAGGTCAAGCTAAAGTCTGGCATTATATGAGTCAAGGTGTATGGGGTTGGATGTAATGAAAATACGATACCGTAGCTGGTTTCTGCTACGGTATCTACTAGATATCTACGGTATCTACGGCATCTACTGGATGACACAAAGTGATTTCTGCGAAATCACTTTGTGTCATCTAGTAGTAAAAGTTGATGAACCAATAAAAACCAAAAACAATATAATTTATAGTTTCGTCTCTTGTTAGGACTTATTTTATTTTTATTTAAAATGTTTTAAAATATTTTTATTCTGATTTATTTTACAAAAATATGGAGTTATGATATGTTGCTTACTTATGAATCAAATTATAATTGATTTTATTATTAAAATAATTTACTAATGACTGATCGCACTTAACAGCAGAGATTGATGCATTGCTATTTTTCGAAGTTATCAAATTAAACTGCTATGATAGACATGACAGTTAAAATAGAAAGAGGAACCCTCCGTCCTTTTAAATTTCCAACAAGTTTTGCTGTGAAAATTATTAAGTTTGATTGCCTTAAAATCAAAGCAACGTGATCCGATCCTTACGTTGAAAGCAAACATTGGTCAAAGCCATATCAATCTGCGCAAGGTATGCACGGACAAGGTAAAATACAAAAAATTAATAATAAAATAAATGATTTTACAAATAAATCATGTTTTATCTAGTGCTTTATCAACAGTTTTGTTGATCATATTATCACATTGTTGCAGAGGCAATCCGTTGAGACGGAATGAAGGGGATTCGGCAATTGGCGGTGTCTGATTGTGCAACGATGTATTCTCTGTTTTCAGCTCTAAATGCTCAATTAAAGAATGATGATTTTCAGTGGGGACTACAGCATAACTATTTGATGATATTGTTTTATCAATTATTTGCTGGAAATGTACTGAGAAGCGCAACGGTAATGGATCAGTCTAAATAAACGCATTGGGATCACATAAATCAGTGTATGATTCATTAAACAATTTGTGATTATTAATAATCATTAATTTTTAAATAATTAATCAATAAATAATTAAAAATTGCTAACAAAATTTTGCGAAATTGGTAACAAAATTTGAATCACCACACTCGTCGATAAAGAAACATGAAGATGGCGTCTTTTACCGCTTACTATACAAGGCAAATAATTTGTTGACAAATAAAATCACAGAAAAATAATGTACACACAAGCTGATAGATGTCTTTAGTTTTATTCTATACAAAATCGACGATATACGAGAATTCATTTCATCGCTGTTTACAACGTTCACTTCGATCTCCGTTTGCCTCCATAACAGAATCCAATTATAGACTTACGATGAATTTGTTCCACTAAATTCCCGATTACTCTTCGACAAATATGTTCTATTACACGCGGGTTCTCTATAGGAGCAGCAGCTATGGCACTATGAGACAGCATATTTTCCTTAAATTCAATGCGATGTGAGAGTACGTCAGAGAGCGTTCGCTGTCGTCGAACTCGGTGTCGCGAAGCAAATAAGATTTTCAAATCCCGTCGTTGGTCACTACTACTCTTCGACGACATATTATGGCAGGAAGGTTTCGAAGTAGTGAGAGGTGCAGCTCTGGGACGAATTTCGGGATACCGTTTCTTTACCGGGCTATTGAACGAACTGCATTTACTACTTGACTGATTTTGCTGCTGCTCTTTCCTCAGTGATGACTTTACGTATTTTCGTTTTTTGTAATGCTGCGTATTATTCGAACTTGGTTTATTAACATGCTGCCGTCTGCTGGTAATCAGGTTTTGGTGGTGATAGTGATTTTCAATGCAGTTGCTGTTGATTACGATCGGAACGAAAGCCGGAGCATGCTGAATTGCTACTGATCCAACTGTGGCGGAGTCAGAAGTAGAAGAAGAAAGAACTGCAGGAGAAGGAGCATGATACAATGTCAAACCGGCTGATTGAAAAAATGACGACGGATCGCACTTAACAGCAGAGATTGATGCATTGCTATTTTTTGAAGTTGAGACTGGAGTTGTCGTGGAGGTAACGGCTGGTACGCAATAGTATATTGGTGTGCGTTTGTGTTTTTTCGACAATTCTATTCGATTAGTTGATAGTGCATGGCCATCAATTGGACTAGCGCCGTTGTCAATTGAATAATATCCCATTGAGGTTGCGCTATCTCTAAATGGCAAATTACTTGTTTTATCAAGTTTTATAGATTTAGGGTAAGATGAGCTTGATGTATTTGTTGTCAGACACCTGAAAATATTCTCGTTCACCTTAAAAGATTTATTAAATGTGAACTGGTAATTTAGTTTTGCTGCTGAACAAACATCGGGTGATGTGAAAGTATTCGGAACATCATCACTCTGATGAGAATTTTGCTTAATGTTGCTTGTTTGATATTTTATCGTTTTATGTAACATTGTATCAACATTTTTGTTGCTCATATTATCACATTGTTGTAGAGGCAATCCGTTGAGACGGAATGAAGGGGATTCGGCAATTGGCGGTGACTGATTGTGCAACGATGTATTCTCTGTTTTCAGCTCTAAATGTTCAATTAAAGGATGATGATTTTTAATCGGGGCCACAGCATAACTATTGGCTGATAGTATTTTATCAGCCATTTGCTTGAAATCAATGTCTACTGAGAAGCGCAACGGTAATGGATCAGTCTAAATAAACGCATTGAGATCACATAAATTAGTGTATGACTAATCAAAAATACCGCTGTCCAACATAAGGTTTGAGCCACGTCAGCCAATACCAAACTCTCAGGAACCGGTATTTTGTGACCACTTCGGGTTATAGCCATGATGGCTATCTAAACATTTTCATAAAAAATTAAACGCTTATCAGATAGTTAAGATGAACGATATTTAAGTGCTATTATAAATAAAACTTAAAATTATTTAACGGTAATATTGCTGTTTGTGGTTGCTATATAAATAAAATATTGTCAAAAATCAAAGATTTAAAATCTAATTGGAAAGTAAATACGAAGTAATCATATAAGTCTGCGAGCCTCATTTTATGAACTGCTGGAACCGTGAAAATTACTAGCAAGTCAAAGAATCCATATGCTACTACTCCATATCTTGTAGGGTGAATGATTTTTCATATGCACGAAATGCAATCGAGTCCAATTTGGCCATGCATATTAAAAGCTTTTCACTCATTACGGTAATAATTACACTGTAATACTCCATGTATTTTATTGTAAACGAATAAGAAAGCTATATCTTCTTAATATGTTACTAGCTAACAAAATTTTTACTAATATTTTACTAATATTTTATATATGTTCATCATTTGCATTAGAGTTAATTATTATATCAAATTCGTCTTTGTTTAAAATTCTCTAAATTAAATATTTAATATAAAGAATAATTAATATTTAATTAAATATTTAATTTAGAGAATTTTAAACATTGTTTTGCATTAGCTATCTTAAATTTACTGAATACAATAGGAAAATAGTTAAAATTACATTAAAAATTTTAAAGTACCAGGTATTTATATTTTAAAAATATTTCTAAATTTTCGTTAAAAAGACTTGGCAGAATTGAAGCGACGCCGCATTGCAGTAATGACTACGTATTGAATATTTTCTTTTTAAATCTATAAAAAAATTGGGAAGCTCGTTTATAAAAAATCAAAATATGTTTCAACTAAAGCGATTGTTACTAAAATAAACAAATGGTTACTGACAAATTTCGGATCACTCAAAAATACTTTTATAAATAAATAGCAAATAAATAAGTAATTTATTAATAAATAATAAATAACTTAATAAAGTGAATTGCAGTAAAAGAAAACGAGTAAATTAGTATTATTACGAATATATCATATTAATATTAATATATTAATATTATTAATATATTAATTTTATTTGTAAATAGAATAGATTTTTAAAATTTACTAAATTATTAATAAATTTAAATAATAAATGTTTGAAATAGATTTAAACAATAATATTTTAAAAACAAAATAGATTTTAAAAATTTACAAAAATTATATATAAACTAGAATTTTAAAATATTGCCTTTTGCACAAATAATAAGCAAATATAAATACATCCAAAATTAAACATTAAACAAATTGGATTGATACATTAGTAAATGCACTAAATAAGTGCTTAATATAAACATTTAAAAAGTTATTTTATGTTGTCCCGCATACCAATGAAATATCAATGCGAAGAATAATAATTTAATTAAAATAATTATTTAATTAAATATTTGCCTTTTCAATTCAAATTTATTAATTTTAAGTGACAATTAGATGTCAAACTTTAGATTCGTTTACGACCAAATTGATTTTTTTAGCCCAAATAACATGAATTTCTAAATCACTCTAGCAAAACAAATTCAAAAATAATGAAAATGATTTTGTATTGTGACCAAACGAATAGATTAATTAGCTACATTTAAAAAATGACGTAAAAACCAATCCATTGTGATTTAAGTGTGAAATATAGATAGGCGTTTGATCTGGCTATTAAGCAATAGGCAGATTGCTGAATAGGTGGGAATTACTCAATGTGATTGTAGCTTTATCAAATTTGTCAAGGCAATGAAGAAAAATTTAAGTAGCAAAAATTAAAAACTAAGAAATTTAAAAAAACAATTACTATTCTATATGAAAAATATTGTTTACTTTATAAAAATGTTATTTATTTACTTTAACATCTAAGGGTATGCCAAACTTCAATCGGATATATTTAGCAACAACAGCTATTGGAATAATCGAGCTAGATTGAACATAGATCGTAGGTAGTTTCTCCTAAACGAAAGTGTACAATGTAATTCTAATCAGTAGAAAATTGGGAATTTGTACTGAAACCGGATGATTGTCCCGTAAATCCATTGTTTGGGAATCACTAGAATATATATAAATAAAAATATTGATGGTATACATAAAATCGTCATTATACGTATTAAGGTCAGGTTGTAATGCAAAACATATAAGTTCTTGGCCATTCATTTGCTGCTGATCTTCGCTTCTAATGTCTGTGGACGATTCTTTACAGAGAAAATTATAATAAAAGTATTATAATATGATCACTGTTTAAAATACCTATTGACTCGGGCACCTTACTGAACTTACACACTCTCTTGTGTTCCTCTATTTTCAAATAATGCATAACATATTTTGTATCAAAAATTTATTTCAGCAATTACCTTCAGGTAAATTGGGGATCAACTTATTGATCATGTTTTGAAGGGAAATATCAGCGCTATATAAGAAATAAGAATATGCAATTATATAAGATATTTAAATTCAGAGTTTTTAAATTGAGCTTAATTCCTCACATTATGTTGTAACAAATAATAGGAAATTATACCCTTTAAAAGATTGGATTATCGCAAATTACTGGTTAAATTTAAAAACGATATTTTTACGTGAAATTATTAAAATGAATAATTTAATAGATATTTCATTATATATTATTTTGTTACATATAATATATAATAAGTTATAACTTTTAAAGTAATCAAATTGACTCAACAATTAGCAATACAGATTTATTGATGTTTCGGCCGAATCCGAAACGTCAATAAATTGTATGTTTTTTATTTCTCAAATTTTAGATAGTGAGATAACACAAGTAAATGTGTCATGCGCTTTATAGCAATTCAATTTTTCTAAGTTTTTGGCAGCAAATTAGCGTATCATCGGATACGATTCCTTTTGCAATCAGTAAATTTTTCCAGGAAATTAAAAAATATGCAGATACGCAATCTGATTTGTAACAACATAATATACAATTTTCAATTGCTTTATACAAAAAGAGCTGTTGTTAAGATTATAAAAAGTATTGCCAGTAAGTAAATTTGTTAAATTATTTGTTTAGCATTCCGATAACGGATTTGTATCGAGAATTCGAATATCAAGAATTCTTTCAGTATAAGCAGATTGCGAAATTTAAAAATTCAGAAAATAATAATCACGTAATATGTTAATAAAATTGTTTCACTATGAACTTTATACCATTCTTAAATGGCAATTTAATCGTGCTTATTACATTATATTATGCATATAGTAATTAATATATTAATCTCAAGTTTCTTAAATAATTACGAATGTTTTTCAATGAACACGATAACTTGAACGCATACTGTCCTATAGTAAGCATTAATCGACTATAAACTAGCGGCATTCTTTAATTCGAGTAGTTTTAGGAGAGAGTATACAAATTAATAAAATAATTTAATATTATAAAGGGTATATAATATAAATCCTAGGTTGATCTTGAATTATATTAAATTATACTATATCAGATATGATCAAATGGCTCTTCAGCATTTATCTAAATATTATAATATACAAGGTCAACCTATTTTTTCTTGTATACAAGAAAAAATATATACGGACCATTTTTTATTAAAGTTCATTTTTATTCAATTATGATTGAATCAGGACTAAAGTTTATTTCCTCGCTCTCTCTATATATATGGATGAATTAGCATGAATCCCAGAGATTTTAAATGCCATCAATAATATGTGTAAGGTATAATATTGGAAATGATTAAATTTAAAAACCTTAAATTGAACTTACCGTAAATTTACCCAAGGCTTAATTCGGTTTATTTCAACACCGCATACAGGGCAATATGTGCTTTTTCGCAGCCAGTTGAGAATACATGATTTGCAAACTTAGCAATCAAAACGAAATGATTAAATTTCTTTATAAATATCTCTGCGCAAAGTAGATGTTGATAAAATCTACACTTTAAATTGTATACGATACAAAGTTCAAGTTTCAAACGACTATTATTTTATTAATTGTATAAATCATTCTTACTAGTAATAGAACACATCCTTCTACAAAAATATCAATTGACTCTTAAAACAAATTACTTTTTATAAAATATAAAGTATTTTTATAAATTTTATAATACTTTAATTATAAATTATTAACACTAAATTATAAATTATTATCAAATTATAAATTATTAATAAATTATAAATTATTTACACTTTAATAAATTAGTATAACACTTTATAAATTTTATAACACTTTCAATAATTCTGTTTAACGCTTTATTAATATATATAATATATATATTATATATTTATATATATTATATATTTATAATATATATATTATAAAGACATAAAAAGGTTAAAGAAATATAACAATAACTTTCAAATTCCAGCTAATGACTCAATATAATCCGTAAATTACCACGAAGATCTCTTACATTTATGGAAATGCAGCCATTTGAGTGCACTTTCTCTGAAGGAAATTGACAAGTTTTGATATGAAGAATATCGTTAATGACTGATGCTTACTTATTTTTTATCCTTATATATTTTTGTATCAATTATTTTGCCCATCGCCAATTGGCCGCAGTAGTTAATAAATCAACTCAGATTAATATTAATATTATAATTATAATATTAATATTATAATATTATAATATTAATATTAATAATTTTAATTATTAAGATTGTATTATATTATTAACAATTATATTATTGTATTATATTATAATATTATTATAATAATATATTATTATATATTAATATCCTATATATTATTGTCTTTCAAATTTTATAAATTTTATATTTTAATACTTTAGAAAGATAATATTTTAGAAATATAAAATACAATAATGAAATCGCTTCTCTGTATTAAATCGAAAACACCACATTTTTAGACAAGAAAGTTAAACATTTTACTTTTATCACTTTAACACATGAACACCGAATCATAATTTGACAATACATTTCGACTTATTACAAAACTCGTTTGCTACAATTTCATAGCAAAAGGCTATGAAATCATAAATGATAAAGGGTCTTGATAAAGGGACTCAATGCTTGTCTATAGTGCATAATATTTGTCTACATACTCAATATTAGTCTACAAGCTGATAAACTTGAGCGATGATTCGCTGCTACATCGAAATTTCTTATGCACGTGAGGTATTCGCTATCCACGTGAAATGATTAAACGCAGCAAAAACAATCGAAATTATGTGAAATTGTTTAATAAAGATGCGCTATCGTAATAATAACTTTTATAAGCAAATAAGTTGTATTTGTCATTAGAGAGTTATTTATATTTGGCATTTCATTGAACAATTATTGGAATTACATAGCTTTACTAAATAATTTACAATTCAATAATAATTTAAATATAAATAAATAATTATATACGATTTTATATAATTAATATTTATTAAACGATATCCAAATTGATACTATAATTAATAATATACGCAAATTGAGTATACATATTTTATACTATTTTTAAATTAAAAATAATGCTAAATAGGATTTAAATAATTAAATTATAAATAATTATAAATAATTAATAAACGTTAGATAAGATTTAATGCAATTTATATCAAGTTAAAATTTAAAATTGAAATTTAAAATAAAAGTAATTTTTTATGAATTGGCTAATAACATTTGATGCATTAGAATAAGGATTAAGACCCAAAATAGCAGCGAGGCCTAACACGTGATAATGACGTATTTCCTCTGATGAAATTTGCTTATTTAGTATCTTATTCTAATACAAAGTATATTATATATTATACATCCATAAAAGGTTTCTACATAATAGTTTAAATATATTTTTAATGATATTTTGTTGAAAATATTATTATATATTATTATTTTATTGTTATATTATATAAATAATATTTTATTATTTATATGTTATATTACTATATTATTAAATATTATTTTGTAGACCTGAATTCGTGTCTTTTGTTAATGATGGTTTTATAGACATTATATGAAAAAAACTTTTTATTCTTGCGAGCTTTCAACACACAGTGTCCTTTATAAGACATCATACTCAATATTAGTCTACAAGCTGATAAGCTTGAGCGATGATTCGCTGCTACATCAAAATTTCTTATGCATGTGAGGTATTTGCTATCCACGTGAAATGATTAAACGCAGCAAAAACAATCGAAATTATGTAAAATTGTTTAATAAAGATGCGCTATCGTAATAATAACTTTTATAAGTAAATAAGTTGTATTCGCCATTATAAAGTTATTTATATTTGGCCCTTCATTGAACAATTATTGGAATTACATAGCTTACTAAATAATTTACAAATTCAAGAATAATTTAGAATTAAACTTTAAAGTGGAAGTGAACTAGGAAAAACGCTGCTGTTTTATTAGGCTCACCGATTACTGTTGGCGTGCAGGACCCATTAGAGCGATATTACAATAATATCAGGTAACGGAGTCTACGTATATTAAATTATTTATAAATTAAACATAAGGATAAATAAAAATCAAATTTATTAAATAATAAATAATTAAATAATAATAAATAATTGTTAGATAAGATTTTATAAATTATAACAAGTTCAAATTTAAAATTCAAATTTAAAATAAAAAATCAATTTTTACAATATTCTGTTTGATGATATTTTTATAGTAACCTAGTTTGAACTGCAATTTCATCAGGTCCCTATTCTTCGACCCAACATAGTAACCTAGTTGAAAACATGTAAATCATATATATAACTATATTTAAATCATATAGTTAAATGTGGTTAATTAATGACGTCATTAATACGTCATCTGATTAATAACGTATTTCTTCTGATTAAATTTGATAATCTAGTATCCTATTATAATACTTGGTATATTATTATATATTATAATATACATATTATAATATGTATCTATTTAATTATTTAAATGATTTTGAAGAAAGCCAATATCATTACATATTGTTGCAATTCTTAAAATTTCATTATTTAATGTATTATATTTTATATTATATGGTATGCATGAATGCTCATGCAAAAACATTTTCTTGTGAATTTAAATGTCATATTTACGACATAAATATTTATGTCGTAAATATGACATTTTATATTATTTATTTATATTATTTACATCATTATAATTATAATTATCTAGTGTATTTTATTCTAATACAAAGTATAGTATTTATTATCCATCCATAAAATTTTCCGCTTAAGATTTTAAATTTATTTTTAATATTATTGTGTTGATTTATATATTTTACTATTTTCTGTTTTATGGTATTTTTATATAATTTATATCAAGTTAAAATAAAAATCTAAAGTTAAAATAAAAGTCATTTTTATGAATTAACTAATAAATAACGGACGTTGTATCAGAATAAGGATTAGAGATCATCAGGAGGAACTGCTATGTTGCCAGGTTTCGATCTCTATTCCTCGACTTAACATAGCAGCAAGGCCAAATATGTGATAATGACGTATTTCCTATGATGAAATTTGATTATCTAGTATCTTATTCTAATACAAAATATATTATTTATTGGCCATCCATAAAAATTTGCCACTTAAGAGTTTAAATTTATTTTTAATATTATTGTGTTGATTTATATATTTTACTATTTTCTGTTTGATGGTATTTTTATAGTAACCTAGTTTAAAATATGTATCTATTAAATTATTTAAATGATTTTGAAGAAAGCCAATATCATTACATATTGTTGCAATTCTTAAAATTTCATTATTTAATGTATTATATTTTATATTATATGGTATGCATGAATGCCCATGCAAAATATGGTATATGTTATATACCATATAACATTATATGGTATAATATTAACATTAAAAGTCACCAAACTGGAATGCCCAACACGATAATAGTTAGCGCACTTTTAGCACTCTTACACAATCACCTAACGACATTATTGATCAACATTATTAAATACTGATGAGATAAATTCTTGAGTAACGGAGTTAATTTTGTAAATTTGCACAGTTATATGATTCTATAATTCTGCATATTTCGCAGTTTTGAAAGCAATTCCAATATTTTCTTTTTTATCAACGAAGAAAATATATTGTGATTAATGTTGTCAAAAATACATCAAAAACCGTTTAGATTTCACATTTCATGTAGAAAAATGGAGTCATTGAAAAATGGTTTAGAAGAATGCAGTCATATCCAACTGAAACGGTTCAAAGACAGTATAGATTTATATTTAAAATCGTATCGTTGTTTTTATTGACAAAGTAGAAAATACTTACAGTTATGCAGACACTCATCGATTTTTAAGCAATCAATCAAATAACCATTGCAAATTTGACATGTGAAATATTTGTTTATTTTTCCCGCAGATAATGATCTAGTCGTGAACATTCTTCAATTGATGATAATCATTTACATAAACGGACTTTTAGGTAATTCGAGTTCCTTGTGTAGAATATTTACAACAAAATATACCCTACTCACATCAAAGTGTGGACTCAATTATCTAGAAATGACTTTGATGACGTTGAAGATATCACAAATAAAATATGATATTTCATATTTTTAGTGTTTGAACACTAAAATGTATGAACACTAGAATTATCAATTAGATTATTAATTTAATAATAAATTATCGATTTAATAATTTTGAATTTCAATTTTATTCGAAATATTACTGATGAACACTAAAATTAAAACTTGCTAATATACTAAACTTAGAAATTAATCTTTCACTGCAACTAGTAAATTTGTACTTTGTGTGTTCTGACTCGGCTTGTGTAAAACGGCATTAATTGGCACATATCAGAGGCGATGACGAACAACAGTGATCACCACGAGGTATGTGGCGAGTAATATTACAATGTTGACAATCAGCATGAGATGCAGACTCAACTAGTTAACATGCTTTATTTTAAGTTTCGAAACGTGTTTTTTTGTTCTTTTTCCTTAATTGAACATACAAATGAACAATGAAACTAATTAAAAGGGATATTTAATTATATTTATATAATTATTTTTTGATATCAAAAAGTTTGATAAAAACTTGGGTTTCGGCAAATGCGCCGTGCATTGTGGTGATTATCAGTGAATAAAATAAAAAGAATTACCGTCCATTGAGATAGTCACAATGTTCGGCCAAAGTGACCGAATAATGTTCCAAATAGTCACAACTATTCATTAACAATGAAATAAGTCCTTTTACATATGTACCACTATTTATCGTGAATTGTAGTTATCTCCAATTATTATAATCAGTAATAAATGCAAGATATGAAACTACTATTTCTTCTTTCCAATATTTCGGCGCCACAGAGGCCAGTCAATACGAAGAAATGAAATCAGTGGTTTTTTATAAGATTAAATCTGATGTCAATCATATTTAATCAGTAATTTTTAAACTTTTTGATTTCAAACAAATACTGATCACGCTCCTCGGGCATGGCGAGCATGTGTCCGCTGAAATATTGAATGAAGTAAATAATAATGTAGCCTAGCCTAAATTTGTTAGAAATCTTTGTATTAAGAATTATTTGTTATGCAACATTGGATTATTAATGTATATATAATGAGAAAGACCAAATATATGCAAATGAACTATACACTTTGCTTTTGAATTATAAATATAGTCTTGAATGACCTTTTGAATTTACAATCTTTCTTTTGAATTGTAAATACAGTATTTTAATGTCAAATTCTATACGGTATACATACCATGACGTACTGTTGTCAAAGTAAAACGATTGTTTCCCTTACGGTAACCTTATAATAGACGACAAATCTTAAGCAAAAATAGTGACGTATTCTATAAATGAACTCAGTCGAAAATTATATTAATTGTTTGATAAATTAATAAAATGAATTAGCATTTTGTGTAGCGCCTTACGCTAAAAATCTGAAACACAAACAAGCTGATCACATACGAGGAAGAAACATGGCACGGTGAAATTCATTCAATTATATATTTAGACTTTTTCTAAATATAATATAGTCTATAATATAGTCTATATCGAATAGACTTTTTCTATTCGATACAATATGATGATGGAGTGCATGCATTCACTCATTCTAAAACTGAATACGAATATCCATAAATATTGGTTACTTTCTAGTTATACAATTGAGTAGATATAAGTAATTGAAGAAAGCTGTAGCATAAAAAAGATTGCATTTTATAAATTGGGTAAAATTGAAAAAAATGGATATTATTATTTATTAGTCAATTCATAAAAATTAATTTATATTTTAAATTTTAATGATATATTTTATCGTTATATAAATATAAATTGCATAAAATTTTATATAATCATTTCTTATTTATAATTATTTATTTTTATTTTTAATTTATGTATAGTATAAAATACATAGACTCACTTATCTGATCCCCATATTAATGAAATAAAAATTATAAAAAAATCGCACAATTCCCTCAAACCATAAAAATAATTGTTTGCTGCAGATGATAATCTTAAATCTAAATATATTATTAAACGATATTTCTGTTAAAAAATTTAACTGCGTAGTTTATAAATGATAACTACCATGTAAATATACCCAATCGTATACATTCGAGTGGACGAATAAAATTGTAAAATATTAACAACAATTGAATCTATTGGTGGTTATTTAAATATTGCAAATTCTATAATTTGCAATTTTATAGATTGCAAATTTAAAAAATAATCGCTAAAAATTCTATATTTTTAGAACTATCTTTTATCCTATTTAAAGAAAAACAAAAATCTTTGACAAATTTATATTTTAAATAAATATAAAGCCACACCATGAAAGGCAGAAAAAAATATATCAGATCTTTCAAAAGTTGTGGTTGCTTCTAAATTCCTGTGTGATCTTAGGTGCATGGTATTCGTTATACTAGTCTTACACCAAGTACTTTTTTCAAGCCAGTTTTCCATTAAGCTTCACTGACAGTAAGCATCAAGTAATATAAGTTATAAATATTTTATAAAAATGAACATTCGTACCTTTCATTACAATAATAAAAGTTCACATCTCTTTTTTAAGAAATGACCAATTTGGTCTTCTATTCTACTTTATATTTTATGCAATCAGATTTTAAGTAAATCGTATGCATAGACGTGTTACTTCATTATAATGAAACTACACAGTGATATGTGTAGTCGAAGATATGTGTACTCTTCATTAGTCGAAGAGCCGAATGCTCTTCGATTAATGCTTTTCATATAGAGATAATAATATATTATAATAAACTTCATATAATATATGATCAATATAATAAACTTTAATTTAAAGTTTACCTGTCATATAATATAATAAACTGTGTATCTATAGAAGCAAATTAATTGCTAAATTGACGAAGCAAAAAATGAAATATAACGTACAACTGTGGTTTCCAAATTACCAATATTGAATATGTGATTTTTTGTTTTTACATTAAATGCATAAGATTATAACATTATTATATCTAAAAATGATTTATTTCGTGAAATCATATTTTGTGACTGCTCCAATAAAATTTAAGCAGTCACAGTCAGTCGTCGAGTCTGTCCTATTTCGGTGGAATCACTAGACGCTGAATAGTGATGGTTGGAAGTGATTGATACAAAATTACAATATTATCACTGTTTTATTATAAGATTTAACTAAATAAGATTAAGAAAGAATCCTAAAATTTCAACACTTACGATTCCGCCAATTATGGGTTCACATATCATAAAAATTGTATATTGTTTTCAATGTTTATAATCAGATCTTTTAATTTTGTTAAATATCAATTTATTAATTGATCGCTCAATTGACATCAATGACAATCTAGAAAACTACATGGTCATCAATAAACTAACTATAGTGGGTTTCAATCAGTTACGACTACTAAGCACAATAATTGAAATGATATTTGATTATAAATTAGAGTGTAAAGCAATGTAATACAATTTACAAAGTTAAAATATTAACATTGCATATTGATATTCTGCTGTATTTGGAATAAAATTAAAAAAACAGATTATATAAAATTGGAAATACATCAATTTAATAAAATTTTTGATTAACAACCTGTCATTCTCAGAAAAAAATATTGTTACAATTAGCTACAATTATTAATTATATAACATTAATGAAATCAATTATAAAATCGTTCATTTCAAAGATCCCTTTATCATCAAAATAAATTACAACTACTGAATTCAACGCTTTAGAATTAGTTAACGAGATAATCGTCATCTTCTGGGTTGTATGTTATTTATCTCAAACGTTTTAAGGTAAAAAAGTCTGTTATTTATTAGTCAATTGATAAAAATTAACTTTTCTTTTAAATTTCAATTTTTTATTTTATCTTGATATTAATTATATAAAATTTTATCTCGCCTTGGTATAAAAATATAAATTTAAAATCTGAATTTAAACTCTCAATTGTAAAAAGTTTATGGATAGTAGATAACATAATATGCGTTAGAATCAGATATTACACTAGATAATCACACTGCATCAGAGGAAATTCGTCACTAGCGTGAATTTCGTTTCACTGCTATTCCGGGTTTAAGAATATAGGGTGAACTATTTAAATAATATATTATGCTAGAATAAGATATTATATACAATCACATTATTTTAGAGGGAATACATCATTATCACATATTTGGCCCTGCTACTATGTTGGGTTGATGAACGGTTTTCGAAATCTGATAACATAACAATTCCTTTTCGTGACGTCCAATCTTTATTCTAAAACATTGTATATTATCTAATAATCAGTTATTATAATAATTCTGACTTATAAAATTTTTAAGATTAAATATTTACATTTTTCTATTTATCAAAAATATAAAATTGTATATCTATTTGAAAAATATACATTTTATTACTCTATATAATCAAATTTCATAAGATGAAATACATTGTTAGCCATATATTTGGACCACTGCTGTCGGATTAAGGAACAAGAGTCTTAATAAGAGCCTTATCACAGGTAACGTGATAATTATATATAATTATAATTAATAATATTATATTTATTATAATTAATAATTATTAATTATATAATTAATATATAATAATTATATATTATTAATGTATAATAAAATATACATTTTATTGCTCTAGATAATCAAATTTCATAGGATGAAATACATTTCGTTGAGAATTGCTTTCAAGTCAAAAGTAACTTTTTTTATTGCGAACCATCACCGAGAATACAAAAAGAACTTTATTTATTTGATATTTCGACTGTACTTAGCAGTCCTTTTCAATTGTATGTATATTAGATCTCATACTATAGCCTATGTCCTAACTGTTTTTCTTTATGTAGGATATCTGTGCTTTCGAAATCAATGTTATGGCCGGTCTCAATAACATGATTGAATATTGCTGAAGATGTATCACTTTTCTTCAGGTTGTGCTTATGTTGGTACGTTCTCTTTTTTAAACCTTGTTTAGTTTGTCCAACATAGGTCTTCTCAAAATCTGAACACGGAATGGTATATATTACACATTGTGATGCTGCAACTGGTTTCCTTTTTGAGGCAAATGTTTTCTAAACGACCTAACAGTTAGGACGTAGGCTCGTTTTGGAATCATTGTACATTTCCATCTTTCCTACAATAAAAGGGAATAAATCTAACTGGTTCTTAAAATTCCCTCCACAATACGTACAAATAGATGTAAACTATAAACTTGCTAAACATCGTGATAAGGTTGCCAAAATGAAATCAGCTATTGCCGATAGGGCTATAACTTAGTTACATTATTTTCTTTTGTGTAATATTTTCTTCTATTTTTAGATTGAAAAGGACTGCTAAGTACAGTCGAAATATCAAATAAATAAAGTTCTTTTTGTATTCTCGGGGATGGTTCGCATAAAACAGATAAAATACATTGTTAGCCATATATTTGGCTTACTACTGTCGGATTAAGGAATAAGAGCCGAAACCTGATAACATAGCAGTTTCAGTCATCGTCTTGACTCATGCAGCAAATCAGTGCGACGATTGCGCGGGGTAACTTCGCATATTTTTGGGGGGCCCGAAAACATAACATTGCCCATCTTCTGAACTTGATACTTATAATTTATCCATATTTTATTGTATAAAAATACAATAAAAGATGTTATTCAATTTATATTTATATAACGATAAAATTTATAATTAAAATTTAAAATAAAAATCATTTTTATGAATTGACTAATAAATAATATACGATATTCCTTGAAATGAGGAATCGACGTCATCAGGAGGAATTAAAAAAGTAATCAAAGCGATTACTTTTATACTTATATATGAGTGATCAAATGATATTGTATAGTAATCCATAAGATTTTGTCATGCGAAATTAATAAAGATATGTATCTAGAATTTACTAAGTTAAATTAAAACTATATAATAACAACTATAATATTATTTATTATTAACTCAAAATATGAACGTAGTTATTTAAGTTTAAAAACAATTATCACAAATCAGTTATATAATAGATAATTAAGAAATAGGGGCTGAAACCTGATAAGACAGCAGTTTGCCCTGATAATCTTTAATCTTAATAATGATATATAATTTATTAATCAATAATCAATTTATAAAAATTGAATTTTTAATTTAAGATCAACTATTTTTAATTAAACTGTTTTGCGTATTAAATAATGCATTTAATATCGAAGTAATATCTAGAGAAATAAATTTTATCAGAGGAAATACGTTAGTCGCATTTATAATATAATGGGATAATAACATTAATTTATTACATTAAATTAAATAATTAAATTATTAAATCATTAAATTATTATAATTACTAAATTAAATAATACACCCTCTGCTATAAAATATGATTAATAATAATTTGATGTTTAATTCATTTTGTTTCATTTAATCCTATTTTGTGGCCCCTCAAATATTCATCGTATATTAAATAATTTGATGTTTAACTCATCAAATTAAACGCGATGTATAATAATGCATTTTATTTAAGAATAATATATTACTTGCTATATGCGGAAAGAGTTTATGGATAAATAAATAATATAAATACATATTAATAATAAATAATATACTGGTTTTCTTCAAAACCATTTTAATAATTTAATAGATACATATTTTAAACTGGATTACTATCAAAATAACATCAAGCAGAAAATAGTAAAATTTATAAATCAGCACAATAATATAAAGAATACATTTAAACTCTTAAGTGGCACATTTTTATGGATGGATAATAAATAATATACTTTGTATTAGAATAAGATACACTAGATAATCAAATTTCATCAGATGAAATACGTCATAAGCTTGTATTTGATCCCGATGTTATGTTGATTGATGAATAAAGGCCGAAATTTAATAGCATATCAGTTCCTCCGGATAATCTTAATCGTAACACTAATTATCTATAAAGCGGTTCATAGAAATACTTATAAAAAACAAAGTTTAATTAAATTATTCATTTTGAATAAATGACTGCAAGTTAATTTAGCGTTACATAATTTTGTTATTAATAAAATTTGGTCATTGACAACACTCCAAACATTTACATTGAATGGATATCAAAAAATATGCAAGGAAATATTGAATCCACAAATCATTTTATAAACATGTTTGTAGATAAAATTATCAATTTAATTAAAATAAATTAATATTAAAAATAAAATAGTAAATTAAGAATTATAGTAAATATTAAAATAATAAAAATAATAAAAATAATAAAAATATACATTCTTCTGTATATATTTATGTACATTTTGTTTTTATATTTTATAAAAAATATGCATTTTGCTGGATTTATTCTTCAATAAGAATGATCTCAACAAAAAATAGAAAGGAACAGATATTACCACTACCTTAGGATTTTATCAAAATAATAACACATACATGGGATAAACGGAATCTTCGTGGATCACATCACTTCCATTAAAAAATGATCGTATTAACCTGCTAATAATGAGTTTAGCGATGCTTTAATGGGTCGATGTGAATAGTATTCGACAAATTTGACTAACAAAAATGTGGTTGATCATAATGTATGACGATTAGCCAAGTTATATCTTGCAAAGCTGGATCATTGCCATCTAACAGAAACAATGAAGTAAAGGATATTTTTTGCTCAGACAAAATATAGTAAAAGGTGGAGTAGCAGTTTAGCTGTTATTGATTCAAGTACGGGACGAATTGAACTTTACAAATAATAACCAGTCGGACAAAATAAGCACGTTTATATGTCGTTTGTAATGTCTTGTTTTTGGGGGGTCGTTTGAGCTAACACCAAGCTGCCTTTCTAATTTTCAATATCACGATATAAGAAAATTTATGTGGGCAAAAGGGTAGTTACTATAGAATGGACTAATCTCAGTCCAATAATATTCTCTTCCTCTGAAAGTGTTGAGTATAAACATTCAGAACCTTTCAACAAATAACAACTAAATTGACCGCAAAAAGAAAAGTCACCTGAAGTGCTGGTGCAAGAAAAATATAAACTTATTGTGTTTGTTCTTGTTCATTCAGCTTCTGCTTGCTTGAGATCGAGATCATTACGATCAATATATATATATATATATATATATATATATATATATATATATATATATATATATATATATATATATATATATATATAGGAAAGACTTGACACCGACGACCAGGATACTTATTGTATTCGTTCATATATTAATATTAAAGAATAAACTGGTGTTAAAGTACGAGCAATATTATTACGTTTCGGCTAAAGCCTTCGTCAGATAATTGTATGTTATTTTATCTCAAACTTTTTTTAAGCTTAAAAAAAGTATTAAATTATCTGACGAAGGCTAAAGCCTTCGTCAGATAATTGTATGTTATTTTATCTCAAACTTTTTTTAAGCTTAAAAAAAGTATTAAATTATCTGACGGCTAAAGCCTTCGTCAGATAATTGTATGTTATTTTATCTCAAACTTTTTTTAAGCTTAAAAAAAGTTTGAGATAAAATAACATACAATTATCTGACGAAGGCTTTAGCCGAAACGTAATAATATTGCTCGTACTTTAACACCAGTTTATTCTTTAATATTATATATATATATATATATATATATATATATATATATATATATATATATATATATATACTACTTTTAAAAGCAAAACTTATTTTGGTACTTGAATTTAATACTTATTTAGGGCCGAAACCTGATAAAAGTTTCTTTGATGACCTATAATTTTAATTAGAATACATCATATTATTATCAGATCTGATCAATTATCTGGTCTCATTAATTAACCTTGGATTTAAATACAAAATGATAGTCGAACTGGAAAGAAGAGTGCATAAGGGACATATCAGTTCCTCCTAATGATCTCAATTTCTAATTCAAATACATCGTATATTATTTATTAGTCAATAAATAAAAATTGACTTTAAATTAAATTACAATTTTAAATTTTAGATGATATAAATTATATAAATATAAATTGAACAAAATCTTATATAATTATTTATCGTTATTTTTATTTATATAGAAATACAAAATACGTAGACTTAGTTAGCTGAACTAATTCGTGCTACTTACAAGTTATTATTGACCTCTGGACTTGGTTTTTCCGGTTATATAATCGGGGGAACTGAAATACTGAAAATAAAATATTTCAGAAATGCTAAAGCAATGTATCCTTAATACGACATTATTTTGTAGCAACATAGCATTTAATCTCAATAATTAAAGAAAAACCAAAAATTAACAAACCAATTAAAATTGATTCTGTAATTATTAATATATAAGATTCTGATAATAATTGATTTTTATTTTTAATTTTTAATTTTTACTTTATTTAATTTTTACATAAATTATTAATCATTTAGAATTATTTTATTATTTATTAAAATATTTAAAGCACTTAACCTTTTGGTTTTGGTCAAAATTACAAATTACGAATTTTACAGAGAAACAAAAATGAGTAGAACAAGGATGAAATTGGAATATAAATTGTAAAAAAATCTTTTATAATTATTTATTATTTATTTATATTTAAATTTAGTAAAAAATACGTAGACTCAGTTTTCTTATCTGACTCATCAATTATTTTTCTTAAATGCGTTATAAAGATAAATAACGATGATATAATTTAATTCATAGATATTATTTAATTCAATTCACATGATAAAACGTAAATTTATCGGTATTTATAAATATCTTTTGATTTTAGAATTTATTTTCAGCAATTTTTTCACCAACTGGTTAAAATCTTTTGGTTATTAAAACTTACAATTTGATAAAGAACGTAAGTTCGAAACGTTAAATAAAAGTTATGTCGTCTTTGCTGATGTAATATCTGATTTTAATATTAACCAAGTACCACTTAAGGGGTCCCAGCTGCTTAGTAATGACGGAAATATCTAAATATTCTATATATTATTATATGTTATATATAATAGATATAATAGATATCTATTATAATAGATATTCTATATATAATAGTATTGCACGGATGTGCTGAGTATACAATGGTCCTGGATTTTTTACGAAATACGGCATTTATACTAAATGGTGCTGCTTGTTAGACTGATCTTCGGTTCACGACTTTCAGTCACCATGTCACTTCTAGACGACCAATAAGTACCCGGCAACACTCATCAGTAGAATGAAGTACTCACTGGTCGTTTTGGTTGCCTGTGTGACATTGTGAATAAAGGCGTTTCCGACACTTTGCTTAATTGTCTGAGGCTTACGCTCTTAACCAGATCGAATTGCTGTGCGGACCATCCTTAAACACTAGGCAGAGGTTGTTGCTGAATTGTCGCTGCACTCGTTGGATCCTTAATGGATACGGCATGTATAATAGTAGTGCACGGATGTGCTGAGTAGACAACGGTCCAGGATTTCTTACGAAATAAGGCATTTATACTAAATGGTGTTGCTTGAAAGACTGGATTTCGATTCACGACTTTCAGTCACCATGTCACTTCTAGACGACCACTTCAGCATCGAAATGATGAGTACCCGGCAACACTCATCAGTAGAATGAGGTACACACTGGTCGTTTCGGTTGCCTGTGTGACATTGTGAATAAAGGCGTTTCCGACATTTTGCAGACAATTAAGCAAATTGTTAACTATATATATTTTTCTAAATATATAATATATATACTATATTTATATTCTTGTATTTAAAAACACTATACGGATAAAATTTAAAGTGAAAGCCACCATATCAATCACCCTGATCTGATTTATTGCTTTAATGTTTTGAGGAATTAAATTTCTTTTTCTATTGCAAAATCACTACATCAAAAGCACCACTTTAAATGGAAATAGCACCACTTAAATACAAGAATTTAATGAATGTATTATGCATTGGAAGTAATCACAGCTCATCCGCAGTCAAATCCTTAAACGTTCAATGATCTTCCATCATCCTCACATTTGATTATCCACAGGGATGAAATAATCTTCACAATCATCGCAAGGATCATTTGCTGATCATTGTGATGAAGGAATCATCACAAGGATGAAGGAATTACAAGAGGAACATAACATACATTAAATGTATAATAAAGGTTTGATATAAAACAGATATATGGATTTATATAAACTTATAGATTAAACATTTTATTTTCTAATCGTATGATTCACAAACACCGGCCCATGATCCTCCTCTTACCATTTGATAAATCGTAACTAAAGCGTGTGAGGTTTGTACTAACGACTACAATATATCGAAACAAACAACAACAGTTTGATATTACGAACAATACAAAAGCCTTGTTTAGGCGAAGAAATGTATTTAATGTACATACGCCGTCAGTGGGTCGACTTATGCAATACGACTATTGATATAAAATTATTTCTGTCAACTTCGCTACGCTAAGTATAATCTAAATAAGCCGTCTCTTCCAAAAAAACAGATGTCACCATCGTTCTCAATAATTCTTGTTTTTTTTAAAGATGTGATTCACACGCATGAAGACAATCACGAAAGACCGAAAATGCATTCACATGTGTAAATGCGCTAAAAACGCGTTCGGCGAAACTCACTTTCTATTTCGTCGTGCTGTCGCTGGGGTGATCATTTCACAATTACTATTCCTTCTCTGGTTGATGCGATAATTATACCAGAGGATAAAATAAAAAGAAATGAAAATTATCTAATTTCTGGAAGAAAACGAAACTGCTGATTGGTCAAAACAAAACTATACAAAACCATTGTAATAGCACGTTGTATATTCAATTAAGCATTGCTTGTACGTATTAATAACATAATTGATTAAGATATTTAATTACTGATTACTGCACATGCGAAATAAGAAAGGCATTTAAAAACACATTAGATGCCTATAACGCAATCACCTAAAGTTTTTTAAATACACAAAGCATTTTGCAAAGCATTTTACATATTATTATGTGATGATGTAAAAATAAATTATAAATTTATTATATTAATTTATATTATATTTATTAGCATCATAATTGTCACGATGAAAAAATTTAAAACACCAAAATCTGATAAACATTAAAGATTATCAAATCAGCTAACTGAGTCTACGTATTTAATATAATTATAAACTAAACAAAACATAATAATGCTAAATCAAAATTTAATAATTAAATAATAAAATAAATAATTGTTATAAGATTTTCTATAATTTAAATCAAGTTAAAAAAATATAAATAAATATAAAAAAAAATAAAAATCAATTTTTATGAATTGACTAATAAATAACAAACAAATATCAGAATAAGAATTAGAGGTCATCAGGAGGAACTGCTATGCTATCAGGTTTCGGCCCCTAACTCCTCTACCCAACATAGCAGCGGGGCCAAATACATGCTAATGATGTATTTCCTCTGATAAAACTATATAGTATCTTATAATAATACAAAATATATTAATTATTATCCATCCATGAAAACTTTTCGTTAAATAATTTTAAATTTATTTTTAATATTATTGTTTTGATTTATATATTTTACTATTTTCTGCTTGATGTTATTTTTATAGTTACCTAGTTTAAAATATGTAGCTATTTAATTATTTAAATTATTAAGGATAAGAGGTCATCAGGAGGAACTGCTATGTAATCAGTTTTCGGCCCATATTCCTCGATGCTAGAAGCGGGGACAGATACATTCTAACGACATGTTTACTCTTATGAAAATTACTTATCTAGTGTATATTATTCATTATTTAAAATGAATGCTAATATTTATTGTAAATTTTAATATTTTTTAATATTTTGTTGATCCATTATTTGAAATAGAAAAAAATCACCAAACTTCCCTAATTATATGATAATAATTACATAATTATCATCCTAAATATTTAGGATATTTAATAATATTTCAAATATTATTAAATATTAAGTTTTCTGGATTAATTTAATGATAATTAAATTAATTATCAGTAAATAATTAATTAAAGTAATTATCAGTAAATAATTAATTTAATTATTAATGGGGAACTGCTATGTTATCATGTTTCAGTCGCTATTCCTCGACCCAACTCAGCAGATGAGTCAATTTATTATCCATTAAAAACTTTCCGCTAGTGATTTTAAATTTATTTTTAATATTATTGTGTTAATTTATATATTTTACTATTTTCTGTTTGATGGTATTTGTATAGTGACCTGGTCATCTTTACGATGATAATATTTTAATATTATTGTGTTGATTTATATATTTTACTATTTTCTGCTTGATGTTATTTTTATAGTAATCTAGTTTAAAATATGTATCTATTAAATTATTCAAATGATTTTGAAGAAACCCAATATCGTTACAAATTGTTGCAATTTTTAAAATTTCATTATTTAATGTATTATATTTTATTTTATAAACGTATGCATATGCTATCTATACGATACACATTAAAAGTAGTTTTAATTCATGTAAATTTAATTCATCAATATTGGTTTGATTAAGAATAAGATTATTTGAATAAATTTGTTCGCTTATTGAATAAAAATTATTAGAGTTAAATACACATATATCATCAATGTATCGAAACATATATTTTATATCTTTATATATTTTAGATTTATTTTTTAAACAGTTATGAGCAAATTCATATTCTATAAAGCTTAAAAGTAAGTCAGCTATAACTGTGCTATAAAGATAAAGATAAAATAAATAAAATAATTTTAAGTAATAAATAATTATATAAGATTTTAAATAATTTATATTTATACAACGATAATTAAAATTAGATAATATTAAATTATTAAATTAGATAATTATAACGATAATTGAAAAAAAGCAGAAAAATGATAATATTGTATTAATAATACATTTAAGTATTTCTGACAGACGTTATATTACCAGAAAAACAATGTCTACAAGTCAACGCTTAAAGCTGTGGTCCAGGATCCAAAGCTGGCTACGATTGATTTTTAGCAATAACAATTTATAAAATGACGCATTCCTGTTGGAATCCTGTGAAATATTCAGTTCCTTCGTTATCAACGGATACGCATTTGTGCCTTATATAAAGAATAACTAGAAGGTCCACACGCAACAAGCTAGTAAAAACGCGCTATGTACCTAAGTTTCGTCTAGCATAGTGAAGAATTGCTGGTGTCATTATAGTTATCACAAAATCAGTCGAAACGTACCATACCATGTCATCCGACTGACGATAACTGCAGGGTCGCTAGGAACGTCTCTCTCATAGTGATATATTAGACTCATTGAGCTGATGATCAAAGTCCAGTTATTAAGAAGCAAATATGGATTATATATAGTCCAGTCTAACTAGCAACACCATTCTGTATAAATGCCGTATTTCGAAAAAATCCCGGACCGTTGTCCACTCAGCACATCAATACACCACCATTATACATGCCGTATCCATTAAGGATCCAACGAGTGCAGCGACAATTCAGCAACAACCTCTGCCTAGTGTTTAAGGATGGTCCGCACAGCAATTCGATCTGGTAAAGAGCGTAAGCCTCAGACAATTAAGCAAAGTGTCGGAAACGCCTTTATTCACAATGTCACACAGGCAACCGAAACGACCAGTGTGTACCTCATTCTACTGATGAGTGTTGCCGGGTACTCATCATTTCGATGCTGAAGTGGTCGTCTAGAAGTGACATGGTGATTGAAAGTCGTGAATCGAAGTCCAGTCTATCAAGCAACACCATTTAGTATAAATGCCGTATTTCGTAAGAAATCCTGGACCGTTGTTTACTCAGCACATCCGTGCACTACTATTATACCTGCCGTATCCATTAAGGATCCAACGAGTGCAGCGACAATTCAGCAACAACCTCTGCCTAGTGTTTAAGGATGGTCCGCACAGCAATTCGATCTGGTTAAGAGCGTAAGCCTCAGACAATTAAGCAAAGTGTCGGAAATGCCTTTATTCACAATGTCACACAGGCAACCGAAACGACCAGTGAGTACTTCATTCTACTGATAAGAGTTGCCGGGTACTCATTGGTAGTCTAGAAGTGACATGATGACTAAGTCGTGAATCAAAGTCCAGTCTATCAAGCAACACCATGCTGTATAAATGCCGTATTTCGAAAAAATCCTGGATCGTGGTCTACTCAGCAAATCCGTGCACTACTATTATAAATGACGTATTCATTAAGGGTCCAACAAGTGCAGCGACAATTCAGCAACAGCCTCTGCCTTGTGTTTAACGATAGTCCGCACAGCAATTCGATCTGGTAAAGAGCGTAAGCCTCAGACAATTAAGCAAAGTGTCGTAAATGCCTTTATTCACAATGTCACACAGGCAATCGAAACGACCAGTGAGTACTTTACTCACTTTGATATTGATTCGTTACTCCTTTGATATTGCGAGAATAATTCGGTTCTTTATCTTGGTCTGATGAAGATATATTATGCCTGGTGTTTATGCTTTCTTATGGGGAAAACTGATTTATTTATTAGTCCACTATTGCTTTTTCCCAGGAAATGTGTAAATGTCCAAAGGCAGGTGTATTTGCCGACCTGGGACCCTATTTCTAGGGCAGGTGTATTTGACACCTGCCCTGGTGTTTTTGGGCAGATGTCCCAGGATAGGTGTAAAGTGTGTCATATTCTCCTTTCTGCAATGAAATTTTAGTTTACATATTTTTTATTTTTGTCGGAAACGATACAAACACAGTTTATATATAAAATATTTATTTTTACGTGGCAAATGCGTGCCCGCGCACGCTTACATGAATACAAAAGAATAAACAAAAATCTAAATCATGTGTCGAGGAGGTGGTTACGGAGGCGGCATTTGAATGTAATAAAGGAGGGAGCGTAGTGTACGTCCATTGAAAGCTGATTCCAGGCGAGTGGGTCTGCGACGAGTAAGGATCAAACACCGTAGTTGTTAGAGTAATTGGGAATGTGGAGAAGAGGAAATTACGGGAACGCAATTATAGAAAGGTGGGACGAGCATAGTCTAAGAAACGGAGGTTGTTGAACGATGGGTAGCGGACAGCGATGAAACGAAAAGTTACAAGAAGAAGGCGGATTTGTATGCGGATGTGGATGGTGGGCAGGAGAGTTGGGCAAGTTATGTGAATGTGTGTTCAAAGCGACGGAGACGTAGGAGCACTTAAATGGCTGAGTTGATGATGCGTTGTAGGGGTAGGATTATGGATTTTGGAGAGTTGGCGAAAAGGTTGAGGCAGTAATCGATTTTAGGGAAAAGAATCAATGAAAGAATATACATACGGGAACGGAAATCGATAAGCGGGCATATACGGCGGATGTCACAGAGAATTAAGTTAGACGAGCGGACCTTGTCGCGGACGAAGAGTTTAAGAGAAATGTGATCATCGAAATGGAATCATAAGAAAGTTAGATTGTGGACAACGGGGATGATTGATGAGACAAAAGATACAGGGGAGGTGATATATTATGTTGACTGGGGATGATCCACATTATTTTGGACTTGTCTGGGTTAAGAACGAGATGAAGATGTAAGAGACGTTTGTAGATAGAAGAAAGACATTCGGAGGCAAAAATGCCGACATCGTGTATGCGATGAACGGGTACATGAGCATAGATGAGGATGTCATCTATATGAGACATATAGATGACATATATATATTTTCATATATAGATGACACGCATAGATGAGGATGTCTCTCCTCTGTATCATATATCCTTATATAGAGAGAGATGATATATATAACATAATTTAAGGTATTCACTGTTAGTGGGTTTATTCTATGCGAGTCGTCAAACATACAATGACTGGGCATACATAGCGACTTTGAATATTGCGAGAATAATTCGGTTCTATTTCTTTGTATGATAAGGATATATAGAATGCTGCCTGGTGTTTATGCCTCCTCATGAGGAAAACATATATATACGAACGGGCATACAAATTGATCATATATTTGTAAGTGCTCGATATTCTTGAATCCTGCAAGAATTGAAGCAACCATTGTCTCACTAAGTTTTAAATCCATTTTCATCAATTTAGTTGTGCAACGTTGTATCCGTGTGAATGTTAAAGCGTGTGTTAACGCTCTTTAAGCGTGTGCTAAGATGCCTATGGATGATTATTGAAGTCACGGTACTCATGAGCTCCGTAAGAGCGAAATGTGTATTCCGCTGTTGAAGTTTGTCATCACACATAGGATAACTGGGCATACGTAGCGACTTTGAATATTACGAGAATAATTCTGTTCTATTTCTTGTTCTGATGAACATATATATAGAATGTTTCCTGGTGTCTATGTCTCCTTGTGGGGACAACAAGGAGACATTGTGTCCTAGGGCAGATGTAAATGTCCCATGGCAGGTGTATTTGACACCTGCCCTTGTGTCCCAGGGCAGGTGTCCCTGGGAAGGTGTAAAGTGTGCGATATTCTCCTTCCCGCAATAAAATTTTAGTTTACATATTTTTATTTTTGTCGGAAACGATACAAACAAAAGTTTTTATAAATTTATTCGTGCTAATTAATTATACAGTATAATTAATCATCAAATATCATAAAGTTTCAACAAGACCAAAATACAAATGAAATATCACTAATTTTGTTGAAAAAAGTTGTGAATAAAGTCCACTCGAAAAATATCTTCGAAATCCTGAGTAAAAAATGCGTGATAAATGCATCTTATAGCGATCAAAATTAGCAATATGTAATTTTTATATAAATTATATCCAAATATATTTATTATATTATATTATTATCATCATATTTGTACTGTAAGATAAAGCTTACAGTACAAATATACAATGCGTGTAATTCCCAAATAGTCGAAAGGAGATAGAAGCACATTTTAATCTATGTACATTAAAATGATGTTAACATTATGACGCAAAAATTCGATATATTTTGATATAATTTGATATAATTTGATAATTATAATTGTGTTTCTCCAAATTTTGTGAGTTCAATCACCGCGAAGCTTGAACAAGCTTTGTATATTTAGATTAATCTTTAAAAGCTTATACAAAAAACACAAATAAAATTACTTTTGATTGAATGTATTAAATTTGAATAATTACATTTAAAATGCATTGATATTAATAATTTGATATTATTAAAAAAATTAGTAACGCTTATATACGAATAATAAACGGATGTTTGAATGCTATTTAGCAACACTATTCAAATAATAAACATGAAGCAATAGTTTTCAATAATATATTCGATGTGCTCTTATATTGTACATGTTGTTTAAACACACCATTTGAAAATGACTATTGCGATAGTCGAAATCTTTAATTTGTTTTCTTTCAGTGTTAAATGGCACTGTACAATATAAAACAATATTTGCTTGCATATTTGTCAAATGAATTCAGGATTTATTTATTTTTAATTCTGTAAAATTAATGGCACAATATGATGACATTGATGGGATATCAAGGATGTCGGCATGATATAATCCATATAAACAAACAATAAATTGATTATTATAATAAATAGCATTCAAATATTATTTACGTTATAATTGAATTAAATTGGCAGCATTACTTAATCAATTAATTAATTTATTTATTAATCAACATAGAATTAGTTTCAATAAAATGTTTTTATTGTACAAAATCACTATCGTCATACATAGATTATATTCTATATTTTTAACTAAATAACGCTCAAATTGACTAGCTCCATATCGATCTTCAGTATGCAAATATACTGAACTATATATGATGCTAAAGCAAAAAATGCTTTCCTATTTTCAAGTTAGATAATCTCTGAGCAAAGATTTACGATTATTTTGGAGCGCAGAAGAAATCGGAATAATCAAAATGTATAAATTTGAAGTAAATAAATACGCGTTATGGGAAATTGCAACAATACTTGTATAAAACAGCGATCCTATGGACACTAGAACTATAAGGAATACCAATTTCTGATGTTTTAATAAAGATTATTTATTAATCTTTTTATCATAAATGTTTCAACTATTATTTAAATAATTTTCAATAATCACAATCGAAATTTGAAACGCTTCAATAATAAATGCATTTAGCGAATTTTAGTGAAACTTACGAGACTAGTATCGAATGAATGCTTATTTATAATCATGACAATAGACTTAATATATATTTATATTTAATATATTATACTTAATATTAAAAAAATATTTTTTTATAATATTCAACTATTATTAAAATAATTCAAAAGTATTGAATTTCAATTGTTTTCTAATATATTATTTAAAGCTAATATGACAAATAAATAGATACTATAATATTCATGTATAAGTTTTCATATTTACATTATCATCACATATAAATATTATCATGTTATTTGTTTTAATATTTCTTTAATAATGTTTATTCAATAATAATTGTGCTTTACTGTTATCTGTATTTTATTGATATATTTAATGGTTATGTACACTAGTCTATTTGTTCAGTAATCATTTTAGTTTACAGAAAATAAAGTTGCGTTTAATTTTAAAAATTTTTAGACTTTTTATAAAAACATCATTCCGTATCCAAATTCAATGTAAATTAAGCAGATCAGATAACTGAGTCTGCGTATTTTATACTATATTAGTTGAAAATAAAGATAAATAATTTTAAGTAATAAATAATTATGTAAGATTTTATACAATTTATATTTATGTAACGATAAAATATATTATTAAAATTTAAAATATAAATTAATTTTTATGAATTGACTAATAAATAATACACAATGCACATGAATAAAGATTAGAGGTCATCATTAGGAACTGCTATGTTAACAGGTTTCGACAACTATTCATAATCATTTCATTTTATGAGAATCATTTAATAAGAAATAGAAACAAAATTCATCAAAATTTCTTGTAAATTAGAAAAATAATAATGTCGTATCAATAATACATAGTTTCCGTATTTCTGACAGACGTTATATTACCAGGAAAACAAAGTCGACAAATCAATAATAACTTGTCAGTAGAACAAATCAGATCAGATAATTGAGTCTGTGTATTTTATACTATATATAAATAAAAATAAAGATAAAAAATAAATAATAAAAAATAAATAATAAGGTTATTTAACCCCCTTATTAAATAACCTGATTTAATAAGGTTAAATAAGATGCTATACAGTTTATATTTAAATATCGATAACATTTAAAATTAAAATTTAAAATAAAAATCAATTTTAATGAATTGACTAATAAATAGCATACCATGTATCAATAAGGATAAGAGGTCATCAAGGAGGAACTGCTATGTAATCAGTCTTCGGCCCCTATTCCTCGATGCAACGTAGAAGCGGGGACAGATACATTCTAACGACGTGTTTACTCTTATGAAAATTACTTATCTAGTGTATATTATTCTAATATGTGGGGCTAAATGAATGCTAATATTGTAAATTTTAATATTGTTTAATATTTGGTTGATCCATTATTTGAAATAGAAAAAAATCATCAAACTTGCTTAAATATTATCATAGATATAATAATGTTATATATATAATTAAAAAATCGGCAAGAGATTATTAAAAACTGACTCGTGATATAACTTTAAAAGAACTATAATATTACAATGTATCTGGCAATGATGATGTTTTGGGTTTAAAAACATAGACCAATACCCTGTTTAGCTACTTTGGAAATTTATAATCTTAATAATAACTATTTATTTTATATTCTCAATGAATTTATAAGTTAATATAACAATAAATATCACATAATGATGTGGAAATTTCAAATAAATCAATTACTTATAATTAAAGATGTGATAATTAGGGTTAATTAATAACCTGATAATTAACAAATCAGGTCATTAATTAACTTTAATTAATGTTAATTAATATTAATCAAATTAATATCAAATTAAATTACAATGATAATTTTAATTAATGATGCGAAGCATCATTAAGTCAAGCGTCGCCATATGGTTAAGTTATAAATTTGTTGTTCACACAAAAAATATTAACTGATCAACGGAGAGAGTGAATATAATGTTTATTGAAATCGAATTGTAGATAATTATTTTAAAAAATTGCTAATTATATGATGATTAATATATCGCAGAAGTTCAAACGATTAGGGAACAACTAATCGTTTAAATTTCTGCATATAACTAGCAATTTTCTAAAACTGATTTAATAATTTTATCCTGATGATGATAATAGCTATCGAAAATTCGATATCAATAAAAAATATATTCACTTTCTCTTTTGATCATTAAGCCACATGGTTATTTCAGCAATTAAGTTAAAACATTAAATTAATATTAAATATAATTGAACGATTATAAACACAATTGAAATGCATACCAATGTTGATTGTTAACAACTCTCATCTACAAAACAGCGACTATTGGCTTTCGATGAAACAGTTTGACCAATGGGAAATAATAATTAATTTTCTACGATAACAGATTGTTCGTGTGTAGCTATTGTTTCAAATTGAAGACTGCAATTATATTTAAAATATTCAATTTATTTAAGAACTTCTTGAAAAGATTGTACAAGCACAACACTTAAAAATACCAGTGGATATACATAATTCAATCATCCAGAAACGAATATTTCATTCATCCAGAAACAGAAAAATTGTATAAGAAAATTTTCTTTTTTAATTTTATTTTTGTATACAAAAGTGAAGTTAATAAGAATTTAAGGTTGTAATTTTAATTATTTATTAATTGTTTATTAATTATTAAATAGTTAAATTAATTAAATTTATTAATTATTTGTTAATTTTAATAATTATTATTTTATTTATAATTTTTACATTAATGAATGCGATGCATGCACATTGATTCCTCAGAACATGAATTTATTATAAAAGATTATTAAATAATCTTTTATCTTTAATAAATAAAAAATAATAAATAATTCATCAGAACGGATAATATAATAAAAGTCTATAATGAAAAATAACATATATAAATATAAAATACTTCTAAAAATATATATTTTATATATAAAATACTATATAAAGAATACTATATTTAATAAACTATAATGTTGCCATGTCTCCGTCAAAGATGGTGTTTAGGGTATATGAAGAGAAATCAAAAACCTTGTTTAGCTATTTATCCATAATAAATGAAAAATAATAAATAATTCATCAGAACGGAAATATAATAATAACTTTAAATAGATATATATTTACTATATAAATAATAAATATTTCATAAATTGCAACTGATAACCTCAACATGATAATGCTTGAAATTTGGGTCGAAACATGTTTTAAGTCGACACACAGTTTCGTTTTACTATATATACACGCTATTAAATAATATTTTGAACAGAATAAATGTAAATAAATAAAATATATTAATATGTAGTAATGATTCTAGCACTCTGAGAACTTATAATTTTGGTAGATTTAAGAGACATCATACAAACAAATCTAATATTTACAGAATTATGTTTAAGTTATAGTATTCTATTCAGCATACTACAACTTTATTTTTATCTCCACTAATGATTAATATTAAATATCACAAAATATGAAAAATATAACATTAAAAAGACATTATAACATTATTATATTAAAGCATTAAGTTTATATTCGAGAAGATAAAAAGATTAAACATTATAGTTTTATACAAATACCCACAATTTTCGTTCTAACACAAAGTATGTTAAATATCCCCTTATTTTATAAAATTAGTTTAACAATTAGCTTCGTTGATATTTAAGGCTGCTGAAACAACGGAATATTTATCTTTTACATAAAAAGAAATAGATTAAAAGACTTTTTATACAGAACAGTTTAATAAATACTTGTCAGTCATAGTTTTGTTCATTTATAGTCAGATAACTTTGTTTCGTATTTTTGTGCAATTATAATCCTCAGTAGCATATTGACTAATAAAATTATTAATAATAAATTATTAAATTAAAATTAAAATAAAAATTACAACATAACAAGTTGTAAACAAAATAAATTTAAATTGCTGAAGCATAAGGTTAGACACTTAATGTGAGATACTCTTGTTTCATATTTTCAATGAAATTACAATAACACAAATTAAATTAAAACACAAAGTTGTGTCGTTCAATTGGCTTTGCAATTTAAAAACTGGGATATGCAATTTCAGACAACAATTACAACTAAAGAAAAACAATTCATGTATTTGTACAGTGAAGATCGCATCTCTATAATTAGTGAACATAGAATAGGCTAGTATTGAACATTATCAGTGTGCAATCACTTGGGAAAACCCCGACATATATGGTAGCGCCAAATTAATGAAATTTACCAATCCTATTAAAACAGCTCATAAAAATAGAGTAATTTCATCTCATCGATAACTATCGCTTAATAGATACATTTGAAACTTGAAACTGATGTATAGTGACAGATGTTTTCAGGAGGATGGTATAAGATTTAATCACAAAGGCTTTCACTTTTAGTGGACAAAATTTCATCATGAAGTTTACACGTTATAGTGTCTAAATACATGGCTTGAAAGACAATCGAAATTTGAAACGCTTCAATAATAAATCGGAATAATCAAAATGTATAAATTTGAAGTAAATAAATATGCGTTTATGGGAAATTGCAACAATACTTGTATAAAACAGCGATCCTATGGACACTAGAACTATAAGGAATATCAATTTATGATGTTTTAATAAAGATTATTTATTAATCTTTTTATCATAAATGTTTCAACTATTATTTAAATAATTTTCAATAATCACAATCGAAATTTGAAACGCTTCAATAATAAATGCATTTAGCGAATTTTAGTGAAACTTACGAGACTAGTATCGAATGAATGCTTATTTATAATCATGACAATAGACTTAATATATATTTATATTTAATATATTATACTTAATATTAAAAAAATATTTTTAATAATATTTAATTATATTTATATGATAAAACAATTAATTTTATAATCTTAATATTTTATTTTATCCGGCTATAAATCTTGTAAGGTTAGTAGCTGCCAGGTTAGTAAATTGTGAGTTATTAAGCGATGGGTGGTTTTACTAATTGTTAATAGCAGCTTGGTAAACATATCATATTTATTTATATTAATATTTATTAATATAAATATGTTATATTAATATATAAATATATTATAAATATATTTATAAATATAATTATAAATATATTTTATTAATATTTATCATATTATATTTCAATTCTTCTTAAGTGAAATTAGCAAGAATATAAGATAGTAGAGTTTGTTAGTTATTAATTATTTACGTTCTAAATTATTTACGGTCGATAATGATTATACATGCCAATCTAGTAAGCTGAGATTTATTCAAGGAAAGTCACTAGGATATATATACATTCCAATGCACAAAGTCAATTCGTAGCCAATTTTTATAAACTAAAAATACAGGAACACAAGGGATCAAAATGCAAATTGTGTGATTCCATCTCTAATGATGATCTAATTAAGATCATCATTATATACTGATCATCATCTATAATGATAATCTATATAATTAAGTCACTTATTATATATTCAGTATATGCATATCATGATATGCATATATCATATATGCATATATACTGAATATATGAGTAGCAGACATCATTTCACACATATTTGTCTCAACACCACGTGATTAATTTAAATTAAATTCGGATTTTGGCGGTATCGGCAACTGACGATTTGTAATTACGACGAAACGGTAAGCATTACGATTGCTCGTGTCAACTTCATTTGGTGTCTACAGATATGCAACTAAACTACCTGACAAAATAGTTTATTTAGTACCAATCCTTGTTTTTACTAAAGGAAGTTACGGAGAAAAATTATAATCCTGATGGTACTCTGCTCGTTTTCTACTGCCAAGCGAAGTCGAGAGCACATTTAAAAATGTACCTATGATTATGTAATGCTTTTGAAACTAATAATATCATTTTTTCGTGTAAATATATACGTATTCACTTTCATAACGAAACGAAAATATCGTTTCGTTAGTTACAGTAGTAGTTGTAATTTGAATAAAACGTGTCATTTCTGTGAATAATTCAATTTATCAGATTACATTACTTGTGATTTGGGTTTCGTTCAACAAGTACATATTCAGCATTGACAATCAAACTACGTTTAACTTAAATAAGTAGATGAGGCAAATCAGATCAATTAACTGAGTCTACATATCGTGACATACATAAATTTAAAAATTGTAAATGTCAAAATACTATTTTTTAATTTTTAGGATAAGATCATTTTATTTGTTCTAAAGTTGGTATTATTATCAACATCGTGTGGTGTTGGTAAATTCTCAAAGTATAGTATGTCAGTGGGATTTCCTGGTTGTGTATTTCCGAGCCCATTTGATTGAATTTTAGATAATCTGTTCAAAACGTGTTCCAGGACGCATTTTGCAGGGCTCAAAACTTTCGATAATAACGTGAAAAATCCAAATCATGATGAAAAATAATAAATTTTCTAGTTTAAAATAGAAAAGTTAATGAAAATCAATTCATACAGTGATATCATAATTATCAATCATTCAGTGACCCCTGCCTTTATGATCACCAACGTTTAGTAGGAAATTATTATACCGTATAGGGTTACCTTATGCTCAGATTACCTTCACGATTTGCCTGCCAAATTTTAAGTTTTATTTTGTCTAGACAATGTAATGGATGGTATTATATGGTAACGTGTTTATCTTGAGTCTTGTCAGGTAGTTTAGTTACACCCCAAATGAAGTTGACACGAGCAATCGTAATGCTTACCGTTTCGTCGTAATTAGGAATCATTAGTTGCCGATACCGCCAAAATCCGAATTTAATTTAAATTAATCATATGGTGTTGAGACAAATATATGTGAAATGATGTCTGCTACTCATATATTCAGTATATATAAGTAAGCCACTTATTATATATTCAGTATATGCATTTCATGTATTGCAAATCATCCATTAGATTAAATTACCTAATTGTCAAATTGAATGACAATTTTTGTATATGTACATCGCTTATGCTGACGATAAAACAGGGATAATAGTCCAAAAGTAAAAATTACAAATAACAGTTTTTGTAGCAAACAAACAACCTGTCAGGTAGTTGGCTTGTTTACAAGAGCATGTAGTTGAGAGATTTTGAATGGCCATTAATTGCCCCATAAGGCAATTATCTACATATCAGTATGGTATATAAATCATGATAAAGCATTGAATAAATAACCACTGACTTGTTTGAAACCAAATATTATTTCTAATTAAGTGAATTCGTAGCAAATATTCAAAATCTTAATTTATCGCATAAATAAACATTTTCAAAAATACCTACTATTTAATCGTAAAAATGCGTTTGGACATGCATTCATATATTTGGGTATTTTAATAGCCGAGAGCATTTTCGTTTTGGATTGAAAAAAAGAAGAATGGGAGTCTTATCTTTTATGTCCTTTATGTAAGACAGGTACAATATTTCTGTATTAAATATGGACAATATTATAGTGTATTAATTTATTTAATGGAAAATTTATTGATCGGGTAGAATTTGGATTTGCTTAAAACGAAAAGAGCAGCAATTTTGAGATATTATTTTAAATACCATTAAAAATATAGTTTCATGTAGAATAATTTAAACTTGAATATTTTCGTTTCTACCCTAAAATTTTGTATTAGATCAATCACATTCAAAGATTTTAGTTCTAGAAATCACATAATTTTAAACAATTTTTTCATTGCTTAATTATTTTGCGTTTAATTTGATATAAAAATTGTTTGTAGCGATTTTAATTCATAATTATGTATCTTTCGATCTTTAAATAAATGACACATTTATCAGTATTATATGGATGACAAAGTTCTTGGCAAGCTGATAGCAATTAGATTTACAAATAGTAAAATCAATTACAAAAATTTTTTAAACGAGATGCTTTCTAAAATAAAATGAACGTTCGCTGTCTGACGCGGACCTAGTGTATGTATGGCGGTCACTGTCTATACCTGGACATGTTTCGAAGTTTATGTTTACAATTCGTCCACCGGGTCGACTACGAGGCCACAGACTTATGATAAAGCGCAGGATCCGTCCCAAAACAAATTGTGTTACGATAAGTGATCGCATTGCTGACCTGTGGAACAATCTTCATGCATCGACAATCGACAGAGGTACTGTCCGGAAGTTCAAGGCAATTATTAAATCACGACAATGAAAGTTTCACCTTTTTTTTCTTTCTTTTCTGATTTTTATGTTTTGAGCTATGTGATCCAGCCAATTTGAGCTTATACTCCTGGGCTGTTGTAACAATAATAAAATATATTAATGGACAGTTCTTATATAAATCACAGCACCCGCATCATTGCTTATATCTTAGGCTGCAGATAATATGATCAAAAGTAATATGACCAACAAAATAATCTTTAACTCAAAATTATAACGAATTAATTAAATTCCTAATAAAAAGTAGCATATTATTTTAATAACCAGTAGACCACTTACAAAGAGACAACCAAAAATATCTAGTATAACGGACCAGACATACTAAATTCGATTGATATACCTACAAACAATTCGTTTTTCAAAACTTCCATCAATTTTATAAACGCCATACCACTCGCATTATAAAATGTCTGAAATGCCTTATTAATACGGTTAATTTATAATTATTTCAAAACACTCACAACATTTTCATGCCCCTATTTAGTGTTTATTTATCGCATTCTTGTCAGTGGATTTCGAGAACAATCTATTGTCGTTCTTTTGAACTATTTCAGAGAAATAACCCAAAAAATTCAAACCATTTTTATCGAGTTCATCAAACTCACAGGACAGCGTCAATTCAACACACGTTATAAACGCCTTGAATCAATTGAACAAAACTATCGACTACACTAACGTTATTTTTTCAAAAGTTCTATTTTTATCTTCGCTGTATGATAGTAGGTTCAACATTGACTGACTAGTTACTTCATGTTGTACAAGCTTCGGATATATTAGCATATTTTTTATTATAATCATCATTAATTCCTATTTATACATTCATTATCATTGATTATTCACCACTATTTATCTCATTTTTGTCCATTAGTCATTCAATCTCCCACTCGTAACCTTCATCGAACCTACATTAATCTACAACTAGCTAAATCATTCCACTTCTATATTATTCGCTTTTAATTGCCATCTTACTCAACCTTCTGCTTTCTACTATGTATAGAGAGTATTAATATTTCAAAACAAATGTCAGTTGTTTCTGCTAAAATCTCCTTTGGACACGTGCATTACTGAGGTTATTAGTGTTGAAACATAATACCTTGAAGAATGATAAAAACGGAAAGGATATTTACTAATTTAAATTAGCAGTTTCATTTGGTTGACATTAATATTCGTTTAAATTCTTCATTGTTACATACTATAACAATACCAATTGTATTTAAATACGTGTAACACGATGAGATGATCTTAGGTTACACTTAAGTGCGCTATTTGTTGTCATAGGAAACGATTTAATATTATTGGTGTGGTTTTACAAGTTAATCTACATATATTTTGATAAATCGAAGAGAAATAGCGTTCAAACATTTAAAAACAAATTGAAATCGTTGTTCTCAGTGTGCTAGTTGTCAGCTCCTCGTCAGTAACAATCTGCCTCCGTCAGATGTCGCGAGAACACTGGCTGTGTTGCCTCTCTGGACTTAACTAGACCAGACTTAACTAGATCGATATGCCTACACAAAATATTTATCAAATCTTTAATTTCTCGAGAAACCAAAAAGACGGATATTTTCATCAATAGCCGTATCTTTATTTTAGCTTAAGATAGAATAAAATTATAAATTATAAAATTATAAAAATGCATTCCTCAGGTTAAGCTGTCACATGTTTAAGAGGTTATTCATCTCCATCGTCAGGCCACACTTGGAGTACTGCATTCAGGCTTGTTTCCCTGTCACTAAGCAAGAACTATTAGACCTGGAGTCTATTCTTAGGCGCGGATCGAGGCTCTGTATTGGCTTAAGTGGTATTGACTATTATGTACGTCTAAGTCGTATTGGGATGTTGTCGGTACGTGAGAGGTTCATATCCTTGGAAATGCTATGTATATGGCATATGTCGAATGATGTGGTAGGTTATCCCACCGATGTAATCACTAGGCGGGTAGATCAGTTGCGGGGACATAGCAGAGTCTTGTATAAATTTAGATTTGGCAGATTACCAAAAGTGTATAGACTCTCAAGGAGAGGAATTAACATGTGGAATTCGTTGCCTGAGGAAGTCGTTGCAGCCCCCAGTTTGAGAACGTTTAAATCACGATGCTACAAATGGATACATGAACAATGCCGCCATTCAACACTACCACTGGAATACCCTAATTAGCTACGTTGACTGACCATTTGCTTTTGTTTTATTATTTTTATTTTTTTTGGACTCTGCCTGAATAGCCTTTTGGCTTTGGTATGTATTGGAATAATAATAATAATAAAAATAAATAACGCTTAAATATATAATATCTTCACTGCGAATATTATACAAGATAATAATATATAGGATATTCCATATATCTTATATAATATATGATAAATAATATATTATACTTATATATTATAATATATACGGTTATATATACAATTATGCAATTATTCTCGTATTATTATCATTTTTAACAATAGTTTATGAGCGATATTTTAGATTAAACGCTGCTATATATGTGGTATAATAAGGCAATTAGTCTTTATTCAACAATCTATAATTATGACATATAAATTACAATAAGATTAAATAAACTAGTTCAGATAATATGACATTCACCCTTTTGATTTTAGCTAGTATCATATTCATGTAAATACCTAGGCGTTTTAATTAGCCTATCATAACGACTTGCAGCTATTTCCTTAACTTGAGTACAGCTTGTGTCTCGACTTTAAGCCGATCAATCTCGTCAATTAATATATCTGTAGGTGCTTCACTCACTCTGCCTTCGAAATTTGTAACAAACAAAACCACGATTTTTTGAGGCTTTATATGTTTGTGTATGCTCTAAGCCATACTTTTCTCATTGATCGGTATTTTGTTAGAATCTGTATTTATCAGATTTTGCTCACGTTCGTCTTCTTTCTCCGCTACACTTGGGAAAGGTACAAGAAAAATCATCAATGATGGTAAGCAAGTACCGATTTTTATTACGACTTGGTAGAGGTTCCTTGAAATTCATAGATATCCTTTGAATGGCTGGGTAACTTTTATGAGATTAGTTGGTGGTAATTTATGATATTGAGGTTTAAGCCTGGCACATATTCGACAATTTGAGATTACTTGGCGAACATCGGTAATGGAAAAAGGCAAATTCCTTGTTTGCACAAAATGCTACAAGCGTGTGACACCTGGATGACAGTATGTGCGATAAATCTCTATTAACGTATTTAGGTCATTAGATGTACATGTTGTGCAAGTTATTCTCGACAATACATCGGCAGTGCTATTTTCGGCTCCCAGACGATAAAATTAATCAAATGAAAATGGAGCCAATTCCATCTTCCACTGAGTCAACTTTTCATCTTCGATCTGAGTACGGTGAGTGTTTTTAAAATAAAAGAAACAGTTCTCTTATCAGCTATAATACGAAAATGTTAACCCAAAAGGTAGTGACGCCGCAATTTCAGGGCCTCCGCTATGGCTTATGCTTCTTTCTTTATTGAGGACTATAAAATAGCTGACGCTCGAAGAGTTTTATTGAAGAAGTCTACAGGGTGATCTTTCTGTGATAAAATGACATCGATAGCAAAGTAAGTTGCATCCGTTTCCACTGTAAGTGGCTTATCGGGGTCAATTGTAGCAAGCACTGTTTCGATTATTTATTGTTGCATATATTGAAATACGTCTAATATTTCTTTTTCTACCGGGAAAACTTACGTTCAATTAATGACCGAATTCGTTTTAAATAATTCCGGTTTCATCGAGAATAATGGGCGAGCATTTCATTTTCAACAGCCTCTTTAATTCCCTCTCACTAGTTAATAATACAAATTTATTTATTAAGTTGGTTCCTTCATGTCACGAAGTGCCTTTGTTCGCTTAGGATCAGGACGAAGTTTGTTGTACTCTATTACGTAACCAAGTATAATGATACGTGTAGTAGATTCTTAACATTTTTCGATGTTTAAGTAATGTTATAGTTTCGAATTGCTTATAGCAGATTATTTAAGTTTTTGCAATGGTCGGAGATAATGTTTTCACATACTACTAAATCGTCGAGATAGGCGTAGGCACCTGTAAGGTTTTCCTTCTGTGTTATTAGATCGATTACTCGTTGAACTCGTACAGACAGCGTCTGCTTCAAATACTGTAAATAGTCGATCAGAAAATTGGAGCTCTAATTGATGATAGACAGATTTTAAATAAACTTTACTATAAATGGCTTATCGCGATATTTGATATAAAATATGATATTTGCATATTTTTACGCGATAAGATCATAGTCAACATCTAAAGGTGTTTATCGCTATTTCCGGTGATCACCACTATTTGCGCCCGCCACGGTGCTTGACATCTTTCAATAATACACTCTTTAAACATTATTGAACTCTCAGACTTTTTAAAATCCATATGATGATGCGCATAATATCTTCTAGACTTTACAGCAATCAGATGACAATCTGTTGTCAGAGACAAAAAAAGCGATGGCGTTGTAATTTTGATTGCGGATCTTCGTCTGTCTCTGAATCCTTCGTCTTTCTCTGAATCCTAATAAATCAAAAATAATGTGAATCCTTCCTCGACGCTTCGGCGTAGAATCTCCATCCGTATCATTAAATTTTACAATTCTACCTATCGTTGACAATGTCGTTTTCCTATGCTTCCATTTCGACAACAGACTTTCACTTAAACCTTTCGTTAGAGATAAAGTACGCTCATCTACCTTGATACTCCGCAACCTCCGTCAAGTTCGTAGATTGATCGATTTCCCTTCATGTATGACTCTCATATCTTCTCTCCTTTTTCCAGACTCGATTATTGTCTTAGTCTATTTTCCAACTCACCTAAATGCACTCTTCTTCCCCTACAACGCATCGTCAACGTAGCCGTCCGAATTCTCCTCCGTCTTCGTCGTTTTGATCATACATCCTACCATCTTGCCTCTCTCGATTTGCCTACGATTTATTGTCGTGCTCAAATTCGTCTTCTTCTCGTTGCTTTCCGCCTTGTAACTTTTCATACCCGTTCATTTCTCAACCTTTCTTTTCTCGACAATTCTCGTCCTGTTTACTGTTTCTTGCGTTCCTGTAATTACCTTCTTTTACATGTCCCGAACTACTCTACCTCTTTTGGCTTCCGCTCCTTCGTCGTGGCTGCTCTACTCTCGTGGAATCATCTGCCCATTCATATCCACCAATCAACATCAATACCGTGCTTCAAACGCCAAATCCAATTCCATTTCAGCAATTAACTAATTAATCTGTGACTTTTGCTGTGTTCTTTTTTTGTTAGTGGTCATGTAAGCGTGCAGTTGGCACGCATTTGCCACGTTGAATAAATTATTATAGCGTTCATCATCAGCGGCGGTCGACTACCATTAAATTTTATATTAATTGATTGATTGTAAGAAAGAAGTGGATGGTCAAGAATAATTTCACCGCATAAATTTTTTAGATATAACAAGCAAATTGGCTTGTATTCAACTCTTTTGATGGATAAATCAACAATACAGCATAAACATATTGCAGATCCATGTGCAATAGATGCCATACATATTTTGGGCAAATATGGAATTTTTTTACTTCAAACGTTTTGCTATGACCTATCAATAAAATTCTCACCATTTCCAGTATCCAATAAGGCCATTACAAGGTAATTATTTAGCAATACTTCTATCTTGGCCTGTTCTATATCACCTGATCTATATTGTGGCAGATAAAGATAGTGTAGCTATGGATGGAAATTGGTTAGATGTTTCGCAAGTTGTTGCAGACGAAGGAGTCAAGCCAGCAAAAGCTTATCGACAAACAATCGCAAAGTGACACAATTTATTGCATTTTCGACAACTCGCAAGTCTGGCAGTGCACTTACTGCGAGGATGTCGCTCACGGCCACAAAAATGTACTTTTATTTTGAATGAGATATCAAAGAGCATTGATGAGCTTCATCATTTGTGTAGTTTTGTACAGGAACTGCTAGCACGTGAATATCCGATATTCGATATGCTTCAGCATTCTACTGTGCCGATTCGATTGTTCGAGCCTTTTCAACTGCATCCGACAATGTAAGCTTTTGTGCCTCAAGCAATCGTTGTCTAATATCGCTAGATTTCAATCCTGAAATAAAGCGTCACGAACACATAAGTTGTGATGTTCATCTGCTTTGAAATCACGGAAATCACAATTCTTTCCGAGTATATCTGGAACATATTCATTAATCGGCTGATTTTATAATTGTTTGCAGGTACTCAATTGATAGTGTCCAAATAAATCATTTTTAGGCTTCAAATATAATCCATCTAAATGCTTAAGCACCGTATCGTAATCGTCAATTTCAGAGATTTAATTCTAAACGTTTGAAGCAACATGATTAACAAGTACATTAATTTTATCATTTTCGTCAAGGTCAGGAACTTTCGATATGTATTTTTTGAAACTTCGTTTCCAGCGTATCCGGCAATTTTCTGAGTCAACTGTGTTAGTTGAAGTTGATAACAACTCGGGCTTAAAAAGTTTGTCCATGTATCACGATAAAGACAATAGTTTAATAAACTGTGGTAAAATAAAGATAAGACTATTCTTTGAATTTTTAAATTTCCAGGAACTATCAGGTGTAGTTAAATGACAAGAAAAATCATTTTGATATTTCTGAAGATGCTAGTAGTTACTAGCGAAATAATAATGTAATATTGTAAGAACTTAATATAACCGAGACAAATTGAAATTTGTCTTGGTTATATTAAGTTCTTACAATTGAAAAGGACTGCTAAGTACAGTCGAAATATCAAATAAATAAAGTTCTTTTTGTATTCTCGGGGATGGTTCGCAATAAAAAAGTTACTTTTGACCCCAAAGCAATTCTCAACGATATATTATTATATTATATAATTATAACATATGACAATATTATTAAGTCAATAATATTATTGACTTATTCTATTTTTACATTTTTAGAAGATGTTTTAGTGAATTGACTGAATATCCGTGTGGATCGTATCTCATTAGCCATCAATTTTGTCACTCAGGTTGTTAGCATTTGCTAAAGTATACTATGCCTATTTATGATAGTTATTTTAGCTAATGTTTATCTTTTTGCATTGTCATCTTGAATGATTAGGATTAAGATAGTCCAGGTACACGATATTCGTGCAAAATTAAATCTGTCGACGAGTTGCAATTTCAAACATTATACTTTTTTTCAGAATGTGATGTAACTTTTTCAAATTAAAACGGTAAATCACGAATAATTTAAATCTTATGTATTTTGTCTAATTATTAAAAGTATAAATTTCATTGTATAATGGAATTCACTACATGATGGGATTGAACATCCTACGTCAAAATACTTTATCACTAATATCATTCTTTATTTCAATTTATTTGTTATAGATGTTTAATAAAAACACACTTGAATTTAATGGTTGTGCGTATTTTCGACAACGTCTTGCATTAAGTCTGCTCTCCGGTAAGCCCATAATTATTAATCGTATTAGATGCGATTCTGAAAGCATCGGATGCCTTCCTTATGAGGTAGATTTATTGCGGTTCATTGAAAAGTTAACGAACGGTACAAAAGTTTCAATTAACAAATCTGGAACTACCGTATCTTTCGTACCCGGAGTTTTAATAGGAGGCACAGTGTCCCACACTTGTGATTCGGAACAGTCCCCAAGCTATTATATTGAATTCAGTTTGATGATAGCTCCATTCTGTAAATGTTCACTAAACATAAGCTTTACTGGTGATTATCCTAAATTATCTACCTGTCCTTCTATTGAGCGCTTGCAACGATCTGTAGCGAAAATGATTCCCAAATTTATCGAACAAAATACGGATGTAATTATCAAACGTTTAGACGATAAAGTGGTTTTCGAATGCAGTCGAGTAAATCAGTTGAAACCATGTGGTCTTTGGATTGATCCTGGTAAAGTAAAACGGATTCGTGGCGTTGCATATAGGCTTGGGAGAATACCTGCTAGCACATTATCACGAATGATTGATTGCATTAAGAAAGTGTTGCTGGACATTTTACCAGACGTTTACATTGTATGTGACAGTCGACCTTCGAAGGAACCAGTATACGGTCTTTGTCTGGTGGCCGAATCAACTGATCCGAACTGCTGCTACACAAGTGAAGTAACCTCTGAGAGTGTTACCAATCGTCAACTTGATAAATATGTTACTCCAGATCTTGTTGCTGAAGAGGCGTTAACCAAACTGTTAAAAGAAATCTATTGTGGAGGTGTTGTTGATTCAGTTAGTCAGCCTTTAGCCTTACTGTACATGGCATGTAACCAACCAGATTTATCGAAGGTTAATGTCGGACGACTTAGCAAAACATCAGTAGAAATGTTAAGGAACTTAAATAGATTTTTTAACTTGAAATTTCGACTATCAGAAGAGAATAACGCCGTGGATGCTGACGATGATACGTTTCTTACTGGATCACCAACAAGAACGATTTTATCATGCTTTGGTGTGGGTTATCGAAACATCTTTAAAAATTTAACGTAAAAGTTCCAAATATTTCATTGTGCGTATTACATATTTTCTGTATAATATTTCTTTGTTTATTTTTTACTTAAATACCGTGTTAATCTTGTATACGAATTTGCAGTTCAGAGGGGTCAATTGAGGCTGAAATGGATTTATTGTTCGGCCGATTGACCAAACTTATCTTCTAGGAGAAGCGTTAATATTTTCGCCTGAATGATCATAAATCAACTATGATCATGTTATCCCAGTAAAAAATCGATTATGTGAAAAACTTTTCGTCTATTTCAACATCTACACCCTAATTTTCAATTTATTATTTAATTATTTTTTATCCACGGTGGTCTATGAATTATAAAAACTATCTGATGTCATCTACGCCATAGAATTAATGATAGTCTTATATGATTCTAACATACAAAACGTGTCATTTGAAAAGGCACATATTTCGTATCCAGATTAGATTTGTCGTTTAATTCGCATTTTAAACTCTGTCGAGTTGGTATTTTTCAGACCAAAGTTGTATGAGTCTATAAAATTAAATTAAAATAAAATTATTTTTTTAACGTGGCAAATGCGTGCCAGCTCACGCTGACATGACCACAACAAAACAAAAATGTAAATCATGTGTCGAGAAGGTGTGAACGGAGGAGGTGTTTGAATGTGATAAAGGAGGGAGCGCGGCGGACGTCGAGAGGGAGTTGATTCCAGGCGAGTGAGGCGGCGACGAGGAAGGATCGGAGACCGTAGTTGTTGGAGTAATTGGGAACGTGGAGTAAGAGGGAATTACGGAAACGCAGCGATAGCGAGGTGGGGCGAGTATCGTCTAAGAAAGGAAGGTTGATGAACGATGGGGAGCCGACAGCGATTAGACGAAAAGTTACGAGAAGAAGGCGAAGTTTGATGCGGATGTGGATGGTGGGCTAGGAGAGTTAGGCAAAATATGTGGATGTGTGGTCGAAGCGACGGAGACGAAAGATAACTAGAAGGCGGAGTTGATTATGCGTTGTAGGGGTAGGATTATGGATTTTGGAGAATTGGCGAAAAGGCTAAGGCAGTAATCGATTTTAGGAAAAAGAAGCGATGAAAGAAGAGACATACAAGAACGGAAGTCGATAAGGGGGCGGATACGGTGGATGTCACGGAGAATTAAGTTAGACGAGCGGACGTTGTCACGGATGAATTGTTTAAGAGAATAAAAAATTGCCAAAAGATACAGTGGGAGGAGAAATGTTTGGTTTACGGGGGGAGGATTTACATTATTTTGGAATTGTCGGGGTGTTGAACGAGATGGAGATTGGAGAGACGTTTGTAGATAGAAGAAAGACATTTGGAGGCAGAAATGCCGATATCGTGTATGCGATGTGCGGGTGCATGAGCATAGATGAGGATGTCATCGGCGTATTGCATGACGTTAAAGGAGTAAGGTTTGATAAACGGAGAGAGATCGCCAAGCAGAAGAGAGAAAAGCAGGGTACCTAGGACTGAACCTTGTGGGACCCCGCAAAAAATAGGGATGGAAGGGGAGGATCATTAATTAGAACAGACGCGAAAGGAACGGTCGGAAAGATATGAGGCAAACCATGCTACGGAGGAGGAAGAAAAGCTGTAATCATAACGAAGGCGAGAAAGGAGGACGGAGTGGTCGACAATGTCGAATGCGGAGGAGAGGTCGAGGGAGATGAGAACACTATATAGAGCCTTGTCTCGAGAAATGAGTAAGTCGTTGTAAACTTTCATGCAGGCGATTTCTGTGGAGTGATTAGAGCGGAAAGCGAATTGGAAAGAAGGATACAGATTGGATGAGGAGAGATAAGCGTTGATATGTATTAAGATGCAGCCTTCTAAGAGCTTAGAGAGAGTAGAGTAGTGAAATGGGGCGATAACTAGAAGGAAGGGTGGGGTTGAGCGATTGTTTTTTAAGGAGGGGCGAACAATTGCGGATTTACAATGTGAAGGGAAGATTCGACTGTGGATGGACGAGGTAAACAAGGTTGTGAGAAACTGGGATATCGATGAGCATATGGATTTTAATATGTAAGTAGCCAGGGGATCTGCAGGTGAGGTTTTGTTGGGCAAGGACATGAGGACAGATGATACTTCGGTAGGTGAAACAGGGAGAAGATGAAAGAGTTCCGGATGGATGATGCTAGGCGGGGCAGAGTGGGATAGGATGGAGACCGGGGTGTGAGAGAGCAACGTGGGTACTTTAGTCTGGAGAAATGACGAATAATCATGGGGATTGATGTTGCAAGGCGAAAAGGAGCGAGCAAGGATTGAGTTAAAAGTATGCTAGAGAGTCTTAGAGTTCAATGAAGTGATGATTTGATGCTGCCAAAAAGAGTTGCATTTGGTGCGTAATAGGTAGAGATAAGACCGGCGAAAAGCTAGGTAGGAATCACGGAAAGACGGAGTGATTGAGCGGAAATCACTTCTGAGTGAGCGGTGATAGACTCTCAAAGCATGACGGAGTCGACGCTTTGAGAGTAGGCATAGGATGTCAAACTATGGGGCGCGGTGCAAGCGACGTTGAGGGTGAGGCTTTAAGGGCAAGAGAAGATCGAGAGTGGATGTGAGTTCCTAGTCGAAAAGAAAGGCGAGATCGTGAGGAAAGGAATATGTTATTGTGTGATAGGATAGAGACGATTTGAGTAAGGTCGAGCGGAGAAGAGAGAGGTCAAGATTACTCCAAGAGCGACGTAGGATTGTATGTGTGTGAGGAGGGGTGTGGTTGTGAGTGAGATTAAGGGTGACGAGAAAGTGATCGGATAGACCAGGATCGAAAATGGACAGTAAGGTATAGGCAGCAAAATGATCGGGGACAGCGATGATGTCAAGTGCCCCACCAAAAATATGTGTGGGGGCAGTGGATATTGGTTTGTGGTTATAGTTAGATAGTATGTTGATGGACTGGATGGACTCTGTGGAAGAGGGGCGGTCGAGGCGGATGTTGAAGTAGCCAAGAGCGATTGAAGGGATGGAAGTGTCTAGCGGAGAAGACATAGGGGAGATGGAGCGCCATCGAATTTTGGGATGAGTGTGGACAACTTGAAAATTTCCGTCTATGTATCGGATAGAGAGTGATGTTTCGCCGTTTTTCTCGCGACGGCGTTTTTTAATGCGGGCGGAAGAGAGTTGTGCGATTTCAGAAGGTGTGCGATCGGGGAAAATTCGAGTGGTTGAAGAGGACATGAGTTTAAATCGTTGAGAGAGGACAGAAGACACGTGAGAGCAATGCTTGAAAACAATTTTTAGGAGAGGGGGCTGGGAAGGATTAGATTGAGAAGATTTGTTTAGACGGATGAATGCGACAGGAGAAATGTCCTTGAAAAAGGATGGTTTATCCGCAGGAACAATAGACGAGATGATTGATCTGAAGGCGGAAACATCGTGGTCGAGACGTGCTTGTGGAGATAAGGAGTTGGAATGAGTGATATTAGTGACGATGACGCAACGATCGCGAGAAGGAAAGCGCTTCCGTAAAGAAGGACGACTGACGTGAGTGGGTGATATCACGATAGAAGAGCTGGCAGTTGATGATTTGTAGGGCTTTGGTTTGACGACGGGAGACATAGAAGATAATGATAATAAAGAGGGTGGCATGCGATGTGAGGAAAGGTTAGGATTGGAAGGATCATGGAGGTTGGTGGATGTGATTTTGATTAATGGATGCAAGTTAATGAGAAACGAGACGGGAAGGACGGAACGTGGGGTGTCGGGGAGTGAAGATGACATGGAATGGGAAGTGTATATGATGGCAGGGTCGGTGGTTGGAGAAAGGACATTAGAAACGACGGGGGTAGTTTGATTTGACGTGTTGGATGTTGATATGTGCTTATTGGAAAGTTTGCGATTAGTTTCTTGTAGACTATATATATCTTGAGACTCTCTATTTCACTTCTAACTTCAAGGGTTGAAGTTAGAAGTAAAATGAAAACCATTTTCGTAAAAACCCTTCATCGATTCCAACATTCACGTTTTAGTTTTAATTTTTTATATTTTTTATATTTCTTGCTAAATGTGATGATACTGTAAGAGCATTTGCTCCGAGGTAGTATACGAAAGTTTTGTCAAATGTAGAAAAATAATAAAGTCCAACAAATTGTTTTTAATATAATATTTATAATCAACCACTGGATATGCATGTCATGTTTCTCCAAACCTGATATTCCTAGGAGAAATTGAGGCCAAATTTATTTGGCAATTGTGATCAATCTTCTTATCGCTAATATTTCATCGCTATATTTCGATTGGCTTTGATTCAATTTTCATATCGCTTATGATAACATTTCCGATTCCACTTGAGTTAATCAAAACAAGTGTATATTTTTCAGTATGCGTTCGCTATATTTCGCGTTTCATTTTGCTTCAATATGTTATACTCAAATCACGTGATATTAAATTTAAAAATATCGGTAAAAATTATGTATATACTGTAGGATTTTTATTCGTTTAAGTTTCGTCGGATAAATTATACACTTGGGATTTCTAAACTTGTAGTTCACGATAAATTTAAACTTTTGGTAATGTTTTTTATAATATTAGCCCGTAAATTTGGCTCTCCTGGTCCAGATGATATTTCACCTTACCTAATTAATGCGGTTGGACCTGCCGTAAGTAGTGTTTTAGCGCATATATTTTCATTTAGCCTGACAAATTCGTGGGTTCCTGCAATATGGAAGTCTTCTATTGTTGTACCAATCCCTAAAAAACAGCCAGCAACTGCTTGTTTAGATTTTCGCCCTATCAGTTTGACCAGTGTTCTCTCTAAATTACTAGAACGAGTTATTGCCAAAAGGCTACTCGAGCATCTAAACTTTAACAGCATTCTTACTGATTCTCAACACGGATTCAGACAAGGCCGTTCATGTCTATCTAACTTGCTTACCGCGAGAGAGAGTTGGATGGAAGTACTAAGCTCAGGACTTTGTCTCGACGTCGTATTTCTAGATTTTTCGAAAGCCTTTGATCGTGTTCCACATAAAGGTCTTGTGTCACTCTTAATTCACTACGGCGTCCCTCGTGTAATCTGCTCTTGGATTGAAAATTTTCTTTCATTGCGTACGTTTAAAATAAGAGTTGGTGAGCCTTTATCTGCAGAAAGAAGTATGTCGACAGGTGTCCCTCAGGGTTCTGCATTAGGTCCTCTATTATTTATCACGTTCCTTAACGATTTACTCTTACGTATTGAGAACTCTCACTTGGCATTCGCTGATGATCTTAAAATTTGGACTGCTATACGAGATATTGATGACTGTAATTCTTTACAGGCAGACTTGGATCGCGTTTATGATTGGTGCCATTATACTGGATTGCATATTAACGTTGATAAGTGTATACTTATGAGAATGGGTAAAAAATCCAGTAATTTTACATATCATATCGGCGATGTTCTTCTCACTGAAGTATCACATCATAGGGATTTAGGAATTATCGTGCAGGCATCATTAAAAACTAAACTTAATAGTGAAAGAGCAATAAAAAGCGCTACTCGTGCTCTATATATTGTAAAGAACTCATTCCTTAAGATTACCACGAATGTCTTTAGAAATTTGTTTAACACGTTGGTTCGTCCGCATTTAGAGTATGCAATTCAGGCTTCTTTCCCGGTCACCAAACAAGAAAGGACAGATATTGAGTCAGTCCTAAGGCGAGGTTCTCGTTTATGTTCGAATGCGAGAGTGGATTACGCATCTCGATTAGATTTGCTAAGAATTCAACCGATGTCGTCACGATTTTTGTTTCTTGACTTAATAGGAATGTATGCACTTGTACACCGGTTGGACGGTTATCCGAGTGGTTCGATCACATTACGTTCATCGATTTTGAGAGGTCACAGCAAAACTGTCTATAAAACAAGGCATGGTAGGTATCCAAAATGCTGGCGATTGTCGCACAGGGTACTTAATATTTGGAATTCTCTGTCTGAGGAAATTGCTTCCGCCCGGAGTCTGCATTTGTTCAAAAAATTATTAAAGACATGGATCATCAAGAAGACGAGAAACGAGTCATGGACATATTTGTCGTGATTTTTATTTTTTTTTCTTGTTGACTTATTTTTCTTCATTTCTTATTTTTTAGTTTTATTTTTTTTAAACTGTGATCAGGCAGAATAGCCTTATGGCTAAGCCTTGTAAGAATAATAATAATAAATATGAATTTTAAAGTAAGAGTTGTTAATACTCACTTGTATCGTCGTTCGTGTACAGCTAGTTGCCGACATAAGTAACTAACATGATAGAAAGTTTCCGAAACTGATTTTAGAAATAAATATTTTCTTTTATAAAAAGAAATTATTTCCCTAAATGTTTGCTTATCTTCATTTACACCGACGAAGATTTTCGGCCTCAACAGTCCAAGAAAAGTTTTGGAAGTTTTCATTCAGCTTCATAGTTTATTTGTAAAAATAAAAATGATATTTGCATTTTTATAATTTTGAGATTACATTCTTCCTATTTAACATCAAATATTGCAATTTAATATTTAATAAATATTAAATATTAAATATCAATATTCAATAAATTTCTCGTTTTGCTCAGTCAGCTACATTCAATATGGAGTTCAACGTTTGGGCTAAGTATACGCTTTTTGCATTTTAGCAATTCGATCTATACATATTAACGTGAACAAATTTTCTACTGATAACATAGCAGTTTCTCCTGATGACCTGTAATGATTATATTCTTAATACATTGTCTGTTATTTATTACATTCATAATTATTGATTTTTATTTTAAATTTGAATTATAAATTCTGTTATTAAATAGTTTTAATTTAACTTAGTAAGTTTTTTTGTTTATAAAGCATTTAACATTTCTATTTTTTGTATTTGTAAAGTTTAAACTCTCGTATAAAATTTAATTGTATAGATACATTTTAATGCTTATTGCCTTTAACATTGAATATCAGGGCAAACGACGAAACTGTGGAGGCAATGAAAATCCGTTTAGTATTGTAAATGCATATCACGTTAGATGGAGTTTTGATCACTCTTATTATTTTCATTTCGGATAGCACTAATTTAAATCTATTTGATTTTTTGCATAAGACAAAAAATCTTATTGAATATTAAAACATATTCAAAAAAGTATCGGAATAGAGGCTAAAACATGATAACATAGCAGTTCTTCCTGATGACATCTATTCCTTATTCGAATACATTGTATGTTATTTATTTGTCATTTAATAAAAATTGATTTTTATTTTAAATTTTAATATTAAATTTTATCGTTATATAAATATAAATTGTATAAAATCTTATATAATTATTTATTATTTATTTTCTATTTATATTTAGTATATAATAGACTTATAGACTTATTAAGCGAAAAACAAATTATGGTCGGATAATTATTTATCTTTATTTTTGATTTTTTATTAGTATAAAATACGCAGGCTCAGTTATCTGATTTGTTCTACTGACAAGATATTATTGACCTGTGGACTGTGTTTTCCCGATAATATAACGTTTGCCAGAAATACGGAAACTATGCATTATTGATAAAACATTATTATTTTTCTACTGATATTCAATTATCATTATAATTATCTAATTATAATAATTTAATTATATTATCTAATTTTAATTATCGTTGTATAAATATAAATTATTTAAAATCTCATATAATTATTTATTATTTATAATTATTTTCTTTATTTTATCTTTATATTTATAGCACAGTTATAGCTGACTTATTTTTAAGCTTTATAGAATATGAATTTGTTTATAACAGTATAATGAATAACGATGAAATGAATAAATTATATAAACTTTATCGTTATATAAATATAAATTGTATAAAATCTTATATAATTATTTATTATTTATATTTATTTATCTTTATTTTTATTGATATATAGTATAAAGTACGTAGGGACGTACGTTTATATCAGATACATACATTTATATATAGTAGGTAGGGACATCTATATTTAGACAAATAAAAGATGTTCAAATGGGAGGTAATAGTAGCCCAATTATAGCTGACTTGTTTTTAAGCTTTATAGAATATGAATTTGTTCATAGCTGTTTAAAAAATAAATCCAAACAATATAAATATATGAAATACATGTTCCGATTATATGTGTATTTAAGTCTAACAAATTTATCTAGGTAGCCTCATTCTTAATATAACCAATATTGATGATAAAGAAGGTGTATATCTAAATATGAACATTAAATTAACATTAACTAAAACTACTATTAATTTATATCGTAAAGATGACATATTTAAATTTACAAGAAACATATTTTTGCATGAGCATTCATGCATACCATATAATATTAAATATAATACATTAAATAATGAAATTTTAAGAATTGCAAACAGAAAATAGTAAAATATATAAATCAACACAATAATATAAAAACTTAATTTAAAATCTTAAGCAGAAATTTTTTATAGATGGATAATAATATGCTTTGTATTAGAATAAGTATTCATTTGGCCACGCTGCCATGTAAGTCGAGAAATATGGACCGACACTGATAGCATGGCAGTTACTCCGAATGACTTTTAATTCTTATTCTGATACATCGTATGCTATTTATTGGTCAATTCATAAAAATTGACTTTTATTGTAAAATTTAATTATAAATTCTATCGTTATATAAATATTAATTTTATAAAATCTATTAATATTTATTATTTATAATTATTTATCTTTATTTTTAATTTGCATAAAATACGTATACTCACTAAGCTGATCCGATCTGATTCATTGCTTTATAACTTTTGGCTGTTGTTCTCTATAAAATTCAAAACAACCAAAATTATAAGTTTCTGTCGATACTCCATATTAATAACTTTATTGTAAATACTTTTAAAATTTTAATCACTGATTTTATAGATGCAATGCATAATATTTTCGAAACAAGAACCGCTCTGTACGCTTTGGCTTGCCTCTCACAATGATAAACGAATTAAGCGCAATCAAGTGTGCAAAACGGATATTGAGAAATGCTGCAAAATTATATTACACTCTTCGGTAAGAATATCACTTTTCGGAGATAAATTATATTGTCTCCTAGATAACAAATAACTGATTTTATTAGCCATCGATATGATCGTTAGAACGAGTTAGTTGCTTCATATTTATTCTTACAATTTGATTGAATTCATTTAATTTATAAGTTGCCTATTAATGTATCAATATTTATTTCATAGATCGAGGATTATATGGTTTTTTAACAGTCATCAATTAGTCAAATTTACAGATTAAATCTGAAAAACTTAAAATCAAATTAAACAATTAAATAAAAACCCACGTTTGTTCTAAAATTTATAGAATTAACTAACAAATGATAAAACGGAAATCTCGGTCTAATTGCTATTCGATATTTTAGCACTTTTAGACACTCGTTAAAAGATCATTTGTATAATTAGTATGCTGATATCGAAATTTGATATAAAAATTGTATTTTAGCTATTATTAAAAATATTTCAAAATTTTTATTAAAATTTATTAGTGCTTATACAACAGATTTTCGACGCAATTTATCCAATTTAAATCCATTAAAATTTAAATGAAACCGCATTTAGTGAAGGAGTAGGATAAAATGGATGATATTAACATCATTTACCGCTCTCTATAAAACTTGGAATCATCTTCAGCCTTTTGAGCTTTTGCCTCCAGCATCAACTGACTTTTTCCTGTACTAGCAATGACGTCTCTCGCTTGTTGTAACTCAGTTTCGTACATTTCCTTGATTTTTGCTCCATTTCCACATGCTTTAGCTTTCAGCGTATCCGTTTCATTACGAAGTTGTTTGTTTTGTATTTCAAGAAAACGTACTCGTTCGACTTAGCTAGCAAATCGATCGTTCAATTCAATAAGTTCCCTTTTCTCCTTTTCTCGGTTATCCCTTAAACATAAAATATTGTTTATACTAAAATTTGAATTTAAAGCTTACAGTAAGCTACGAAATACTATTGTTTTTAATCTATTACTCACGATTTATTAAGTAAATGTATTTAAAAATGTAATCTTTTAAGTTATTTGTAAATGATGTGGATAATTTCTATTTTAATCTAATTTAGATAGCAAATGTTTTGTAAAAATCGATTTTAATTTACTTACTTTGCTTTGCTTTGCCATTTAATATATTGACATATAAAAATAAATCGTCACTAGTTCGTAAGCGCAATAATACGCAAGCATGTTGCGAAATTCTAATTAGGGTTCCTTAACCATGGTGTCCTTCTAATGAATACATTCCTTACATTTCCCACAATGAAATCAAATCCTCGAATAATTAATTAATATTATTAATATTATAATAATTTATTTCATTATATGATATCTAAGGCACTGTTTTGCAAACAACGTAACTATCTACATGAACGATAAATTTACAAAAGACAAGATGCATACATTTTACAAGAACATTTCTTTCTTGAAAATAAACGATTGTTTCTTCTTCAGCTATATTTTTCTAGAAGCATTCAAAATATGTAACCATTTATCTCTTTATATTAAAATTTGACGTAAATTTATAATTAAATCACCATTTTGTTAAAACATTTTAAATAATAAACTTTTTTACTCGTCGTAGTCATTTGATATTTTGTGAGCATATTTATAACCAAAATCTTGCCTTATTCTGAGAATTTAAAGTGCCGATTGCTAATATTGAAGAAAATATGACATTAATAATAGATGCTAAGCTGAAACATTTCAGGATAATGTTTTCACATTGCAATATTTTAATGTCTTCTTTCGTATTGATGTTATCAATTTCATTTACGGTCATAACCGCTTTGTTCGTGTGCTTTTTTATTTTGCGTTTGTATTTACAAAGTTAAATCCATTTATGATAACGGGATTTGTTGAAAACGCGAGTCAGGTGTCATTAAAGCAAGTATACTGGACACTGTGTGTAAGTTAGTACGCATCGTAGAAACCAATAGGTTCATTCGTAAATTTATACATGAAAGGCCATATTAAATACACGTTTCTTAACTATTTTATTCTCATGTGAGATGACTTTTAAACGTTTTCATTTTTATAACAACATGTCATTATGAAAATTATTTAACATTTTCAATGTTAAATTAAATTTGTAATAATAAAATGAACATTTGTCTTTACGAATTTATGTAAAAACTTTTACTAGTTTTATGGCTCGCATTCAGCTTACATTTGATATTTCGAAATTTAATTGAAGAGATATTAGATTTATTTGAATATTTTTATTTATTTAGAGTACGGAAATGGCATTACAGATGCGCGGACAATTAATGCTAGGCATTGTACGCTTGTTTTTTCGAAAAGTTCGTTATTATTTATCAGATATCAATGATGCATTGATGAAACTTAAACTAGCAACTGATGAAAATGCAGAAAATCCTCATGATGAAGACGATGCAAAACCAAAGGTAACGTTACGAGATAAACATCCTGATCGAATAAAAATAAAATTTGAGTAAGTTTTATTTAATTAAAGGCAATTTAATTTTGTTTTCATCAGTTTAAATGACAACGATCTTGTAGTGCATCACCGTCCAAAGCAGCCACATTTGGATGAAATAACAATCCCACAAGAAGCATCAAGTCCTCCATTGCTAAGAGATATTGATCTTGGTAATTTTGTTTTCTAATCATCCTATTAAAATTATTTTTTTAACAATCCGTCTCATTCAATAAATTTAAAAATTTTAATTTGACGAAAAAATCTATAATTCGATCACTAGTATCTAATATAAACTATCGATGAAACAATTTTTCAAGAAAATAAACTTTTAAGCTGTTATTCTCGCAATTGCTAACGTTGTCTTGAACTCTTGGCTTATGGTAAAATAATTGTCGGTTTTGAACTCTGACGAGTGATTTTCCTTGATGAAATTGCGATTCGTCAACACCGTCAAATTTATACTTTTTGAAATATAAACTTGATTTTTTACTGATTAAACAGATTGTCTATAATTTATATTTTGGATTTTATCAATTAAAGGAAAAAGGTAATTGAAAATGCTGTTCAAAAAATATGATTTAGATCGAGATGCACAGCTTAATAAAGACATGTTTCGTGACGACATTCACATGGATGAAGAGAGCATGGCAATGTCGAGTTCGTTCTTAAAAAGCATATGTACTTACCAAATTTTGGAAATGATTTACTGTTTGTATAATATTTTAGTGGACGAGTATATGATAAGCTCACCAAAGCAGGCAGATATTTCTGCAATCCAACATAATGATATTACAATGCAAACGCCCGGCGACCAGCCAGGTGATATCAGTTATCGAAATACTTCCTTTTTAAATTGAATTTATAGAAATTGACATATCAATACAGGCACCGAATCATATTGATTCGTCAACGACAACACTTCGTTCGTTTCAGACAAATCTCAACGATACAACTCTGAAATTAAATAATCAGCTGGAGATTCTTTTCCAAAAGGGTATAAACGCACCATCAGTTGTCCGCTACTTTAGCATTAACTAATTTAGCTGAACGTACTTGTCTAAAAAAGAAAGCTAATGCGAAATCATCTTTTGTACAGATAGATAGCAATATTGAATTAGAAGATTCCGATCGATTAGTAAAAGACTCTGCTCGTGACGATTCTATAAATATGCTAATTTTGCCACCTTACGATAGAGCAGAACTTTTAAACAACGAACGACAGTCAAAGGAGTATCTGCTTACGTCAAACGAATTTCAACTATGTTCCACACAAATTCAAAAGGTAAGATTACTTAATAACTTTATACTTTTTAATAAATTCGGAAGTAGTTCATACAATCTGAAGTTTAACGCCATTTAATAATAATTATTCATAATTATATTATAATTTATTATTTAACGTAATCTTACATTTTATATATTTAAAACCTACATTTTTATTTCTCTTATTTTAATTTTCTTTTTTTATTATGTATTGTTACAGACACTTCGCTGTCATGTTTTGCAATGCTTCTAAACTATTTAAAATTCTGCAATTTGATTAGAAAACCATATGTGCCAATATTATTAAAAATTTTAAAGATACACTATATTTAACCACAAATATAACTTAAAAATTGTCATTCTAATTGTCTCTGATATTAACTCAAACGTCGTTCAGCAAATTGCGACTTAAGTGTCTAACTGGCTACACCGCTTTATTGAATCGGCTAATACTGAAATTTGTTTAATAAAGAAAGTGTACGAAATACGTTAGCATACAATTTTACATTAAATATCTTAATTATAGAACGTCTCGTTGACCCTTTGTAAAATGTACTGATTGTTGTGTTTTAGTAGCGTTCGTTCTGACAAGCAAGTAATGTAGCTCGTGTCATCTGCCAGCTATATGACCCTCAGTTAATCAGTTTTTGTTTTATAAGGTGCTAGTATCTAATTTTAGCATTACGAATCTGCACGAAATATACTAAAGCGTGATATAGGTCAATAATACGATATCGAGTTTTATTTAACGATTAGTTATATGCATGTATTTCCTAAAATGCGCGCATCTTTGATTTCTACTTGATTAGTTTTGTTATCAAATATATAACACAATGCTATGCAAAAAGAATTGAAAATAATTTGAAGCTTTTAGGGTTTAAACGTATTTTTAAAGAATAGCGCTTTTATATTTAATATATTCGATAGTTGAATAAAGTTATAATGTCAATATATTCTGTCATTTTAATTATAGTAAATGCATAGACATTTGTTTAAATTTTAGTTAATTTTATTTAAATAATATATCACATTTTCAAAAAATAACCTTTATTTTTAAACTTTTTAAATTTTAAACGTAAATTCACAAATTGTTATTTCATAGACTGAAAATAAAATATTAAATAAATTTTAAAATAACCCTCTACCGTCACGGGTGATGAGGGAAAATCAATATCAAACGTTATTACAACACTAGAACGTTAATAGACAAACATCTACCAAATTAATAATACTAATTCACAGGTCGTTAAGCTGCAATAGGGATAGTGTTTTTAAAGGAATGCAAGTTCGAGCATGTAAGAGCTGTTGGCACATACATAAACAGTATTTAAAAATACAGGAGGATTCTCGTGTATGGCACATTATCCTATTTGAGCAAGTTTTGCTCAAATTGGATAATGAAAACCGTCAAGAGAAAATCTCATTATACATGCTCGCTTTCTTTGACTACCAAACCCAAATTTTCAAATGTTCGGGAATTCAACGGCAGGCGTAAATTGGATATCACTATCAAGTAAGAGTTGCTTCGAATCTCAAGAGTTAAGATTCTTCAACTCTTGAGTTGAAGAATCGCAAGAATATCAAGAGTTGCTTCGAATCTCAATTCGATAAATGCGGACGAAACGTCGCCGTCTCTATTAAATGGAAACGTTTCTGCAGGATAAACGACAAGGATTACTTTCTAGCTAAATAAGCTTATTTCGAAGACGAAACCTTGCGGGACAAGCAAAAGAAGAATTTAAGGAAATTCCATTTTATTCTATCAATTTGCTCAAAATTCCGAATAGACAAATCCTTCTATATAGCCGATAACACATATGTAACCCTTGGAAGAAATATCATTTGAAAATAATTCATGGCTGTAGGATAGTATGTTGAACGTAAAAGATTAACCGAATTCATAAAAGAAGCAACCTTACAAGCAATTATTTCAAAATGATTAGTAAAACTCCAGTTAGAGGACATATTAAATCCAATATAGCATAATTGCGTACACATTTGCAAGCTCATACGTCATAGGTAAAACATTATTTCGTGATAACCAACCATCCCCTCGGAATTTTAACACTTTTGTTTTCGCTAGATTAACTTGCAAACCATTCGCCATCCAATGCAGTTTAAGCCTAACCAATGCTGATAATCAGCATTGGTTAAGCTTAACGGATAATCTGCGTATAAAAGACAATAAGAGTTAGATTAATTTATAAATGTTAACAGATCATATACAAATAGATTGAACAAAAGTGGGCTAAGAGTGTCACCCTGATAAACGCTCTTAATTTGCTGAAAGTATTCTGAATATTTTATTCCATCAAACACTCAAACGAGGAGAGAGAACCTGATGTAGTACATGCTTGATATAGCCTTAAGGCAAAGTTCGGTTATTAATTTTCAGATAAACAAGTATCTGTCAATGCTATCGAATGCCTTTGTAAAAATCAACGAAAACGGCGTACAAATAAAGGTGATTTGAACGCGTTTCTTTAACAGCGTTTCTTAATATGGACGGCACTTGTGGTAGAGAAACCCGGTGGAAAACCATGTTGCTCGGTTGGGAAAAATTTTGATTTATAGATTGCAAGTCTACGGCTTATGATGGTTGCAAATAACTTATATGGTTGACTTAGTATTGCGATATCTCTGTAATTATTTAGATTACGAGGATCATTATCACCTTTAAAGAGTATTTTTAGAATTACCTTCCACGATATTGGAAACACATCTCCTATCAAGACCCGATTGAATAACACTACAAGAAAATAAATTGAGACTAATTAAATACCTTTAATATGTTCAGCGGCTATACCATCATTGCTGACTGCCTTTCTATCAGGCATGTGTTGTAAAAAGAATTCGATTTCATAGTCTGTAAAATATGTGTTCAAGTGACCTAGCTCTTCTAGAGGCCTTAACGACCTTCTAAAAGAACTCCACTGATTTTTATCTCGAATATTGAAATAATACAAATTAATAAAATGTTGTTCCCATTGAGAAATGGGTACACTGACAATAGTACTCACTGAACGACAGGAGGATCTAACTTCCACGGCATCAAACGTTCCTGTTCTATTATCCTGTTATTATTGTGTTCATTTAAAACCGTTATAAGCGTTCGAATTTTCATGTTATATTCGTTCTTTAATTTAACATTAAGAGGCTGGTATGCTTAATCTCACCTTAAAAAACTACGATAATGTAGTAATTTTACCTTTATCTCGCGCAACTCCTGGTTTCTTAAAATGGGAGAATGTCGTCTACAAATAATCCTGGTTGAACACGCCTTTTGATTCCTTTCACACCACATGTCAAACTCACTATTAACATCGCCAGAATCTACAAAAGTATAAGCCTCGGTCATAAAATTTACATCGATTGCTTGGGCATTCAATTTCCTACTTATTTTATTAAAGGAATTAGTGCGGTGCTAAAAACCTGTTCTGAAACACCTATTTTTATTCCTACTGGTTGATGCTTTCTGAATGTTGTCCAAATGTCATATAACGCTGGTTCTATTGTAATGCCATTAAAGTTAACATAGATTAAATCGATGGTACCGCTACCCTTCGAACAGATGTAAGTGGGGAAGATAGGATACTTATTAAGAAATCAAATGAATTCAAAAATTCGAAAATTAGCCTTAACTTTGTGGATAGAGGAAAATCATACCTAGAATTGAAATCTCCCGCAATAATTACTGATTTTGTCGTACCAAAAATCCTGGACTAAATCAAATTCGATTATTATATCAGCCGCCGACATTTTGTGGAAAAGCAACAACCAAGAATCGCAATATTAGGTGTATCTACAAAAACCATTGTATAACTATCAGCATATGTTGAAACCTACTAAATTTCACATTCAAACCAACTAAGATCCCGCCTACTTGTCGACTCCTCATGCACATATTCGCTGAAAATTCAACAATATAAAAATTTCGCAACAACGCACGACAGTGAAAAGATCAATTAGTTGCAGCGAATGTGGAGCATTCTGCACTTACCCACTGTATTGCTTCAATCGAAGAATCTATTGATTGCCATATATCATTGGTATCAATAAGATCATCTCTCTGAACATCACCAGTGCTATCTAAAACTTTTAACCTGCTTGACGAGGTAACGTGTGCGGTAGCTACACCTGAAGTAGTATTAGGGTTTTCAAAACGAAAAATCTTACTTTTTTTATGTAAAACCGATTATTCGGACTATTTTTTCGCAATCCCCAAAGTTTCGGTCTTAGTATCTGCTAATGTTCTCTTTCAGATTTTTACAAGGCAGGAAGGATAGATAAATCCTTCCTGCCTGGGTGGCGGTATAAATCCTGGATGCGGTATTGTTTTTGTGAATGTAGGCGCGTACAATTTGCTGGATAGTAGAATGCGTTAACGGAATCCCTATAGTATTCAAAATCTTAACAATGCTTTCTAATTCTCCACTATTAGTTGGAACTTTAGTGAACATTACATTAGAGGACCAGAATGCAGCTTCATCAATATCTTTCGATATTCCCTCGGTAGACATTTTATCGGAACAAGCATTTACCGTTGCAAAAAAAAACGTTTTTTTTTCGGTATGCTTACGTACTAACTGCTTAAGAGGTGATATCGCTATATTCACCTAGGAGTTTGTGATGCCAGGTTTCGTATTTCCAAGTGAAGTAATCTTGGACTGCAATGAAGTTATTTTGGATGAAAGAGAGCGCACATTCAAATGAGTATAATACGGACAAAATATTTTACGGGTAACCCTAGGAAGTACTCGGGGTAACCAAATTTTAATCATTACGGAACAGTAGTATGTTCCAAACCAGGTGTATGTTCAGACAACGAAGTTAGTGAACTGGAAGTTTGATCCCTATTGAAGCAGCCAACAGCACTACAGGCCGTGCATAACTCGTCCGCCTTAACACAGGCACAAGAACCATTGCATCCGCAACACTTCTCTGTCTGTGATTGACCCAATTGGAGATTCGCTCAAAACATGAATCTTCATCAGAATCCATTCAGTGGATTAGTTTTTGTTGTCGTTGAAACTCATTACGGCAGATCTCTAAAGTTAGTTGATCAATAAAAATAAACTTGTTGAATGCTGATATAAGCTCGTTTATTAAAGTTCGTTGATCGAAACTTGCTGATAAAAGCTAGTTAATCTAAGCTGCTCACAATGATGTTTACTTATTGCTTCGTTGTACCGGTGTATAGTTTTAAATTGTATGATATATCGCTATTTTTGTTAGATAACATCAGCAATGTATCGAGTATAACCGTATTTGGATTCTGATTTTATTCTTCAGTTTTCTTACTTTTACTCTGGAATGTACAGATTGACTTCTTTCGTGAAAGTCAATAACTTAACGACTTAGTAAACTTGTTGCTACTTATTTAAGATATTTACAACTAATGTTTAAGGTGTGTTCGCAAGTTATTTGTGTATAATTGATATTCAAATCATTATCTTAGTATACAGACTAATTTCCACGGTTAATATCAATTTAATCTTTAATGATGAAGTTTATTTAGCTATTTATATTGTCCGATATTTATATGAACCGATATTTATACCAACCGATATTTATATTGTTTGATATCTATATTGTCCGATATTTATATTGACCGATATTTATATTGTCCAATATTTATTTTGTCCGATATTTATATTGTTTGATATTTATATTGTCCGATATTTATATTGTTTGATATTTATATTGTCCGATATTTATATTGTCCGATATTTATATTTAATGATAGTTATATTGCTCGATATTTATATTTACCGATATTTATATTGACCGATATTTATATTGACCGATATTTTATATTGACCAATAATTATATTGTCCGATATTTATATTGTCCGATATTTATATTGTCTGATTTTTATATTTACCGATATTTATATTGTCCGATATTTATATTGTTCGATATTTATAGTGTCCGATATTTATATTGTCCGATATTTATATTGTCCGATATTTATATTATCCGATATTTATATTATCCGATATTTATATTGTCCGATATTTATATTGTCAGATATTTATATTGACCGATATTTATATTGTTCGATATTATATTATCAAATATTTATATTGTCCGATATTTATATGAACCGATATTTATATTGCTCGATATTTATATTGACCGATATTTATATTGACCGATATTTATATTGTCCGATATTTATATTGTCCGATATTTATATTGCCCGATATTTATATTGTCCGATATTTATATTGTCCGATATTTATATTGTCCGATATTTATATTGTTCGATATTTATATTGACCGATATTTATATTGACCGAAATTTATATTGACTGATATTTATATTGACCGATATTTATATTGACCGATATTTATATTGTTCGATATTTATATTTACCGGTATTTATGATGACCGATATTTATATTGACCGATATTTATATCAACCGATAATTATATTGACCGATATTTATATTGACCGGAAATTTATATTGACTGATATTTATATTGACCGATATTTATATTGACCGATATTTATATTGACCGATATTTATATTGACCGATATTTATATTGATCGATATTTATATTGATCAATATTTACATGGACCGATATTTATATTGATCGATATTTATATTGACCGATATTTATATTGACCGATATTTATATTGATCGATATTTATATTGTTCGATATTTATATTTACCGATATTTATGATGACCGATATTTATATTGACCGATATTTATATTAACCGATAATTATATTGACCGATATTTATATTGACCGATATTTATATTGACCGATATTTATATTGACCGAAATTTATATTGACTGATATTTATATTGACCGATATTTATATTGACCGATATTTATATTGTTCGATATTTATATTTACCGGTATTTATGATGACCGATATTTATATTGACCGATATTTATATCAACCGATAATTATATTGACCGATATTTATTTTGACCGATATTTATATTGACTGATATTTATATTGACCGGAAATTTATATTGACTGATATTTATATTGACCGATATTTATATTTACCGATATTTATATTAACTGATATTTATATTGGCCGATATTTTTTTACTTGTCGATATTTATATTGACCGATATTTATATTGATTGATATTTATATTGTCCGATATTTATATTGACCGATATTTATATTGACTGATATTTATATTGGCCGATATTTTTTTACTTGTCGATATTTATATTGACCGATATTTATATTGATTTATATATTTATTGTCTGATAGAATCTAAACATTTTAATAATAAGATTGTTACATCAATCTGAATGTTAAACATTTAAACGGTAAAATATTTTCAGATTTTAGAAGATGACGTTTTCCTGAACATATTGCATAAAATCCACGATTTAGACATTAAATCGGGAAGCGTAGGTTTGTTATTTTACTACAAATTGTGATTTTACAAATTTTTCGATTTTTATTAGGATGTAAGCGATCTTTTTCAGTGAATGACGACAAGCAAATTGCAATTGACGATGCAGGTGAATCAAAACGGCATCGTTCTGAAGTAAATCAACAACATATCGAGAAAGAAATGCTACCAGTCGATACTTTGTATAGAAATAACTCAATATTTGACAATCACAATCTCACATGTAGCCGAAATGAACTTCCAAGTATGGACTATCGAGTGTTAGCCGCTGGTGGAGATTTTCCTAATGTTAATGTAGATTCATCAACTTGTCTCGCTAATAAGACTAGAGAAGTAAGTTTAATTTGTATCGCATTAAATCACTAGATAATGCTCTACAATTGGTAATTTACTGAAAATGGAATGTTAGGCTACTATGAACGAAAATAAGAAAGTATAATTATTGTAAGTTGTTTTATCATTCGTCACCGTAAATCTTATCGAAAATGATCACTTAATAAATAACGCAAACCATAATAAAAAATGTCACTTCAGATGTTTTTTCGTGGTTCTTCGTCGTTATATAATCAGTCAGTGAAGTGTTTTTCATTAACTTTTCTACAATATTTTAGATGTCGGAAATTAGTCTAAATCTCAAACTTGATTCTAAAAGTCTGGGTTTGAAAAATGGCCCAAAGTTTTGGGTTTTAAAAATTGTAAATTTCATTTTATGTAAATATAATATTATAGCAACTTTAAATTTTGTATCCAAATTATTAATGACGTCATAACTTCGTCAATGTAACCAGTTACCGATCACGATTGTAAGGCTGTAATAATATACTAACTCCTCATAGTTCTGAAGAGTTTTAGGTCGCTATAATTAGTAGAAACGGCTATAAAATTCTGTTTCTAAAATACATAATTATCCAAAAAATTATTGGATATTATTATATATTATTATTCAAAAAAGAAGGAAAATGTTATCGATATTTCGCTAACTTTTGTTAGCATCTTCAGAAAATAGAATTGATTGCAATTTTTTCGGGATTCTAGCAGAGGTTAGCGAAATATAAATAAAATTTTTCTTTCTTTGATCCAGCTTCAATAATTCTTTATCAACAAATGAATCATTATCAACTATTTAAAAACATAAATAAATTTCATTTTATTATAGCACAAATTACGTTATTATATTATATTTTAGTATTTATAAATTTTATAATTAATTTATAAATATATATGCTATCCTTATCAATAATATTCCAAAATATATTAAGTTATTTCTCTCTATTGAATACCATTGCTTCTTTTCCAGATTAATTCCACATATGATACTAACTGCAATAGTTTATTAAGTACAATTGCAAATACTCTGGTCAATGCTAATACTAGCTTTTTCTCTACAATATGTCCTCGCAGGGGAACAAACAGAAGGTCGGCTGCTCGTTCGTTTGCGTTAATTCTTGAGTTGAATAAGGCAAACGCTATTAGCCTTAACCAGAACGAAACATACGGTGAAATTGAGATCGGTATGGGAGATTTGTTCAACAATACTTTTAAATCTCTGATCTGTTGACCGGAACGATAAGTGTACAGATTTGTGTCAGCAATCAACATTTAATTTACATTCAAAGTAAAGTTTTATGTTTGTACATTTGGCTGTTTGCATAATTGTGAAATTAAATCTGTTAATCTTTATTTTCATAATCAGCTCAATTTTTGTAAAATTTGTTTGCTCACAAATTGAGCGTCTAACCTCGTTTTATAACCTTGTTCTCTATTGTAATCATTTATACCATTAACGTTTTAGTTTATCTTTTAAGTATGTGCTTATTTTAATGAATGTAACACTTGTCTCGTTATAATTTTCATACTTTAATTCTTAAAATTTTAATTAATTATAATTTTATTTTTCTTAAATTTAATTTTAAATTACAAATTCTGTTATAAATTAAAAATTCTGTTAAAATTCTGTTTAAATTAAAAAAATCAGTTATAAATTCTATTTAAATTACAAATTCTGTTATAAATTAATAAACCACATTGACATTGATTTTATTATTTTAATGTTAAAATATTTTAATATTTTAACATATAGATATTATCTCATTTATATAGATTCCCGTGCATAATAATTTTATAGATTTATGTTAGCAAATATATAATTAAAATGTTATTTATTATTCTAGTTAATCTATTTTGAAAATTGAACTTAATTTATTAATTTATCGACTTTAATTTATGTTCCTTGAATGTTGGAAATTTATTGCAAAATTTCTATAAATCCTTATTCGTATCACTAGATTTATATTATTATTAAAATTCTGTAACATTTTTATTTCATCAACTCTTATAAATCTCATAAATCTTTTACATACTCTTAAAGTTTTCATTCTCTTTAAAAATTAGCACTTCAAAAATTAACACAAAGATGTATGCATTCATCATTATTAAAAAGGATTTGCAAATAACAAAATGATTAATGAACGACTAAATTATTAATAAATTCAGATTAATATCTGCTTTTGTATTAACTCACTATATCATCATGTCATTATTGTTATATAATAATTGAATAATGATATATTAGATATTAAACATATGATATCTGTAATTTATAATCTGATTATATAGTTCACTATGTAATAATATCATTATGTTATATAATTTTTAAGATAATGATATAATAATCATGTTATTAATGACATATATATTTTGTTTCGTAACATGAATATCGTCAGAATATATTATTATAATATAATATATTACAATACATATTTTTATTAATATAAAATATTAACAAAACTTAAATATTAATATAAAATATTAACTTTAATAAAACTGAAAATTTTTGTTTTGAAACTGTAAATATATATTAAATTTGCTTTATGATGTGATATGTATATTATCGACTAAACAATTATCATACAACAATATGAAAAGCAACTGGCCAATATGTACAGTCCACTTCGTCGAACCAAATAATTCCATTGTTTATTAAGAATTGAACTCTCTCTTTTACTCGCTCTGGTTCCCATTTGGTATGTCGTTCAACTTGCTTAACACTGATAGGTTTACCATCGCTAAGAAGACTTAGTAAAACGTGATGGTCATTGCTTAGTTCCATCGGTACTGATAGAATGTAGTCAATACCAGCAATTTCAACAATCTGAAAACCGGATCCCAGATGGGACAGTTTAGCAACCGAAATTTTTATATCGCGAGTAGTGATTCTGCTATACTGTAATGAAGTTGACTTTTTGCTCCTTTGTCGTTCTAGTAATGTTAGCAGACGTGACAGCTGCACTACCCCACCGGTCTTTTCGTTCATAGCCAAACATAATTCAATAACCTGGACTGCCAGCACGTAGTAAAATGTACCAAGTCCGAGTTTGTCGAACATGCCTTCTTTTGCTATAATGATAACATTTATCACACAGATGAATTCGATATTTGAGAAAATCCGTAACTAAATTTTAACCTTAAAACTTGTGTTGTAAGGAAAATCACAAGTTTTACAATAGTTTTTATATAAAAACTATTTATTATTTATAATTATTTATTATTTAATTATTTATTTTATTTATCATTATTTTTAATAGTGTAAAATACATGAACTCAGTTAGTTGATTTGGTTTATTAAATACCGAAACATACAAAATATTTTTTACTGTTAAAATCTTTATTTATCATTTATTATTTATAATTATTTATTATTTAATTATTAATTATTATTTTATATTTTACTTGATATAAGTTATATGACATTTTATATAAAAACTATTTATTATTTATAATTATTTATTATTTAATTATTTATTTTATTTATCATTATTTTTAATAATGTAAAATACGTGAACTCAGTTAGTTGATTTGGTTTCTTAAATACCGAAACATACAAAATATTTTTTACTGTTAAAATCTTTATTTATCATTTATTATTTATAATTATTTATTATTTAATTATTAATTATTATTTTATATTTTACTTGATATAAGTTATATGACATTTTATATAAAAACTATGTATTATTTATAATTATTTATTATTTAATTATTTATTTTATTTATCATTATTTTTAATAATGTAAAATACGTGAACTCAGTTAGTTGATTGGGTTTCTTAAATACCGAAACATACAAAATATTTTTTACTGTTAAAATCTTTATTTATCATTTATTATTTATAATTATTTATTATTTAATTATTAATTATTATTTTATATTTTACTTGATATAAGTTATATGACATTTTATATAAAAACTATGTATTATTTATAATTATTTATTATTTAATTATTTATTTTATTTATCATTATTTTTAATAATGTAAAATACGTGAACTCAGTTAGTTGATTTGGTTTCTTAAATACCGAAACATACAAAATATTTTTTACTGTTAAAATCTTTATTTATCATTTATTATTTATAATTATTTATTATTTAATTATTAATTATTATTTATTTATTTTATTAATCATTATTTTTAATTTATATAGTATAAAATACCTAGACTCAGTTATCTGATTCATAAAATATCAAAACATACAAAATAAATTTTTACTGTTAAATTTTTAAACTTTAATTAACTATTTTTAAACTTTATTTAACTGTTAAATTTTTAAATTTTATATTTTATCTCCGTTGGATATTAATTATTTGCTAACTTAAAATAATAACAAACAAGACCATTTGGTAATTATTGATGGATAGCAAAAGTAAATTATATTAGCAAACGTGCATGTGGATCTAAAAATACACATCAGAAATAGCAAGTGGATTATGTTAATTAGAAATTTGTTATTGGAAATCCAAGCGTCGGAATGAAGATGAAATCTCTTTATTTTATCATAATATACACTAAGATATATTACATAATATTACACTAAGCATGTGCATCTGCCGTATTATCAGGTTTCTGTTTTTAGATCCCTCACAGCACTTTAAATAAATACATACTAATGATATTGATATATCAATCCATATTATGTAATATTTATATACCATAATAATAACATAATATTAATATCAATGAGGATTTTCCATACAAATGCTCACTTCCAATAATCTAATCTTACCGATATAATCAAATGATTAAATTTGGAGAAGAATTAATAAACGCTTTTTATTTTTCCTGCATCACCAGCAACAATAAAAATTAAAACGTTTAAAATTAAGTTATATTTGTCGTAATAACGCTGAGAGTAAATGACTCAGATAATTTTAAAGCCTAGATATGATTTTTGTCGTCACAAAATGCTAATATCTAAACCTTTTTTACCATATTATTTGTAGAGTAATCAGTTGTCCGAGGCATTGCGGTCTTAAAACTCTATATGTTAGCATAAAAGATACAAACAAGTCCAGTAATTTATGTTCTTCGAAAACAAAATATTTTCAATTATATTATATCAATATTACATAATATTAATATCAATGAGGATTTTCCATACAAATGTTCACTTTTAATAATTTAATCGATATGTTATATTAATATTATACTTATAATATATCTATATATTCAATAATATTCGTTTCATTTTCTAAGATATAAAAGTTTGACGTTTCTACTGATTAAAATTTATAATTTAATATATTTTTATTAATCTGTTTACAATGCTATCATATCGACAGGTAGGGATATAGATCTACATGGTAATGTTACTTAACAAAATATTCATAAAAAGTAGACTAATTAATCTCTTATTTTACATATTAATTTCTAAGATTTTTTATCTTTATCTATGAATTCTTCCAGATGCTTTCGAAATATGTCGTATTGCTTGACAAGCTATGAACTCACATTGAATATAAATTGAAAATCTCCAAATTGTGATAAATTTTAATAATCTCCAAATTCTTATTTATTAAACTTTATAATAAAATTTATAATATTTTAAATTATTTATTTATATATTTATTATTTTATTTTTAATATTTATTTGTAATTTATTATTGTAATGACATAATACGGAAACAACTAAAAAAAATGACTGCTTATACTGCATGTATAGTTTCCGTTACTTTTGCGACGTAAAATCAACTTATGGCATTCTGGTAGAATGACCATAAAGCCATGTTATATTCAGGTCGCATATGTTTATTTTTATCGGGTTTACAAAAAACATTCTTGGGATTCCGAGCTAATAAAATAGAAAATAGTATCTGCTTAAGACAATTGACCAGCTTATATATATTTTGAATATTTAGTTAGCACTTTGTTAATGTCATCACACACATTTATGAAAGCTGATTTTTAAAATGTTTAACGATAAAAATTAGTTTTAAATTTATAAAATTTAAATAATTAATTTTATAAAACTAATTGTTACACCATGCAACATCTATTTTGACAATAAAAACAGGAAAAATCAATATTTTGGTCCGGAAGAATTTTAGGATTTAAAAAATAAAGATTAAAAAATAAAAAATTGATATTAGATACAAGATTATTGTTATCAGGACTATAAAATGTTAATTAAAAATATTTTATAGTTGCTAATTAAGCAACTATAAAGTTGATTAATTTAATTAACAACTATAAAGTTGTTAATTAAATGTTAATTAAAAATATTTTAAAATTCATTTTGAATAGCTGTTTTGTTGTAAAATTATTTGCTCTGATTGCCAGCTGTCGATTTATTATAAATTTATAATTTTTAAAATAATTATTAATGTTTTCCTAGTAATAGTTTTGGAATTTATAAAGGGCGTGGGCTCTGAAAATACAATCTAAAGACAATTAAATACAAATAGAAAGGATCAAAATGAAATATAAATTAACGTTCAGTTGAATGTATCAAGAATCCATTGAATGTTTTAATTATGACTGAAATTTTTAAAATGTGACTGAAATTTAAAGCTTACATATAAGTGGATCTACACCTAGAGTTGTACACATCTCCAGAAATTGTATTCGAAATTCGGAATTGCTGGTTATCTCTTTTTTATGTTTCTCTATGAATTCTTCCAGATGCTTTCGAAATAAGTCGTATTGCTTGGCAAGCTATGAACTCACATTGAATATAAATTAAAAATCTCCAAATTGTAATCCTTTAATTCATTCACATTTACAGAACTTACTGAAATAGTGATGAAGGATTTTTGATATTGTGGTGGGCAATATAATTTGGTTGATGTTAATGTATAAATAAAAATAGTATAACGTAAAATATTTTAAGACTTAAAAGTCTCTACATTTCCACATCTGTATCTGTAGATAGTCTGTGCATAACTATTACTCAAGTATTTCTCAACCTTTTGTCCATGAAATAACTGATCTGATAGTCGATTAATTCCTTTCTATTTAAATTTATAGACCATCCATTATTGATGTTTAAATATGCAAATAAAGCATGCATTCACGTTCAAATTCAATATGATGAAAATTACATGATAAAAATAGTCGGTGATGCATAATCAGTAAAATTGCATTACCGTGCTATGCTAGTTGTCTTCCTACCGATGTATTTATCATGGATGAACAAATTGTCTAGCTTTTAAATAGTTGATACTGATCCATTATTGAAAAATAATTATTATAGGTGGAATAAAGAAAAAATATTTTTTCCTTTGATCCAGCTCCAATAATTATTTGAATTGTCTAGTTTACCTCAAGCACATCGTGAAGTACAAAAACAAAGTTTGGTCCTTCTTCAAAATTTGGAATTTTGGTCCAGCCTCAAAATTTCAAATTAAAAAATAGATCAACATCAGTTATTTATAAAATAAACAGCAATTATAGTTGCACATGAATACTACAATTAGTGGCGTAAATCCGAAAGAATTGACTTTAATTTTTGAGTATTACACACGAACAAGAAAGTTTAAACCTGCATGCTTAGCTATTTCCTTTAAGAGATTTACTAAGAATCAAGTAGTGTCAAGTAGAATCAAGTAGTACGACAGCACACGTGCTGTCCTGTGAAGCCACTGATTTAGCAAACTCTACCAGATGTAAGGCTGGTCACCGGTGGAGGAGCGTGCGCTTAGTGACTTCTATTCAGAGGTTTACTAAGGATATAGTACCTTCGAAGTTGTGTAACTACAGGGCCACACTGATGATACCCCTGTAGTGCTTAGTAGACTGAGGTCGAAATGCCCCATTAGGGGCTAGATCTTTAGTGATAAAGATCTACTTTACTTGTTCAATAAAATTTAAAAAAACCAGTCTAATTCCAATTCAACCTATCAAAGGATATCACCAAGCGAAAGCTCCTACACCGGTTAACAAGCCTTACATCTGGTAACGGTTTGCTTAAGCAGTGGCTTCACAGGACAGTACGTGTAATGTCGCTCCTTCCTTCATCAGCTTACTATGGTTGTTGAACAAGCAACACACGTTTGTTCAATTGTAGCCAAAGCGCGAGCAAAAGCTCTAGCGCTGATGTTAAAATACGTCACTCTACATATAGTGACTATGTGAATACAACAAAAGGTGACGTTGTAAATACGAAAGAATTAACTTAACTTTTTTAGTAAAAAATATTTATTGATAGTAAGTATTTGTATCTATTAACCTTAATAAATATAATAACTGAATAAATGTAAAAATTATATAATTATATTATAATATTGAATATGACCATTTAAGATTTGAAATAATTTACTTTACTTTTTTAGTATTACACACGAACAGCAAAGTATAAACCTGTATGCTTTTTTACAACCTTCGTCGGGAAGCTTAACCTGGATTGCGCCTACCACAGACGCCTAGCCCTCAATGGGGGCATTTCGACCTTAGTCGAAATGTATATAGATAATGGTTTAGATAATGGTTCATATAGATAGTAATGTCATCAGTAGTAGATCGCGAAATACGATTTGGAGAGTACGTATTTTCATCAGCACATGAATGTTGAGTCGTGCATAAAGAAATAATTCAGAGTTTGCCGTGCACCTTTCGTTATAGCTATTCGTAAACTGCGGTCAATTACGGCTAGCGAAAATAACTTTTGATTCGATGGAATACACCAGATAATGGTTTTAGTATATTTTCGAAAAATATATAACATACTTATGACATTTCATTATGGCATTTAGTTAACAGCTATAATATTAGAAATATATCTCACACTTATAAAATTTATGATTTTGGCAAATCAAAAAATGACATGTAAATAACAAAGTCCAAACTTACTGAATAAATTCTTAATACTTAAATATACAAATTACCTCATCAAGTTGCTGCTTAGCTAAGACATTTCCCTTTTCACTGTATATCTTCTATATCACAACAAAATGTATACGTTATACATAATTTTAATTTTCACCTTTTCCTCTTGTGCTTTGAAAATAGCTCCGATACCGACACGTCTGGCCATATCGTAAATTTTATTGATCTAGCGGTTTGCATACAAAATAGTTAAACAGATATTTAACTTTTATAAGAAGAAAAGTATATAAACATATGAATGCAATTTTGGTAGAATTTTATTTTATTTTTCGGTTTTCCATTTACAGTATTTTATAGACCAAAGTGCACATTTTTTCGTATATTGAAAATGCACAAAAGATGGTTTTAAAATGCATTTTTAATATAAGTTATATTACGTTTTTAATTTTTACATAATAATTTAATAATTTAATAATAATTTTAAATTTACTAATAATTTACCTTTATAATTATTTAAGTTTTTAAAGCGAATGCGAATTGAATTCTAAATATAATTAATTAAAAAATTAAAATTAATTAATATTAATATAATTAATATTAATTTTAAAATTGATTATAATTCCTTTAAAATATTCAAATTTGAATATAATCAATTTTGATTTGATTGTTCATGATTGTTACATTTTTTGATAGAAAACTTACGCTGATATTTTTAAGCGAATTGAATTCTAAATTTAATAAAATTGCAGAAATAATGCTATCTGACAATTAATTACTAAAATTCAGTAATAATTAATTCTAAGTAAATAAGTATCTGATCATTTACTTAATTAATAATTTACTATTAACATTAAATTTACTAATAATTTATCTTTATAATTATTAAGGTTTTTAAAGCGAATGCGAATTTAATTCTAAATATAACTTGAAATTTTGAATTTGAGATTACAAAAATAATGTTATCTGACAATTAATTACTACAGTTTAGTAATAATTATTAATTATTTAATTATTAATTATTTAATTATTAATTATTTAATTATTTACTCGCTAATTAATAATTTACTATTTGTGTAGATAATTAGTAAATTAAATATTAAATTTCAATTGTTAATTTCAATTATTTAATTTCAATCAGGTTTATACAAACAGTCTACAGTTTTGTAGAACCACCAATATTCTTCGAGTTAAAAATTAAAAACTTACACTTGCTTTCTAAACTTGAATCGACTCAAACTGACATGGATGACATGTCAGTTTGATATGAAAACCTTAGATATGAAAACATTTTGATAGAAATCAACTTGAAATGTAATTTGTGGTTCTATAAATGTTTTATTTAAGAATATTTAGCAGATAAGGAAAATATTAGTTATTTGATTATTAAGATATTTGATTTTAAAAAAGATTTTTAATCGCTTTTAAAATGAATGAACAATCAATTTATAATGTTTTAATAGCTTTTTTAATTTTTGTGAATTAAATAGTGCAGAATAAATAATAAATCAATAAAATTATTATTAATATTCAATTTAATATTAATAAATATATCTGTTGCATACTAACGATACCAACAAATACATTAAAGAGGCAAACTTTATCAAAACTTATTGTTTATGATAAAAGAGCCCACACAATGATAGCAATGAAAAGAGATATACAAAAAGCATTGTCATTTACGTCATTTATAAATATTTATTAGTAAATATGAACACGTATTCTAGTGAGTATCGTAAAAAATTAGTGAACATGAATTCTAGTTGAGTATCGGAAATGTGAAATCAAACAAAAATTATCAAAGTTTATTAAAACTAAATTAAAATTTTTAAGTGGAAAATTGCTAGAGGAAATAAGTCATTAGCTTGTATTTGGCCCTGCTACTATGCTGGGTCGAGGAATAGGGACCGGAACATGATAATGTACTCCATTTTGCATAGAATTCGCAAGTGGGAAATTTTAATGGATATACACAGTGTTACCTAGTTAACGGTTTTAACCAGGTTTTTAGTTAGATCAGGTTTACTACGAAATCCATACATTTTGATAGATACCTAGCTTTCGCCGTTGTTTCAGGAATTTAAACACCTATATTTAAAACACCGGCAGGTGCCCTGTAAACATTATAGGTTTAATTTTTGGTTATTCAGAATTATATTCGTATGTTTTCAAAGAGAATTCAGCAGATGCAAGTGGTGCCCTTATTACATCATATCTTCCACATTTGTCAATACAATATAGGATTCGAAATATTATAATATGTCAGTATATTATTTTATTATGATATGAAATATTACTAAACATTTTGTGCACAAAATGTTAACCAGACAATGATTTACAAAATTTTGAACAATGATTTTTGTTCAAAATTTTGAACATACAAAAAATATATATACATTTTTCTCGAAACAGAGCAAAATACTAAAACATCTATTTGTTTTCAAATAGAGCAAAATGTATATAGAAACAGAGTATACAAATGAGCACATAATCGTGATATTTGTACGATTAAAAGCAATAAGATTTAAATCCTTATTTTATAAACCAAATGAATGTTATTATTATGTCGATTAAAATTAAAATTGAAATAAATTAAATAAATTAAAATAAAAATCTAAAAAGTTAATAAATTATGTAGATTAATAAGTTAATTAGAATTTAATAAATTATTAATCATAATTTATTAGATTTAATAAATCTAATAAATTATGTTTACTTACTCACAAATTAAAATTCTAGTTAGTAAGTACACGCGGTGCAACGCGAAACTTTGCAGGACATCCTCAACTGCCTATCGACGATTATTCATGGCTCCAGTCTTCTCTTCCGCTTAATATTGGTGGACTGGGCATATCAACACGCCGGACATGTCCATTCCTGCTTTCTGTTCATCGGTTTCAGATCCCTTCAACTTGTGACTAAAATCCTTGGAAACGCAAGATTATCAAACTGTGATATCGAGGAGAGTGAAGACAGTTGATGCCGCTAGTGTGGTCCGCGTTTACCGGGTTGGAGAGTCCAGTGGTTAAAGAATACAAGAAACATTTGAAAAGATCCTATTTTCTCGGGCAAGAAAGCTGCCCTTATGGACTCAACTCCCTTATGGACTCAGAGGCTTGCGCCCAGACTGCTAGCAGTGTGTAGCAATTACGCCGGTGATTTTGTAAACGCCGTCTTCGTTAGCTCAATAAACACTTTACTAGATGACTCTTAGCTGAATAAACACTTTACTAGATGACTCTTAGCTCAATAAACACTTTACTAGATGACTCTAGCATCGCAATCGCCGTGGCAATTGGGAATTGCAACTGGGAATCCGATTGTATGCTCCGTATCGGTGCATCTGCAGAAACGAAGTCGATACCGTATGGACTCACGGGCTGAACTGTTGCCGATCAAAGTCTCGTCATTTCCGCAATGTCGATGCGAACAATCTGCCAAAGATGGCATTGAATTCTGCTGGCTTCCCTTCACGGTTGGATCATACTGGAGTCTGCAGTGTAGACGGCAAACGACCTGACGGTGGAATACTGACTATTTGGTCGTCTGGTAGATTGCTTCTATGGGACTTCACTTGTGTGAATACCACACTATCTAGCAACCTTTGCATTTCAGTATACAGCGCGGCTAGTGTGGCAAAGAACGCTGAAACTAAAAAAGTTCACAAATACGCTAACATTGATAGCCGGTGGCAGTTGAAAGCACAGGAGCGATTGGGACACTTTCTCTCGCATTCCTTCATTAACTTGGTACACATTTAATTAGCGCAACTTCTAAACCTCGAGCCAGTGCTTTCCCTTTCCAGCGAATCAGTGTAGCCGTTCAGCGGGACAATGGTGTATGTATAATGAAGATCATGAGCGAAGGAGGGTCGTCAGATGTTTGTTTCAAATTTTTATTGTAAGTAAACAGATGAATTCTTATCAATAATATAGTTAGTTATCTAAAAACGCTTTTAGGTAATTCATGACTTAAATTCGGAATTATTTTCACAAAAATTGCGATGATCAGAAAATTATCAGTTCCTCGCGATGATCACTAATGTTAATTCTAATACAGTGTATATTATCTATTAATCAGTTCATTAAAATACTGCGCTATAAGTTTGTTATTGAAAATTATTTGTTATTTTGTTAATGAAATTTAAATATTAAATTTTTATATATTTGCAGACGAATTAAAATTCTATTTCGTGAGTAAATATATAAATTCTTAATATTTTAGTCATCTAGAGACGTTTTGTATAGAGTGGGCTATTTATTTTTATTAATTAAATGATATTTTAATGATGGTAATTATCATTTATATAATAAACAGTTAAAAGAATTTATCGATAATTTTGAATTAATCATATAAAATGTAAAGTAAATGCTCCATCCGTTTAACGATTATCATCAGCGTCTGGGCTGTAAGTAGAGCGTGCGCGATTACCTTCAACCGTGCAACGATGATCAGCTCGCCACATAACGTCGTCAGCAAACGTTACCGATTTTTGGGGTCGTTTCTTTCGTCAGTCGTGTTTGATGCAATATTCATCACCAGTACGGCAGTTCTTCACTAGAGCGCTATTTAGAGGAAGCTTCTCATCGGCGTTGCTGTCGTCAATAATAGATAGCAGAATATGCTGCATCGCTAATTATACTGCATAGCAGTCCGCGAATTTGCCGACAGTTTGTTCACTGCTACTTGCGCGATTCAGTGTTTGGGATTTCTGTGGCATCACGTCTACGACTGCGCCATGTTCGCTTACTTGATCACTGCACTGCTCGTGCAATTGCTGACAGTATATGTCATCAAAGCCGAGCTTACTCTGCAAATACTGAATATCAATAAGAAACGAATCCAGAACAATATGGTCTTTCCCGTCAACGTGATAAAAACTAGACGATTGAATTGGGCTGATTTTTCGTAATGGAGTTTGAGTCAACAGAATCTTAGCTTTCGCTGGCTTATTCTGTTCCGTATCTGATGAATGTTGTTGAATATCAGTCTCACTAGTTCTACAAAGCAAAATGCTTTGTTTAGACCGATTATTATCGATCCGTCTGACTGATACCAGCTTGTCAATTGCGGCAAAATCGTTGTAGGTATAGTTATTAAAATCACGTCTCCGACGGGGTTTCACGCGACGTTTGCCGGGTGGTGTCGCACCCTGCATCCTCTTTTATCAATATTTTCTAATGGTCGTTGCTAAGTAGTCGTTATCCAATTCTTTAAGCTAGCATTAGCTTTCTTTAATCGTTACATTCGGTTAATTTTCTTATTAGTGATGTCCTCCGAGTTATTTCCTGGTGACAACCAATCAACGACGTGTTAAAGGGTCCAGTATTTGATGCTTGATCGTCGATATCAATGTGAAATCTGTCGCGTTGCATTTTAAGTGAATGAGTTTAGGCTGTATGCAATGATAGGGGCTTCGACACGCTCTCTACGAAATAATTTGTTGATGATCTTACCGTTATCGATTCATTTCGAAGGTTAAAAGCTTTGTTGCGAATTTGCTCAAGCAAATCCTTTTTAAATTTCTTGTCCCTAATGCAATTTGTCCTTCTCTTGATTGCTAGTAGTTTCGTTTCCATTATCAAAATTGATCATACTATTAGGTGGTGGAAGAAGTTCGTCAATATGTGTGGGGTCATGCACAAGTAATGCTCGTTTTGACTGATCGACGTTATTTAAACTGTTCTGGGATGATTTCATTGTCTTATAATTCATCGACAATTTACTGGTTCAATGGATATAACTGAATATGGCGTTTCTCCGTCATTCAGAGATTTTTTTTGAAATTTGTCGTAAACAAGTTATATGCCTTCTACATCATCTGAATCGTTATTTGCGCATTTGGAATATCGCGTAATAGGTGCATCACATCATCGATATGTAGATTCTACTTGCACGTTCGTTTTGAGACTAGCGTCTGGCTCGAATAGACGTTCCCCAGGTTCACATGTTTCCTGTTGGATGTGGTCAAATGCCAATATTGGAAGCCGATCGAGTGAAAATTAAATGTATTCATATGTATAAAATTTATTTAATTTATTTAATTTTAAATTTATTCATATATTTTAAGAGAATATTGAGAGTTTTTCGTGGAAAATTGTTTGTATATCGATGTGGCATCCACGAAATTATTCATATATCTCACGTAAAATCAAGTGAGAAAATAAATATGATGGAATGAGGTCAACGGATATATTTCGGATTATGATCATTGAATTCCATATGATACTTTATTATTGGCTGGCTGAACGACAAAGATTTATGATCAAAATTGAATATATCCTTTAATTTTGATTCACTGAGATAATGCACTTATGTACAGTGTCATACAACGACATTTTTAATTTAACTTCTTTCTGCTTCAATGAGGTTTATCTGGCTAGATTATGGTAAATATTTTGCACTTTGTTGTCCCATGTCGAACGGCTGCAATGGGATAAAATAAAAATGAAATTATCAAATAAAAAGGAAGAAAAATTTCATAAGCTTATACAAAATCTGGACCAGGCATTTTTCCTTCCCCAGAAAATATGGCAGCTTGTTCGCACAAGAAAAAATTATCACGGTATTTGTCATATTATATATTAATACTTTAAACCCTTATATCCCATTACAAAAGAGTATCATATTAATTTATATTATTAAAAGAGGGTTTAGATTAAACCTTTTTTATCTAATTTACCCAAATTAAACTATTATTTATCTCCTTTGCATTCTTTAACCCTTTCTCTTGGCCTATAAATTCCATTTACATTCTTTAACCCCATTTACTTTATCCCTTAGGGATTTCAAAGTATCTAATATTTCTTATTCCTCACTATACCAAAGTATCTAGTATACTACCTCAGTATATCGAGGTAGGATTACACTCGCCCCACCTCGCTATCGCTTCGTTCCTGTCATACCCTCTTACTCCACATTCCCAATTATTCCAACAACTACGGTCTCCGATCCTTCCTCGTCGCCGTCCTACTCGCCTGGAATCAACTCTCTCTCGACGTCCGCCGCGCTCCTTCCTTTATCACATTCAAACAACTCCTCCGTTTAACCTTCTTGACACATGATTTACATTTTTTGTTGTGGTCATGTAAGCGTACCCTGGCACGCATTTGCCACATTAAAATAAATCTTTTTTTATTTCTTCCTCAGTATATCAAGGCATCTAGTATTTCTAATTCCTTAAATTATTTAGTATTTCCGCATTAAATCTAAATATATATTCTAGAATAGAAATTTTCGTTATCCATCTGGAGAACGAAATGGAGAAGCAATAATTCTACTAAAAAATCCCAGCGCAACTAGAGTGAAGCGAATTACAAATAGGATCAAAACAGCTTGAATTTTAGCACGAGGGATAAGTTGAATGATTGAACGATAAGTAATTTAAGTGTAATCGAATCACGTAATGAAGATTATTATAAACAAAAATCGAAAAACTTCGAAAACAAAGCAATGTTGTTATGCTGATGAACGTTAATAGTGATAAGTGTCATACATGGAATACGTATTAATGGTATCGATTCTGGTTTTACATCATTGCTACCTCCTTGTACCTATTTGATCAATAATCCGACATTCCATTGTTCTATTACCATCATGTTACCCAAGTCAATTTCCAAGAAATTAACTATATCATCTATCATTTTATACTTTCTGTCATCACTGCACAAACCACAATTCAATTATCCGCAGATTGCATCAATCTATAACACTCGCCTCTTAACAATTTACCTCTAATAATCCAACCACATCACATGTAAATTCAAATTTTGCCAACTCGACCTTTTAAACTAATAAACTTACATAAAGCACAACATTCACATTATGCTCTTAATTCACTTGTAAAACCTGCACACTCCAGCTTTTCGTTGAAATCATCTACTATGTTTCTATCCTAATCACCCTCCACTACTTCATCCAATTCTGTCCTACCACGTACTCTTTACTCTTCTGCTGCTCGTAAACGTCACGCTTCTCGCGATCATTGCATCGTTTTGAAAAATATATCTCTTTCTGATTCTGATCAAGTACAAACTCGCCTTTATTCTTAGTCTTTCGCTTTATTCTTATAACTTACTATACGTACGCAATCTGTGATATATAAAAGTGTATGGAGTTGGAAATAATGAAGGAATGATACCGTAGCTGATTTCTGCTGTGAAATTCCTTGTGATCTAGCAAAATTGATAGAATGAAAGAATCCATCAAAGGATCACCAGCACCGATTCAATGATCTCCTGATCACATCAATATTAAATATAAAGAAAGAATGCTTTGAATGCATCTCGAAATATACGGTTTCAGAAATTTATTACATTGAATGTTTCATATACTTAAAAATTCCTAGCTGGCAAGAAAATGCTGGCAAGAACAGCTTGATCAGTTTATTAATGAATTAAATCAGCTAACTGAGTCTACGTATTCAATATAATTATAAAATAAACAAAACAATAATAATGCTAAATCAAGAATTTAATAATTAAATAATAAAATAAATAATTGTTTTTAGATTTTCTATAATTTAAATCAAGTTAAAAAAAATGAAATTTAAAATAAACGTCATTTTTATGAATTGACTAATAAATAACAGACGTTGTATCAGAATAAGAATTAGAGGTCATCAGGAGGAACTGCTATGCTATCAGGTTTCGGCCCCTAATTCCTCTACCCAACATAGCAGCGGGGCCAAATACATGCTAATGATGTATTTCCTCTGATAAAACTATCTAGTATCTTATTCTAATACAAAGTATATTATTTATTATCCATCCATAAAAATTTGCCACTTAAGAGTTTAAATTTATTCTTTATATTATTGTGTTGATTTATATATTTTACTATTTTCTGTTTGATGGTTATTTTTATAGTAACCTAGTTTAAAATATGTATCTATTAAATTATTTAAATGATTTTGAAGAAAGCCAATATCATTACATATTGTTGCAATTCTTAAAATTTCATTATTTAATGTATTATATTTTATATTATATGGTATGCATGAATGCTCATGCAAAAATATGTTTCTTGTAAATTTAAATATGTCATCTTTACGATATAAATTAATAGTAGTTTTAGTTAATGTTAATTTAATGTTCATATCTAGATATACACCTTCTTTATCATTAATATTGGTTTTGTTAAGAATAAGGCTTTCTGGATAAATGTGCTCACTAATTGAATAAAAATTATTAGAATTAAATACACATATATCATCAATGTATCGAAACATATATTTCATATATTTATATTGTTTAGATTTAGTTTTTACACAGTTATGAACAAATTCATATTCTATAAAGCTTAAAAACAAGTCAGCTATAATTGGGCTACTATTATCACCCATTGGAACACCTTTTACTTGTCTAAATATAGATGTCCCTACTTTTAAATAATTTTGATTTATCAAAATATTTAAGGATTCTATTAATTCAATTTTATCCATATATTTATATTTACTTGATGGTTTAATTTTTGTTAGATAGTATTTCCAGCAATTTTCCTATATGTCACCTGGATGATGAACTTTACTAGATGATCCTAGTAAAGTTCAGACCAAGATATACAGAAAGCTCGCCTACACACCGCTATACCTACATTCCAAGAGAGTCACCTCAATTCGCAGAAGGCACTAATTACGAATTAGGCAACCAGAATAATGAGCATATGCAATAGGGTAAAAGACAGGTAAAACTGTCTAAATATCTTCGACAAAACTTATCATAAAGAGGATATACTAAGCATAAAATCACAATATCAATAAAAATGTGAAAATTAGGACAGGACTTTATAAAAGAAACTTAAAAAACATCTAATAATAAAAATACGGTAAGAATGGCGATTCATTTTCATCCCGCTTTACCCAGGGAGGCCTAAAATTTTACAAACGCATGGATGGTACAAATGTAAACGTCCACGATTCAAATGCTGTAAGCAAATGACTTCGTTTTGTAGCGGTATAACCAAAATGCATTATAATATTAAAAACATCTAACGGCACAACACGAGGTACCATCTACAATGGCAGATGCACTATTTGTGATGCTCAATCATAAGACGCCTCTAGATGTCATAGTACTGCATTTCAGAAAGCATGACTTAAAAGAAGATTGTTTCACATACAAAATAATAAGTAAACAACATAATGACATTTAAAAAGAAAATTATATGAACAAATGTAGATTGACCAGTAAATAAGCGATAAAATAACAGGTATAAATAAATATCACTGCTATAGATGGACTGACGTGACAACATTTCTTTTATTTTGTTTCTTTTTACTAATTTTAGCTGCTCTTTTTGTCCTTTGATAAATGAGTTCAATTATTCACATTATTTTAAACTGTCCCACACCCTCCCATATAAACATCAACTTATCGACTTTTTGAATATAAGTTGTCATCAAACTATTGACAACTTATTGACGATAAGTTGCCATTGGCCTATTGATGTCATCATCAATATGTTGATGCTATCAATAATATCATCAAAACTCGCCATTCGCCCCCAGATCTCTATCGATGCGTTCCCGTCATACCCTCTTACTCCACGTTCCTGTTTACTCAAACAAATACGGTCTCCGATCCTTCCTCGTCGCAACCCACTCGCTTGGAATCAGCTCCCTCTCGACGTCCGCCGCGCTCCCTCCTTTATCACATTCAAATACCGCCTCCTTTCCCACATTCTCAATACATGATTTATATTTTTGTTTTTTCTTTGTTGTTTTTCGTGGTCATGCAAGCGTGCACCGGCACGCATTTCCCACGTAAAAATAAATACTTTTTAACCTATTGAATATCAACAACCTGTTGAATATCATCAACCTGTTAAATATCATCAACTATTGAATATCCTCAACTTATTGATAATACTTTCGTTCTTTGTTTATTATCATTTTTTTGTAAAACTGTAAATTTGTAATCTAGTGAACTTGTAGGTGAATGTATATCGAAAAAAGCTCATTTAATAAACCTATATCTCTAAAAATGCTTAAAAGATTTGTATTTAGTTCAAATTTGGAGCAAACCAGCTTTTAAAATTCGATGTACTTGACATGTACTAATAAGTACTAAAATTATTAATGCAAACGCATCATTAGTTTTGAGGTAATCGCTAATCTTACGAAGGATTAATTTTCTTAAACCTTGTCAGCTATGGTATACTGAATGGATGATAATTGCATACCTATAGTTTATCGCTTTTTTAAATAGTGTGTATGATGACATTACTTCAATCTGGTTGTAAATAGCCTGTCTTTAATTAATTTCTGTAAATTGATGCCAAATCAATGTATATTACGACTGCTAATTCGTTTAGATGCATTTGATAAATATGATCAGGATCGGAAGTGAAGTTACAAGGAAATTTTAAAGTTCACGCTGAATATCCTTGTTGCTAAAGACATTGTTAGAAAGGACCCATTCAGATGGAAGTTCAGTGTTTGTATATCGACCGATATTATATGGGATTGACGCTTCTTCCATTATAGCAAAGTTGTCCATAAAAAAGTCAGCTGCATCATGTTGAGACGCAAAAATTATAATAACAAACGTGCAGAAACACACATCTTAAATTATTCAGAGGGGATATGTTGACGAGGTTACAGAGTCAAAGGATTGTATGCAAACTTGCTGCATGTAGAGTAAAGTCGGTACACCACATTAAGGCATGTAAATCCATCGAAATGTCAGTCGTTGATACGAATTCAGAAATGTGATAAAATAGAATCTTGAAATTATTTAATAAAATTTATGGTGGTCGAGATGAAATTGCAGAGCTTTACTGAGCTTTTAAAATCTCGCATGTAAAAATGCTTCGAAAAGTGTAAAATAAATTGAATATAAATGAGAATTAAATATAATAAATGACTTTATTTTTTGGCCAGCCATTATGCTTGGCGATCAATAAAATATAAAATTCAGTCATCACATTATATTCGAACAATTTAGCGAAAAAAAACACTAAAATATAAAATTAAGTCATCATATTAAATTCGTACAATTAAACTGGAAGAGAAAAAATATTCGACTTTGGATGAATTAATACCACACGCGAATCTTCAGAAGGCATCATATGAAAACAAACCTTCGAATACAAACGAATCCTTGTATTATAAATTGCAATTTATGATTACTTTATTCTGCACACTGCTTCAAACCTTATTGATTAAGGCAATATAAGTTTGCTTAAAGTTGCCTTTGAAGTAGAGGTGCTGAATTCTGTGCTCCTCTTATTAAGAGTTTAAAATAAGACTCGTCGGTAGGTCTAATAGGAACTGGCTTATATATGGGCAGTCGTCTATATGAACAACTCATCAAGCAAGCGTCAATTCAATCTAAATATATTTATTGAGATTCTAAAAGTGACTACAATTACTTATGTAATTTCTAATTTGCTTACTGCAATTAGATTTAGAAGAGATCGCCCTAATCGGTTCAGTGTGAACGAACTCAAATTATAGATTGTTGAACGGGAAAACTATGTGACAGGGGAAACCGGCTTGATAGATTTAACGATGATAAATGTATTTAATATGTTTCAAATGCATTATATTACAAAACATCGCCCAAATGCCATGAAATATAATATAAATATATTAAATATTCGGTATTTTGGGTTAATTAAACAAAATATTATTGAATATATTGAATTCTCTATCTATTTCGAGATTGATTATTAATTTTACATGATCAATGGAAGAAATTATGGATAGTTTTTAAACTAGCAAGTTTCTTTACACACTGGAATTTTAAGCAGTGATAGTCCTGAAAATGTTTTAATATAAATATATTAAATAGTCGGTATCTCGAATACTATATATTATTTATAGATTATTGAATACATAAATCGGCAACGGATATTTTAATTTATTGGTAAAAATTATTATTTAATTCTTTTAATAATTATTCCAAATTATTGGTATTCATCAACAGCTACTGATATAATACGTACGTTTCATGTTTCGGTTCTTTTAATGTAGGCCGACGATTACTCGACTTCTCTGCTTTATTGACAATTAGATAGGATGAAATACAATTCTGAACCGAGGCGAACAACAACAAAAGGCTTTATGCGAACATCTGAAAACATAACATATAAATATCAGTACATTCTCCCAACGATATAATCAGACAAATAGTTCGGTGATCGACGCATACGTGTCGATCGTCGAAATTCCATTGACGGGATCTGCTGTAGATCTACTTGTTGCTCTTGACAATCGTGAACTTTATTCAGATCATAATTCTCATTAGGTATATGCGACGCTGAGCTTGTAGCACTGTTATTTGAATCCACCTCTGTTTGTAAATTGTGGATATCTGGAGTAAACATTGCAGGGGTGAATCGTCCATCTGGCAATTTTGAGATATGTTGGATTCTTCGAATACATTTTGATTACAGTTATTGGGAGCTAGATATTGAGTTGAAATGTGAGTCTCTTTTCCATTAGGGTATCGAACTAGAGCGTAGTTCTCGTTGGCATGAATAAGCTCTGCGCGATCTACAAGTGGATCGTTTTTACTAATACGGTTGAAATTCTTTACAAATATAGGTCCAGGATTGATTAACCACTCAGGTAAGCTGACTCCCTTAGCTGATCTACGATTGAATTTGAATATACGTTCATGAGGCGTTTCATTAGTCGAAGTGCATAAAAGAGATCTGATCGAATAAAGCGCCTTTGGAAGTGTTGTTTCCCACCGTTCGATTGGAATCTTATTATGATGATGATACAACCGTATCGCGTTCCATATCAACCCGTTATAGCGCTCAATCTGGCCATTTGAGGTAGGATGGTAGGGAGTGGAATATGATAGCGTGATTCCCAATGTCAATAAATATTTACGGAACTCTACTGACGTGAAAGAAGTACCCCGATCGGTATGGATATTCTCAGGCGTGCCAAATAATGCGAACAACGACTCAAGACACTGAATTACTGATCGAGAACTTGTGTCAGCACAGGGAAACCCAAAGGGAAATCGGCTATATTCATCTACTATAGATAAAATATATCTTTTCTTACTCGAGCTGGGCAGCGGGCCTTTAAAATCTAAGGACAAACGCTCCCATGGTTTACTAGCTTTAATCAATGTACTTCGAGGGGGTTTATAAAAGTGAGGTTTCAATTTGTTGCAGCTAGGACAACCTTTGATGACTTTTCTAACATCTTCAATAGAATAAGGAAAATTTCGATGACGTACATAGTGCCACATCCTTGTTACCCCAGGGTGACACAAATGATCATGCATCCGTTCGAGTTCTTTTAAATCACTCGTGACTGATCCTAAAGCAATTCGAGACATAACGTCAGCTACCTGATTTTCTTTGCCGCATCGATATGACACGTCGAACTGATATTCGGACAATTCTATTCTCCAACGATTGATTTTGTCATTTTTGATCTTACTGTAATGTTTATTTGAGAACAAAAACGCCACGGATTGTTGATCCGTCAGAACGGTGAAATGTCTATAGGATAAATAGTGACGCCAGTATCTTATAGATTCAACTATGGCTAGTGCCTCTTTCTCAACAGCTGCATATTTCATTGCGTTCTTATCCAGAGTACGTGAGAAGAATGCGACTGGTTTAAAATTTTGAGACAAAGTAGCACCGATCGCAAAGGCAGATGCGTCTGTCTCGACCACGAATGGGACTGAGAAATCTACTTTAGACAATGTAGTTGATGCAAGGCTGTGTTTCAGACTTGCAAATGATTCTTTTGCATGAAGAGACAGCGGAAAAGATACAGTTTGTGCTAAAGGTCGAACGACATTTGAAAAATTCTTTATCCATCGAGAATAGTGTACGAACATTCCTATAATACGTTTAAGTTCGACTAATGATTTTGGCTCAGGCATTTCCAATAAGGGTTTGACACGATCAGGGTCAGGTGAAATGCAACCGTTATCTATCTGGTAGCCAAGAAAACATACCTTAGAGACTCCGAAAATACATTTTGACGTATTTAAAGTGATATTATATTTCTTAGCAACTTCTAAGAAGCGATCAAGATTCCTTTGGTGAAGTTCCTTTGTTTCACCGCCGATAATAACATCATCCAAATAAGCGTACGTAGATTCAAGATCCTCATCCTCGATTAACTTAGCGATGATACGTTGGAAAGCCGCCACTGCATTTGTCAATCCGAACGGTAGGCGTTTAAATTGGTACAAACGACCATTAGCTTCAAATGCAGTGTAATGCCTCTCATTCTCCTGAATGGGAACCTGATGATAAGCATTCTTTAGGTCTAATCGACTGAAACTTTTGAATGGAGATAGCTTATCAATGAATTCGTCAATCCTGGGAAGAGGGAAGCCATCAAGATGAGTGAATCAATTCACCGTCAAACTGTAATCTATTACCATTCGCACTTCGCGACCAGGATTTTTAACCAGGACAACTTGTGCACGCCACGGAGACGTGCTATTCTCGATGATAATGGAATCTAATAGACGTTTTACCTCGGCTGCGATAAAACAGTTATCTTCTGGAGTTCTTCGACGAGATGGAATTGCAACAGGTTTTACCGCTTTGTCTAGGAATTGAAATAGAGACGGGGCTTCAACTTTCATTTCCCCAACACCTGCAACAACGACCAAAGGACGTTCTACTCCGTTGAATTCTATGGTCACCGTCGAGTGTTGACGAAGAAAGGGTACACCGAGGATCACATCTGTTATGTGATCTGGTGGGGAGAATGAAGAATTTTACATTTCGATAGAAACGATTGTTTAAAACAAGATCGGCGAATGTACAATGTCTTAACTCACAGGAAAATTCAGATGCAGCGAGAGAAACTTTTAAATTTGTGGATTTTCTCACAAGCTTGCACTTTGTAGCGACATCACTTCTGACAATATTAAATGAACTTCCAGAATCGATCATCCCGCTTACTGAGATATTATTCAAACTTATAGTGGGCTGGATTAAGTTTGATGATGACGCGTTTGTTGTGCTTATTGAATATAAAGACGCAGACGTACCAGAATTTCTTGAACGGCACATGTTAGAAAAGTGTCCTTTCTTGCTGCACGTATGGCAGGTAGCGTTGCGAGCAGGACAGTTATTCCGCACGTGGCGGTTTCGACCGCAAAAGTAGCATCGCTCTTGACTTTTGATTGCGGAACATTCTTGTTGTGTTTCCGAATTATCTCTGGGTAAATTTGTCAACTGCGGTGGATTAGCATAGTTAATCATAGATTCCATATTTTCAGATTGAGTGATATCCCGTGAAGATAACCGGAATTCCGATGCTTCAGCCTGTGCCAACTCGATTGATCGAGCGATCCGATAAGCACTCTCTTTGTTAAGATCGACGGTTTCAAGTAGACGTTCTCTGATCGATGTGGAAATAATTCCATATATTTTGAAGTGATATTATATTTCTTAGCAACTTCTAAGAAGCGATCAAGATTCCTTTGGTGAAGTTCCTTTGTTTCACCGCCGATAATAACATCATCCAAATAAGCGTACGTAGATTCAAGATCCTCATCCTCGATTAACTTAGCGATGATACGTTGGAAAGCCGCCACTGCATTTGTCAATCCGAACGGTAGGCGTTTAAATTATCTTGCAATTTATGCGAACATTGTGAATGGACAAGCTACTCAAACCAGCGATCCTAGATGCTTTAACCGTTGGGATTGATTCGGCAAAAGTTTGGCGTCATTGGCTACAAAGATTCAATGCGTTTGTACGAGTTCTTGAAGATGTCACAAACCAACAAAAGCTTGACCTTCTGATCAACCACATCACTCCAATCCTTTATGATATCATCGAAGGAGTCGATGATTATGATATCGCGATCGATACGTTAAGTAGAAGTTTTATAAAGGACAGGAGATATGTATATGCAAGACACATACAAAAAAAATATATAACAGGAAAGAAAAAACAGTTTTTAATAGAGATGTCACTAAATAATTGGTCAAAAAAATCAACGTTATTATGTCTACACCAATGTCTCTACGCGAATTCCGCCAATTTTAAATCAGCGTTTAAAATTTTTAAAATTGTTAAAAGTAAATTTATTTTTATTCAAGATAATAAAGTAATGATGCCAATTTTTTTGTGTATACGTTGATTTGTTGTAAGTTGGAAATAATAAGTTAAACATGATGATAGGATATCATACCAAAGAGCTTAAAAAGTATTTTGAAGTTTCAAAAATAAATTTTGTTTTACAACGTAATACATGTTAAATCAATCTCAAACTTGAAAATAATGTAGATATATGATTTGTAATCGTATTATAATAATATTGCAGTAAACAAACTACTAACAAGCGCAATGGTAAAATTTTAATTATTATTTTTTAATTTAAAAAATTTAAATTTAAATTTTTTCAACATACTGAATAAATCAATTCATAAGTTTTTGTGTAAATGTTAATTGATAGATGGTCGATGTTGTGAGATGAAAAAAAGTATGGGTTATCATATCGATTTTTTTAGGAAAAAATATTTTTAAGTTCAAAAAATTGAACATTTTCTCTGAAGCGTAATATACGTCGTATCGAGCTAAAACTTATATGTGGTGTAGATACATAATGTGCTATCATTGTGTGATAATTTTTAACTAATCCGAACACTTACTTGAAAAATATTCAAATTTTTTTTTAAATTCAATTTTAATTTCAAAATTTACCTACACTATGCTGCAAAAAATGAAAGATGTTTTTTTAAATGTCTAATAAAGGTCTTTCGTTTTTATTAATTTTTTTCTTGCTAGTTGTGTCCGCCTTTCGGAAATGTTGCAATTTTTAGATTTTGAGAAGCGTTCGACCGAGTTCCGCGAGACAAATTGTGGGAGATACTAAGGAAGTATGGAGTACCACTATCATATTATCTTCGGGTAGCTGTGGCTTCTCTGTATGAACAAAGTATGAGTTGTGTTCGTGTTCTAGGTAGGAAGTCTGAATCATTTCCAGTAGGCGTTGGGCTTCGTCAGGGTTACCCTTTGTCTCCACTTTTGTTCAGTGTTTACACAGACAAAATTACGAGACGGACTGCTTTGTCATATGACGGTCTTCAGTTTGGTTTCATCGGGATACCATCTCTGTTTTATGCAGATGATGACGTTGTCTTGTTATTTTCTTGTTTTGAGGACTTACAATGTCTTCTAGATCGATTATCGATGAAATGTCAGGCAGCAGGAATAATGGTTAGTACCTCCAAGACCATCTCTATGCGTTCGTCTCAGATTGAGGAAAATATTCCTGTTAATCTTCCTGAACACGGATTGGGTAAAATATTATTCATGATGTAGATGACTTCAAGTATCTTGGGGTATTGTTCTTAAGGGACGGCATGAACAGTAAGGAGATTGAGAAGCGGATTTGTGCAGCTAACGTAACAATGCATTCTTTGTACAGATCTATCCTGGTGAAGCGGGAATTGAATCTCCAGACGAAGCTTTCGGTTTACCGCTCAATCTTCCTTCTTATCTTAGCCTTTATCATGAGCTTTGGGTTATGTCCGAAAAGATAATATCTCGGATACAGGCGACCAAAATGAGGTTCCTTCGCGGTGTGGCCGTTCTTAGCCATATAGATAAGGCTAGGAATTAGGTCAAACGGGATAGACTAGGAGAAAGTCGCTGCTTCTCAAAATCGAAGAAAGTCAGCTGAGGTAGCTAGCAATAAAACGCCTTGGGCTATCTGAAAGAGAACTCTGGTCTGTTGCCCCGGATCGCGATGCATGGGGTAGTTTGGTTCGTAAACTGCCTCCACCGCCCGACACCTGGACCAGTGGTTACAATAAAAATCTTGTGACTTTTATTTTTTCTTGTCAAAAAATTGTTGTTGTTATTTGCTAAGCTGTTTGGTGATAATGATTTGATGAAGTAGCGACTGCTGCGTTGCTGATAGCAGTCGACATTGTGCCTAACACTACAGCTGCTTGCAAACCTCCGTTATTATCAGCAAAAGATTGAGGTCTGGCACCACTATCCAAGGGTGTTGCTTAAGGAACAAAAGACGAATAGTCGTCATCGTTAGTACTACTATCCATGTGACAGTTCTCATCCACCTCAAGCGACTGCTTGAACTTCTTAAGTAGTACAATCTGCATATATTAATGAGCAAGCAGCTTGGAAAACTTACGATCATCGTAATAGCCAGTATGCTCCACCGTTGTTGGCATCTGCTGAACTGATGAAGACTGTTGTTGATTGTTATCGTTAGCACGTTGGCTAGCTGTTGTCACTCTGCTATCACTCATGAGTAGACGCTGTGCCGCTAAAGCTCTCTGCTTAAGCTCAGCCGCCCGGATTTGCTCAAGTTGAAATTGTTGCCGCTCGTTAAGTAAATGTGCTCGTGCTGCCTCCAGCTATAGATAAAAGTATAAAAGTAGAGAAAGCAGTATAAAAGTATAGAAGCAGAATAGTAGAGTGATCGCCAACCAACATTAAAAGGACCTAAACATGAAACGTAGGTATATGATCAGTAGCTGATGAGGTCTAACATTACTGAAGTGCAGTGTACTGATGTTCGCTCATAGATAGGATTAAAGCAGTGTGCAGAATAAAAAATAGTCATCAAAATTTCAAAGGTTATAATGGCTTCACATGTATACCAACTTTAGAATCAGTAAATATTTATAAATATATAGAATATAATTAATATTTAATATATGAATTGAAATTAATATATACAAATTATCAAATTAAGATTTGTTTAATATATTCTAAAATATATAAGCTATATTTGAATTATTTATTACAAAATATAATGTATTTAAAAACCTTCAAATATAAATAAGGGCCGAAAAAATGAAAAACGCCAAGTAAGTTCAATGCTTTTGTTAATCTGAATGTCTAGGCGTGACATGCAAGGGTTGGTATTTGTGATAAATGAAACTTAGACATCCTTGTATTTCATTCCAAAATATTTATTTTGGAAGAGAAGAAAGATGAGTGTTAAGATAGCCCAGGTGCCTTAAAAGTACCTTTTCAATATTTGACTGTAAATTCTTTTCCGTCTATATCGAACATTATTTTTTAATCGGAATTCAATTAATTCACTAGGTGAAAACCAGGTGTCTTACTAGATGTGTATAAGTACATAGATGTATACAATGGAGTTGAATTTATATAGCTCTCAAATGAATATAAATATTCTAAAATATTCTGGCGGCTGAGCATTTTAGCTGTAACCATGTCTTATGTTAGTTGGATTGAAATTACGACTTTAATAGGTACTCAATAAATTCATGATGGCTTACTGTGTGAGATGAAACTTTTATCTGATCAGACACGCATTATTTACTATATGAAGTTACTTAGTTTGGAAGCAGGAATTGATTGGATTCGCATGACATTTTTTCTGAGTAAGATATTTTCTATCCGTTAATGGGGGTAATCATATTTTTTAGGAATAGTTTGCCCCGGAAGGATTTCAATAACCACTGCAACACAAGTATGCATTTAATGATTGCATAATGAAAAGCGGACACGATGTATAATTAATTCGGTAGTTCTATTGCATTGCTGAACTAATCCAACGATCAGTTGGGTCGTTTAATCCTCCAATATTAACGATCTCCGATTATCTGATTGAAAACGCTTCGATCTCCTCGACCTCTAATTCAATAATGATCTCAAATTATAAAAATCTATCTAAAAAGATAAATCTTGAATTATTAAAGAAAGCAATTTGCATAATTCGGTATTTTTATTTTACCTAAAGTAAAAATATGGAAATTTCTTTATTACGAAATTTACCTGCAAAAATGTAATCCACAAAAAAAATTTAATTTCGCGCTCTTTGCATTGTGATATTAGAGTTTAGCAGTCAACAGTGTGACGACTATTTACTGCTAAAGTAAGTCATTTAGATTTTTCATTTGTACTTTATACAAAAAAGTATACCCTAAAAATCTATGAGGGTTTAACTGAAATAAAAATAACATTTCGTATATAATTAAAAACCATTTATTTGGTTTCAATTATCTCCTAAACAGACAAAACATTTTAAAAACGTCACCTGTTAGTTAGATGCATAAACCGCTCGTTAAAATATATAATTTGAAACATTTCATTAAACAACTTTGTGGTATTTATTTAATAATTGTGCGTCTCACCGAAAAATATAATTTAGTATTTAGCTTTTTATTAAAAGCCATTATATCGTAGATATGACGATGTTATATCCAATACATTAAATATTATCCTTAAATACATATATAATTATGTATTTCCAAGAATGTAATGTGACTATTTAGCGGAATTTCTTACAATTATTTATTATTTACTCTCAAACCATAAAAATATTCCACTTAACAGTTTAACTTCACTTTAAACTGTTAAAGTAAAAAAGCCAACATTTTAATTAACATTTCATTAAATTAATATCAAACAAGCATTGCAGAAACTTTAGAATTGGACACAAAAAATAGCTCAAACATTACCTAATGTAATTGCTAGATAAGGATGCGAAGGTGGCAAAGTAAAAATCTAAAAGTTTGTTGGGATCTGTTATTGCTCAACAACACAACTCTATTAGTTAAGTAGTGATTTGCCCTTGAGATCTAAATGCCAAAAATCAGTTTATGTCAATGTATGCATTCAGCATTTTCGAGTCACATTCGCTGTAAATCAAAATAAAACATTTATGTATTAAATTTTTACTCCAGGGAATGAAGCTTTATATTTTGGACTTTAAATGAATTTAAAATTACAGATAAATCCATTTATTTGTTATATAAATAATAATTAAAATTATTTAAATAATATTGAATTAATAAAAATTAATTACTCACTTTATAGATAGCGTTTTTAGATAATTAAATTGATGATAATCATTCTATTTATTCACGAAATATAATTTTAATTCGTCTGTATCTAAACATAATTTATCTTTAACTAATGCCATATATTTGGACTATAAATGAAGTAGAGCATAATATTCCCATCTGTGTTGTGGTATTTAAACACAGTGTATATTATTTATTATCAATCTATAAAAATATTCAATTTAGCAATTTAATATTTTAAATTTATAAAATTTAAAATATTAATATTCTAAAATTTAAAATTTTAATATTGTAATATTTTATAACGACATATGAGGACGTATTTAAGTATTATAAATTAAACTTTGACAGTTACTTGCTTTGTACAAATCATCTATTTTGCAAAAAATGACAAATTTACAAAGTGTAAAAATTAAGTAAAATTTGTACGCTCTGGTTGTGATTATGCTAGCCTCAGATAGTGATAATAAAAATAAATTAGTGCTAATCTCCAGGATTCAAAATTTCGATATTACTTGATGCTTTATAGTTTTTTTTGTGCGTTTTGGTTTTGATGTTTATACTGAATTCGTATGGCATTACAAATCTTCTTTATACTTAATCTTTATTCTGATATTTCAGGATTATCATTTTAAATTAGAAAGTGATATAAACCTCAATGCAAGAGCACATATGTTATTGTCTCAAAAATAATTAATATAATTAATACATTAATAAAAAATTTAATATTTTTTTAAATTTGAAAATTTTTAATTTATTTTTATTTAATTTGATAGAAACAATTTTGTCGGTATTTCAGTAGTTATAATTAAAATAATAATTATTTCACTAGTTATAGTATTAAATGTTAAAATTTATTTTATAAGTTTTTCACCCGCATAAACTACTGAATCGTTTGGAGAACTGACTAAATATTAAATTCAAAATTGTATTTGCTAGGTATATGAACTGCGTTAAAAACTTTATTGCTTCTAATATCAAGGAGCTTACGAATAGTAAAGCTAAAAATAAGGGTGCTACAGGAAAGGTCGTCGAGTCTCGTTTCGGGAATACAATAAATCTGAAAGCGAGCGGTCTGCTTCCTGATTACAGCGCTAGGGCAGTAAGTTTAATTTATAAAACTTGTTTAGAATAATACATAGATAATAAAAAATAAATAATAAAATTTTTATTTTAATTTTAAAAAGGAAATCAGGAAAAAATATCTTTCAAAAGAGATACAAATTATCGCTGCGTCGATCTTTTACAAATCATGCTTTAATTACTTTTTTAGAATTCAAAAATATATCATCATTAATTCCTGTTTTACTTAAAACATAGAGATGCCAGTATTTTCCCTCTTGCAAGGAAATTCGGGGGAGATCATTTAGCGTGTCCTTTTAAATATTTTAATGTCAATGTTGTAGTGGGTTATTTTAAAATACAGTATTCGTCGTCTCCATATCTATTGAATCACTATGCGTGGTCGGCCCTAGTGCATATGCGTTATTGAGGCAGCTTGTTTCGAGGTTGTGGTCGACAATCGGAGATAAACGGCATTAAAGGTGGCTTATGCTACGAATCAGTGCAGTCGTTCAACGAGAGAATGCGGCATCCGTTTTAGAGTCGGCTTGAGATATCCTCTCTAGGTAACTACCTTCTTTGACGATTTCTATACATCAATTTGACAACATTACATTAAATTGTAAATTATTAAATATATTAATAAGTGACTTATTTATTTCTTGAAAGACAATTGTGTTAATAAAATTAAACAAATCGAGAGAAGTCAATGCAAAATTTTATTATTTATTAGTGGAGAGAGTAAAGTAAAATATTTATTCAATCGAATTTTCAATAGCTTACTGATATCATCTTCAGGAGTGCAGTATGCTATTGCAGCAGGCTTTAGCAGTAGGCTATTGAAAATTCGATTAAATAGATATTTTACTTCACTCTCCCCACTAATAAATAATCCAATATGAGTGAACAATCAATTTATCATGTAAAATTTTATTGTTACAAATTTTCGATCACTACTGCGATCATCATCAGGAACAATAAAAAAATATGTTCAATATGAACAAAATAAGGACAATAAATATGTTTCTGATGATGATCGCAGTAGTGATCGAAAATTTGTAACAATAAAATTTTACATCGACTTATTTCGATTTGTTTAAATATTGAAAACAATAGAGTCTGCTTACACAATTGTGTTAATTGAACACATTTTCCTATTGTCAGTATTTAAAAGTAGGATTTGAAGCATATTACAATACATATTATAATTATTACATATTTGCAGTCAAATATGTAATAATTAAGTAATATGAAAATGCAGTCAAACATTCGAATATTTGGCTGCATTAGTAATATTTGACTGCAAAATATGAATGTATTTTTTATTTTGAAAATATTCTCGGTCTAAAATTTCTTTTTCGTTGAAAATAATATTACAATAATGAATGGTTTTGAGTAATTTAAATTAAATATCAATTGAAGTGACCATCATATTTGCACCCTTCGACATAAGATGGCTAAAATTGTAATCCTGATGGAAAATAAAGGTCTAAATTTAAAAAATATTTTATCTAATATTTTATTATTAAGAATGTGACATTATAATTAAGAAAAAATTAAATATCACAAATTATATCTTGTAAATCGTGGTAATTAATCTAAAATTACCACATTACCTTTAATATATAGTCAAAGATAGGTAAAGACTATATTGTTGACACCTTATTGATAAGATTCACATCAATTGCTACTTTAATTAAATCAAACTATCTCTTAGAAATAAGTAATTCATGGATTGTTGTTAATCAATTGATCATTGTAAAAATGAAGATAAACATCGAGTGATTTATTTATTTCTTTAAATCAATTTCGTAATCAATCTCGTACTCTCATAACTGGAATCCGCTTTACATACTAAAAACAATTACTAGGTGGGTCTCATACAGCAGGACGCTACTAATGCTCAGCTGCTGACCCATACCTACATTTCACGTTTCGACCCTTATAATCTGCTTACTCCATACACTGGTGCTGATCGGATTCGAGCTCAGGACGTCTGTATCGCGATTCAACGTTACATCCACTAGGCAGTCTGCTCCAGTGGTGTAGATATACATTTCTGTAAAACTCTTTTGGTATAGGATCGTATTCTAACGATCTATTAGACACCTACCTTACGTGTGTGATCCGCAAGCCGGATCACTGTTTTTCATGCTGCCACTTGCAATAAATGTTTTTAGTTGTACTTGATTGCATCTGTGAGCCGAAATTCTTCTGATTGTGTCAGACATTATCCTCACAGTTATTGATCCTATTCTCGATACAGTAGGAGGCTACTAATCAGCCTAGGTGGTCTCATCAGCTGCTGACCCAGACCGTCATTTCACGTTTCGAATCTTATTATCTGCTTACTCTGTACACTGGTGCTGATCGGATTCGAGCTCAGGACGTCTGTATCGCGATTCACGCTACATCCACCAGCCTGGCTGCTCCAGTGGTGTAGATATACATTTCTGTATATTGCTTTTGGTAGGGGATCGTATTCTAACGATCTATTAGAAACCTACATAGTTGTGTGATCCGCTAGCCGGATCACTGATTTTTCATGCTGCCACTTGCAATGAATGTTTTTAATTTAACTTGATTACATCTGTGAGCTGAAATTCTTCTGATTGTGGCACGACATTATCCTCACAGGTATTGTTCCTATTCTTGATACAGCAGGACGCTACTAATCAGTCTGGGTGGGTCTCATCAGCTGCTGACCCATACCTACATTTCACGTTTCGACCCTTATTTTCTGCTTTCTCCGTACACTGGTGCTGATCGGATTCGAACTCAGGACGTCTGTATCGCGATTCAATGCTACATCCACTCAGCAGGCTGCTCCAGTGGTGTAGATATACATTTCTGTATATTGCTTTTGGTAGGGGATCGTATTCTAACGATCTATTAGAAACCTACCTAGTTGTGTGATCCGCTAACCGGATCACTGATTTTTAATGCTGCCACTTGCAGTGAATGTTTTTAATTGTACTTGATTACATCTGTGAGCCGAAATTCTTCTGATTGTGTCAGACATTATCCTCACAGTTATTGATCCTATTCTCGATACAGTAGGAGGCTACTAATCAGCCTAGGTGGTCTCATCAGCTGCTGACCCAGACCGTCATTTCACGTTTCGAATCTTATTATCTGCTTACTCTGTACACTGGTGCTGATCGGATTCGAGCTCAGGACGTCTGTATCGCGATTCACGCTACATCCACCAGCCTGGCTGCTCCAGTGGTGTAGATATACATTTCTGTATATTGCTTTTGGTAGGGGATCGTATTCTAACGATCTATTAGAAACCTACCTAGTTGTGTGATCCGCTAGCCGGATCACTGATTTTTCATGCTGCCACTTGCAATGAATGTTTTTAATTTAACTTGATTACATCTGTGAGCTGAAATTCTTCTGATTGTGGCACGACATTATCCTCACAGGTATTGTTCCTATTCTTGATACAGCAGGACGCTACTAATCAGTCTGGGTGGGTCTCATCAGCTGCTGACCCATACCTACATTTCACGTTTCGACCCTTATAATCTGCTTACTCCATACACTGGTGCTGATCGGATTCGAGCTCAGGACGTCTGTATCGCGATTCAACGTTACATCCACTAGGCAGTCTGCTCCAGTGGTGTAGATATACATTTCTGTAAAACTCTTTTGGTATAGGATCGTATTCTAACGATCTATTAGACACCTACCTTACGTGTGTGATCCGCAAGCCGGATCACTGTTTTTCATGCTGCCACTTGCAATAAATGTTTTTAGTTGTACTTGATTGCATCTGTGAGCCGAAATTCTTCTGATTGTGTCAGACATTATCCTCACAGTTATTGATCCTATTCTCGATACAGCAGGAGGCTACTAATCAGCCTAGGTGGTCTCATCAGCTACTGCTTAGATATCAAATATATTAAAATATATTTTTTAAGTTGTTAAATTATTAAAAATTACTTTATGGAATTTCACTCAAATTAAATAATAAATACATCAAATTAAGTAAGCCGATAAAAATGAAGATGTTTTAATAAAAATTAAATAGTATATAAATTCGGCAATTCAAGAGGACGGTTTTTAAAATTAAATATCTTTATTTGAAATTTACTGTGCCACTGGAATTTAAAAAATCTTAGAATTTTGGCAAAGTGCCAAGATACATTACTAAGCGCAAACAAGACATTGAGCAAATAAAAGAAAGCCTAAGAAGGCAACATCTTGGAAAAGAACCTGTAATAAGGAGGAAAATGCATGAAAATGAAAGATGTCAATTATTGCAAAGTAAGTGGATTTCTCAATTACGTTTCACAAATACTAAAAAATAAAGATTAATTTAAAATTTTTCTTAGAGTAAAATGAAACTTTCTGAATTCAAAACAAACATTTAATTGGGAATAGCGATTATCAATCAAGTTTTTCATGGTGCAGCGACTTTTTAAAACAAAATTATAACGGTTTTTGGATATTCCATTGTGAAAAAATGCAAATGATGTATTTTTAAGACATCTGCTGGTTATATAAAACAGATCTTGATGGTCCACATGCAAAAAGAGGTTTAGTACCACTGATTTAATGATTTAAATCTGTGGATTGAACGTTCCTGTATAAACTAATCATTTTAGTAGAAGTTACATGGAAACATAAGACATTTTTGTGAAAATAAACATTTCTTTTTAATGATATTAATTTCTTTTTAAAGTGTCTTTAAAAGATTCTTTAAAGAATCTTTTATATAATTAAGATTTATTCGAAAATTATCAAAACTTATAAAATTTATATTTTTAGTTTAATAATTGATTGCATTGAAGGTGCAAACAAGCGTTAGTAATCAAATTCTTTCTTTTAAGTAAGTCGGATTTAAACTTAAGGGTTCTTTGATCTGTATTACCGTAGAATCATGCAATTTAAATTGTGTAAACGAAGTTAGCAGCTTATTTGACATACAAACTTTCAAAAACTTAATGTTTGATTTGATTTGTATAAGGATCTTAATGAACTTGGTAATATTTTTGAATACTATTGTTTGGATTGTGCTAATTTAACATAAATTATTTTAAGTAGTTGATAATGATCCATTATTGATAAAGAATTATTATAGCTGAATCAAAGAAGAGGAATTTTTTGATATTTAGCTAACTTCTGTTAGCATTTTCAGAAAATTACAATCCCTTTTAATAATTTACATGCTAATGCAAAAAAGTTCAAAACGATCACCGCCATTTGCTTTGGACATTTGTTGCTGTTATTAGCGATAAGCAGCTGCTTTCACTGTTGTATGAATTTTTAATACGATTTCGGCAACTTTTGAAGGTAAATAAAACGCAATGAAAAAACATGGTTCAAAATAGTTTATAAACAAAACAAAAATGATTACCATAATATTTTCATTCTAAATAAATAATTTGAAAAAATTAGAAAAAATTAAAAAATAATAATTAAAGTACTAGAAAAATTAAATAAAGTATGAAAAATAAAAAACAGAAAAGATTATTTAAACAAAAGAATCGTTTACAACATCTTTACAAAATATTTAAAGTTACGTCAGGTTTTTTATTTGGCATAATAATATTGGAGTTTTTATGAATGTAATAAGCATCGAGAATTCTTCTATTTAAACAATTGGTTTCTTTTGCTAAAACAACAGTATTATTATAGTCAATATTGTGATCTAAATTTAAACTATTGTCGCGCTACTGAGGCCCGTTTTGAGTGCGAATTTGTGTTGTTTTAATCTAGTCTCTAATGGTTGACCTGTTTGACCAACATATTTTATCGCATTCTAAACAAGAAATTTTATAAACTACTCCATCATTATCATGTTTGGGTTTCTTTTTCAAAATGTTATGTGACTTCGATATTTTACTATTATACAAAGTAATATTTTAAGTATTTAATGTTTTATTGTTTGAAACAAATCTTTTGAAATTAATATTCCAAAAATTATTTAAATATGCTAATCCCATGAATTTCATTTCTTGTTCTGGGCCAAAAACAACTTGTTTATCCTTTTTGGTATTTTTGTTGAAAGCCTTTTTAATTGCCCATGATGGAAAACCATTTTTATCTAATAGAATTCTAATTATCTTAATATTTGTTTTAAGTTTCTTTATATTGGAAACAATCATCTTATGTCGTACAAACAAATAATTGGTAGCAGATATTTTCCAAGATGTTGGGACATTGGTATTCCACGAAACAATATTTAAATTATTTGAATTTTTATAATAAATAAAATGTATAATAATTTTTCGTGTCAAAAATTCAAACAACAGTATAAACAGCTGATTATCACTAATAACAGAAGCAGCTGCTCAAAGCAAATGGCGGCGATCGTTTAGAACTTTTTTGTATAAGCATGTACATTTTAAAAAGCATTGTAATTTTCTGAAGATGCTAACAGAAATTAGCGAAATATCAAAAAAAATTCACTTTTCTTTGATCCAGCTCCATTTATTCTTTATATATGCACTTTAACATTAAATATTTCATTTAAAAAAATTAGTGGAAAAATGTACATTTGTTGCGCTTGCTAAGGATCAAAAACCTCAAAAATTTGTTCAAATTCAAAGGAATTTTCGTCTGTTCCTGGTGGAATTTTGTCTGTTCCTGGTGGTAAGTTCTCAACACTGGTGGAGCTCAAGGTAAGAGATTTCTTAAAATTGCATGCTGATGGGGGGTGTTCTTCCCCCTATTCCTAAAGCCAAGAATTTATGTATTATCACTAGTACTATTCCAATAAAAAGGCAAGATCTTTTTAATGTATTCCTTCGTGATTTTGCATTAAAGTGCCGAAACAGAATCCTGTTTAATTCGGTTAGAACATTCGATAATAATTTAAAGGTTTCTTTCGGTATTTTGGACCTTCTCACTGATTATGCATCTTATTTTGATCTCAAATTAAAAGACTCTGGTAAGATTTCTGTTAAGCCTATTCAGGAAACACTAAAAATTACAAACTTCCTCACTCATTTGGAGGAGGAAGATGTAGCCTCCCTCAAAGCGCTATTTAAGCTATCCTCTCTGAGGAGAGTAGTTAATAAAGCTGGTCTGGAAGTCCCTGTGGCATTTGCCACTGCTGATTCCTCTCAAGCAGATATACTGGAGCGCTCCTGTACGAACCCATTCCTAGGGTTTAACCTGAAATTCGTTAAGATTGATGAGGATGGTTTTACCTATCCTCACTGTAACATTTGTCACCAGTGGGGGCACTGAAAGTCGTCTTGCAGTCTACCTAGGATTTGCGGTCTCTGTTCTTCGGGGAACTGCTCTTTTTTACTTCAGGACTTAAATGTGATGTTTCCCTTTGCTGCTGTAATTGTGGAGATGGTCATCCCTCCTGGTCCAGGATATGTCCTCTTTTCAAAAAGTATTCTAACCTATTCTCAAAACAGCGTCCTGCAGCTGATCACCGTGTTACTTCTTCTTTACCGTCGGAACGGAAGATGACTGACATTGATATTTTGAAACTTATGGATGTTAAAATTCAGGCCTCCAGTAACCGTCTGGAAGCCTTGATTTCCAACTTATCCAACTTCCTATGATGCCCGCACCCTGTGACTCCAGATGTTCAGATGTCTGTTTCAAACAAGCGTCCTGGTTTGGAAACAGTGCCCCCTCTAAAGATTATAGACCTTAAGAAAAAGAAGGCAAGGGGCTCTTCTCAGCCTGTAATCTCCCTAGAAAATGATGATGCTGCTCGCGGGGTAGTGCCAGTCGTGAACCAGGCTAGTGGTGGAGGGGGTAACCCTTCTATCTCTAGTCATGTTTAGGGTCCGGTATTCCCGTATAACTGAGCCAACTCTATGTCAAGTATCGGTGAACCTTTTTCACTGAACATTGATCAGTGGAATTCGGGAGAAGCTTCGGCCCTTAGACTTCTCTCAGGCCGAGATGCAGATGTTATAGTCCTTCAGGAGACGCGGTCTATCCGTCTCCCCCAGGACATTACTCGATTTATCCCAAAGCACATTTGTTCCCACTATACTCTGTACATAACTCCGCCTCACTCCTCTTCATCTCAAGGACTCTTGACCCTAGTTAAATGCTCTTTAAGATCCTCTCTTCTTTTAAATTATTCTTGTCCAGCCCTTTCTTGTTTAATAGTTTCTCTCTGTAAGAACGGTAAACGTTTTAGTCTTGCCAACGTCTACATTCGTCAAGGGGAGATTCACAAGAATCGTAACCTCTTGGATCGGATCATTGATAGCAGCTATGACATGGTACAAGGTGATTTCAACGACAGAACTGGTCGTTGGATTAATGCAGCACTCCGCAGAGCTAGGAACCGGTACTTCATTCATAAACCACCATCCCCTACCTTTCATTGTTCTACAACAAACTCACTCCTGGACCTTCTACTGATTCAAAAGAGGTGGTTGTTAAAACCCCTCTGTCCTGAACATTCGCTTCAACATCTGTCCACCTCTCATGACCTAATTCGTTGGCGGATAGAAGAGGACATGCTGCTTCGGAGGAGATTCCACTTTGATCCAATCAGAGTGGCCGTCTTTCAGGCAGCTGTTTGGCGCTTCCCCCGAATTGGGAATGAGAGTTTAACGGAATTCAATTCCTACCTCTCTTCGCAAGCTACCGGGATTTTATCGACTACCTATAAAGGTTGCCTTTTCAATCCCACTCCAACAAAGCTCAAGACCCTTGCACATATGCTCCATCTTCCCAATCTCTCTTCTTCTGCACGTCAATCTCTCTCGAAAGAATACTGGAGCAGTAGATATAGGTTTCAGCTTGGTAAGGATAGGGCAAGCATTGCTTCCCTTAATCCGTCCCGGTCTTCCTTCTGAAAGATATTTAAGAAAGAGATATTTGTTTGTTGGAGAGAAAGTGCATCTGGGTAAGTTGGTAGCATCGGTCTTGCTAATGTTTTGTTGGAGTCGCTTGCCCTACATAATTATGGAGCCACGTAATCACCGCAACCAATCCCGCCTTGGGGGGACTTCAGGAGTAGGGATCTCTCTGTTCCAGAGATCCTGAATGCATGGGGTCCTCTTCCGGGCACCTCCAAGTCCACCGCTCCACTCTCTTCTCGGGTCTGTCAGCTTTTGACAGTCGATTTAAGGAGAGAAGTGGCCGTCACTATGCTTTTAGCATCGCCCTCTGATATAGCCGGCATCAATATTAGCAAGAGAATTTTTATCCCTAAGAGAAATCCGGTTCGCTCTCCAAAATACCTGCGGCCCATCTCGATGAGCTGTAGGTATCATGTGTTCGTCAAAGGTCGCTCGGTATATTCAGCAGTTGGTGAGGTGCAGCAGTATTATCGAGAGAATAGCAATCAACTCGTTGTGGCTGTTTTCCTTGATTTCTCTGCCGCATTTGACCGTATCTCCATTCCCTTTGTGATCTCTTCTCTCAGGTCCCTCGGGTTGCCTGCGAGAATTGTTAACAAGGTGGAGATACTGTTGTACACCAAGCGATTTTTTCTATGAAGACGACCCTGATGCACGTCAGTTCTACCCTATTACGGATGTGCCTCAAGGTTCACCATTTTCTCCTATCTTGTATCTTGCTGCCTCCATTCAACTGTTCAAAATATTTAAACGCGAAAAACGTCCAGTGGTATACGCTGATGATGCCACATCCCTGTTTTCTGGACGCAGGTACAAAGACGTAGTCTCTGACATCTGCCAGTTCTTTTTAAGATTAAAAGATCAGCTTCCCAAGTCCAACCTTATTTTAAACTCCTCGAAATCGCAGGTAGTTGTTTTTCATGGCGCCCCTGCGACGAAGAAAAAGCTTAAGAGATTAGCACTCTCTGCTCTATCCTCTTTACTGCCCAACGAACCACTCCCTGTCTTTTCTAGTCGAGTAAGATACCTGGGATTTTCTGTGACCGTGAACTGGTCAGCTAAGGCTGACCTGGATATACTTAAACGTATCCTGAAGAGAGCGAGATGGGCCCTGAAACGGGCTCAGCATCTGTCATTAAGGGAGAAATCCCAGGTACGTCTCTGGGTACCTGGACTATCTCGGGATTAGTCTTCTTTTAGAGAGGACGTCCCCCTGAGCAAAGGCTAAGGTTCTTAAATCTGCTCGTGTCCCGCTTACCTGGCATCGTCCGCCGCGATTGGATCCATTGGGGGTGGCAGACCCCGGGTGGTTCAGTCGTAAGGCGGCGAGTTGGATTGGTTGGAGGGCTCTGATTCCTGGACATCAGCTTGTAGGAGGTTTTGGAAGACTACAGATGAACAATTACAGTTCTGCTGTGTATCGGACGTTGTCTAAGTACTGGCTGATGTGTTTTGTTCTTTTATGTTGCCTTGTGTTATCTTTCTATTAAGAAAATATTTATTTATTTATTTATTTATAAATTATTTTTGAATATACACAAAATATACTAAGAATAAAAACACAAAATTTTTTGGTTCAATATTTCGACTATCAATTGTATCCGCCATCAGGAAAGTTTTTTTTTATCTAGAAGTGAAACAATTTGGAAAATTAATTCAATGTAAAATTATAGATTGCAGATGGAATTAAATGACTAACTGCTCTTGTTTTCTAATAGTAGAGCTTCAAACTGTTGCTCATATCATTATTATATTTGATGTTTATTTAGGGCGAAACAGTTTTATTAGAAGTGCTTAGGCCAATTTTAAGTTTGAACTTCCATTGCATTTATAAATAATTTTAGAGTCGTGTGGGACAGTTTGTATTTTATCTTCGTCACGCTCGTATTTTAGGTGTTCTAAGTGTTCCAAAGTACATATAAGTAATATAGAAGGTTTACCACTGTGCATTAAGATACCGTTTAATGTAACGACCTCTTTAAAAATATAATTTTTTGAAAATTTAATTTTTTAATTTAATTTTAAAAATGATAGTAAAGTTTATAGATTCGCTATTCGTATTATATATTAGTTTGTAAATTTATATAATTTAATTCAGATTTATGGTGTCAATACAAACATCTTCAAGGTATGTATCTAACGCAATCCATAGTTTTGGATACTATCAGTAAGAAGAGGAGGAAAGTTATGCTAGAGGAACAGCTCAGAATTCTGGAAAGAGACATACAATTTTTAGAAACTCACTCGACTATATTTGTCGTAAATCAAAACCGATGTTTAAATACCTTAATAATCAGATAAACCTATGAGAATAAGCAAATATAGTACAAATATATTATATCAGAATAAGCAAATATAATGCCTTAGACTCTATTATATAAAAATATAATTAACAATGTTTTATATATAAATTGTATATTTGTATTTTTTATGTATTCAGCAGATGTTTCACAGTATAGCGATAATTTGATAATTTAATAATTTGAAAATATAAAGTAGTTTTCTCATTGATGGAAATTTGCAGTAAAATCTTGATCGCTAGATTATATTATGAAAATATGAATTTTTCAATATATAGCTTTCAATTTTATTTAAATATTAAATGATTAACAGTTCCTGTTAACTTCTGTTACAATATTTCGACTATAACATTATAATAATCATATAAAATTTTATTCTAATTATATTCTCCAGTATCTTTTGTTTCTTGTGGCTTGTCCGGCTTTGGAGGGATAACCCATTCTTTCAGCGGACCATCGTCATCGAATGAATCTTTGAAATAGACCAGTTCACACGTCAAATCCGGACGTCCAATTGAAGTAGGGAAGCCATAGCTGGCCGGATATCGAATGCATTCGCAAGAGTGTCGTCTGCACAGTGCAGCTATGTTAAGCCCAGCTCCAATGCCATTATCATTTCTCTGACAAGTCTGTATATACTCTAGATGTTGTTCTTGACCATCATATATCAGACTGGATGAAGGCATTTCAATTATATTAAGACGTTTGATTGACGGGGAAATCGTATCGTCGCAGGCTGGAGGCATTACGGCTTTCAATATATAGCTTTCAATGCAAGTTTAAAATAAAGCACTATTTAAAAAAATATAGAATATATATTTATTTAATATAGAATAAATTTAGAATATAATACTATTTTTGAATTTCCTGTGGCATACTGATCAGTTTGCCGAACTCCATTTTATTTTTGTTATGTTCAATTTTAAAAAATTGACTGTGAAATTGACTACGGAATAAATAAATCAAAAATTAACATAAATTTAGTTGATTTAATTAATTGTATATGAAAATGCTACTTTTAGTCTGTATTTTAATATTGAATTAAAATTTATAAAATTTTAATATACATGTTTTGAAATGAACCAGTTTTTAACACGAATTATTGCTATCATCAATTGATTTATTTCTTATTTTTGAAATAAAAATAAGAAGAATTACTTTTAATTTTCAAGTAAATTACATATTTTCAAAATTTGTTGTTTTTAATAAAAAATTAAAACTGGCTTAAACTTTAATGATTAGCAAAATTGTAGCAATGTACTTTGTTTTATTTCATTTGAAGATTATCATTACAATTGCTTCCAAAGCTAGCAGTCTATAATCGTATAACAAGTAAAAATGACTCATCATAATCCAAAATGTGTCAAAAATGACTCATATTAGCTGATTGTTTAACTGACATAGATCTTAGGAATTTTTAAGTTTAAGATTTCTTGTCGTTTTTTAAAATTCAACTATGCATAAAATGTTAAAAATAACCATTAAACCGTCACTATCTGATTGATTTTCAAACAGTATGTGCTTCATTTACAGTTACGCTTGCGTAATTTGCTTAGGTGACGAAAATATGTAGACGAATAAACGTCCATTAACATATGCCTAAAACACTTTACCATTTATAAACAGCTCAAAGTGATTATCTTCAACCTGAGAGAATAAAGATTTATGTTACATTTATTTATTAAAGATAGTTTTTGCGAGGGAATTTTGTCTAGTCTGCGTTATTTTCCAGTAACAATTTGGAAGTTATCACGTTTGCGCATAAGGATATATACAACAGTACGAGAATTTTAGGATAACATTTAAAAATACACAAAGGAATTAATATATAAATAGACAACCATAAAATAAGACATCCATCGTTACACAAAATAATTAAATAAATCCAAGCATCGTTGGAGTATTTAATATATTTAAAATTGTGCACATTGGAAAGCTTTCTGATTTTGGACTTATAAGAATATACAGATCATGTATACTGTAAATGTTAGTATAGAGTTAGGCAGGTAGGTTTAAAAATGTTTTTAGGCGAATTTTAGTAAAATCCAGTGCCCTTGTAAACCTTTGAACTACCATATCTGTACATACACAAACTGATCTGCAGATGTGAAGTGTTTTAAAGTTTTAAAGTTTTTTGTTTATGAAGCATTTAACATTTCTATTTTTTATATTTGTAAAGTTTAAACTCTCGTATAAAATTTAATTGTGTAGATATATTTTAATGCTTATTGCCTTTAACATTGAATATCAGGGCAAACGACGAAACTGTGGAGGCAATAAAAATCCGTTTAGTACTGTAAATGCATATCACGTTAGATGGAGTTTTGATCACTCTTATTATTTTCATTTCGGATAGCACTAATTGATTGTTTGATTGTTTGAATAAGACAAAAAATCTAATTGAATATGAAAAAATATTAAAAAGAGTGTAGGAATAGAGGCTAAAACATGATAACACAGTAGTTTTTCCTGATGACATCTATTCTTTATTCGAATACATTGTATATTATTTATTTGTCATTTAATAAAAATTTTAAATTTTAAATTTAATTTTTTTTATCGTTATATAAATATGGATTGAATAAAATCTTATAATCATTTATCATTTATAATTATTTATCTTTATTTTTAATTTATATTTAGTATACAATACGTAGACTCAGTTACCTGATCTGATTTGTTCTACTGACAAGTTGTTATTGATCTGTAGACATTGTTTTCTGGTAATATAACCTCTGTCGGAACTCTAGTGGAGTTTTGCTCACACTTATATCTAAATATTGGAAAGCAATAATTTAAATCTGTTTGGTTGAATAAGGCAAAAAATCTTGTTGGATATTTTAAAATACCTCATAAGACAAATTAATTTCAGAATTATCTACTCTCTGTTTGATTAAGCGAATTCCTATCTAAAAATAAAGTTAATTTAGTTTTGATAATTATCTTCATTGTTCAAATTGAAGCTAACTCACTCTTACTTTGTTACGCATAATGACTATTTCGTTTTGCTAATTTAAATATTTTATATAATGTGATGAGAGGGGTTTAAACATGTTAAATTCTAGAGCGTTGCTTATACTTCCAGCTTATATTTTCCTTATCCTCAAGAACTTATTTTATGGCTAATACAAAAATGAAAATTTCGCAAATACGGTTTTAACTTTTTCAATTAATATGCTGATTCGCTCTTGACTTAACACTTTCAAGATTGGTTTATTTTGTTCATATTTGGGAATTCCGTATTTATGTTCTTTTAGTAACATTAAAAAATTGACACTTATAATATCACAAATAGCTTAGATATTGATTCTTAAAAGGTCTTGATTTTAACGTAAACTTTTAATATCACAATTAGCTTAGATATGGGTTTTTAAACGGTTTTAAGTTTTCAATAAAATTTTTGAATTACTTTAATTACTTTTTATGTTTGAAAATTTCAAACTAGTTATTTATCCGGAAAGCACACATTCTTGCTTCAAAGATTACATGTTTGTAGGGTAGATATTTTAAAAGTTATATGCTAGTGATAATACAATTTTTGTTGCAGATTGATTAACGCTTAGCTCTAATATAACATTTCACTGCAAAGCTAGCGGATATTTTCATAAATGTTTAATGAATTATAAATATGTAAGTACAACTGCATTAGTCCATATAAAGCCACGCTTTTATTAAAAAATGTTTATTACATGAGTCATGTATAAATGCGAATGGTACAGAGCGTTCTCTGAGTTCTTTCTGATTAAAAAGAATTATAAGGACGTAGTAAAAAACTTCTCAAAGGTTGACACTTGTGGATCCCTGGGCTATCACATATCCCCGTGATATGCCCACGCTACTAGGGGAAATAAGTGTCTATCGTTGTTGTCACAGTTGATTATCAGGTGTAATAATTGAATGATTGATGAAAATACGGATCTGTTTAGGTAATGGAAATTCATTACCTCCTTCCGTAAATGAATATATATATATATCACGATCGAGAGAGTACTGATTGGTGTTGCTAACGTTTTTACAGAAAAACTGATTCAAAATCTATTTGATTGTTTGAACAATACAAATTAATTTCATAGTTCTCAACCTTTACTTTTTGTTTGTAGTAAGCAAATCCTGTTAAGCGAAATCATTTGGCAAATATAAATTTATTTCGTGGTAAATAATATCAATTGTACATTTTTTACGTATTTGATAAAATGCTAAAAAAATAAAGATCAATTATTACGAAATTTAGAAATTGGTAAATTTCATTTTGATAATCTCTAATTATAAATTAAATTGTAAAAATTTTATATTAATTGCCTGTCTAAAGATTTTAAACTTTAAATGTATGTACTTTTAAAGATTTCGTGGAATTAGGAAAAATTCACATTAAATATTGAGTATTAAATTAATCAAACTCAAATGTCGCTAGTTATAATGTTTATTTTTGAAGAGTTGACCATTCTTTAAGTACATCAACGTTTCGACCAGACATAAGTATGGTCTTTTGCAAGTCAGCTCTGACAAAAAGTTCAACTTTGTGATTTAATGCAGAAGACTTCAAGGAAATTTATCTTATTTCAAGTTGTCGATTAGCATCTTTAAGTCATAATTTGACTTACTTTCTCCACTGTTACTTTCTCCACAGGCGTTACCCTGAGAATATTGATTTTTATCTTAAGTGCTTCGATATCGTTAAATTCAATTTGATGTTTGTTTAATGACGATGTTCTGACATTGAAGATAACGAATCACATTTTCTTACAACGCTTCAATGATCCTTTATGCTGTGGGGTAACCATCGCTTGATTTGACTCATATACGTAACCCCATATTCCTTAAATTTGTAATAGAACTATAATATTTGAGGTACTATTGGTTTTTGTTTATAAAAGTTTCTTGATGGATAAAGCCATTTATCAAAAATGCCTTCTAAAATCATCTTATAGCGCTTTGTGCTTTAGTTGTCGAAGAATGATTATCGGAAGTATTTTTGTACACTTCAGTACTGTAATGATTAACGTGCACGCATTACTGGATCATCGGGTATATATATCGATGTCCTATAGATGTACATGTCATCGTGTGGTAGGATGCTCTGTTAATCAAGTTTCGAATGCAACTTTTGTATTCAGATCAAAACCAAATAATCATCAAAATATCGCCAGTATGTATAGATGTTTATCAATCTATCATATATATGCTATTGCCTGATGATAACTGCATAGCAGAATCTATAGGGTACGATTGTATATACAACATATTGACAACTAGATTTTGAAAGATAAAACATTCGATCTACGAACTGCAGACTCCATACACTTCTATACGATCACTTCAGTGATGGATTACCCGGCAATACTAATTACTAGTCCCAACTGGTCGTTTCAGTTGCTTGAGTGACAGTAAAATAAGCAATTTCTGGCACGTTTAAAATCATATATATAATGGTTTATAAGAAACAAACTACGGTATCATTTCTTTATTACTTCCAACTCCAAACACCTTGACTCACAACATGTCAGATTATATACTGAAATATTGGTATTGTTTCTTCTGCCACTGATGTGAAATGGTACACCCGAATTCATCAGAAGACTGTGCACCGCAGTAATTTCCTTTTAAGCACTATTTGCACTTTCAGATTTGAATATAGGTTCTTTTGATCAGTAGGTCTACGCCTTACCGACTAGACTAACCATATCGTACAGCTAGAAATTCTTCAGTATATCAAACCTTCAATGTAATGATTTTCTGAAACAGTATATGCTCACTTATGTGATCAGGAGATCATTGAACCATCACCGATTCAATGATCTCTTGATCATTGAAAAAACACAAAAGCGATGTTTCCATTACCACACGGTCAATATGATCAAATACCACTGTATCAAATGTAAATAATGAGGATTTCTGGAAATTGTTTTGTTCATTTTTTTGTGTTTTTGTATTTGCGACCTTTTGAAATGGGTAACAATATCCGGTAGAAGCGTTATTTAGAATTGGTTACACGAGACAGATTTGCATAATGGAAACATTAATTAAACTAATTAATTAATAAGTTTAATTAAATTAATATAATTAATTAAATTTATGATAATTATAACTATTTATAATTAAATTAATTTAATAATAATTATATTTAATTAAAAATTCTGCAAAATAGCAAAAGTTCATGTTATTTATCTTTTATTAATTGCAATTAATTAATATTATGTGCAATTTACTTTGTATAAGTTAATATTATGTCATGTCCGACTTTTATTTATAACTTTTAATATTTCTTTAATATTAATTATTGCATATAATAATATTGATGATGAGGAACAATAATGCATTTGATTTAACGAATTAAATATTTATTTATGAAATAAAAATGGTATTCAATTAATAATTTTGCCAAACAACAAAAGTTCATTAATTGTATATACGCACAAATATACATATATGACTAATTATATGACTAATATATTAATTGTATATATGACTCTAATATAGAAATGAGACGTAAGATCTATGTATCTTAACAAATCAAATTAGTGTTTTATGCAATCGTAAAGAAATTTTTATCCGATTAATTAATAATATTTTAAAACGTGAAAACGGATGAAAAACGTTATTCTAATATGAACTACGAAAACTAACGAATTTTAATTTATTACATGCACACTCGCATGATATATCGACGGTATCTATAATTATCAGGATGGTCTTTTTTCAAAAACTACTTTTTGATTTGAAAGGATTATAAGTGTGGTGTAATTAATGAAAAATTAATGGGTGTAATTGCCTTCATAAATATGCAACTCATAATCAAGCTTACATAGTTATTTAGTGATCGGGTGATCACTAAAATGAAATTTTGATATGAGTCCCATACTATATGCTTCAGAAGTAACACATTTTCTAATGTTTTTTTTTCTGAAATCAAAGTTGTGTACGGATTGATGGATGTGATATCTGAACTGAAATGCGTCACATTATCTGAATGAAATTTTATCCAGATCAGATCTTAATTTTATCTTTGATTTATTGAAAATAATATTCCATCTGTGGAACAATTGATATTGGAACTTATTATTAATTATTCGTATTTAATATTTTAATTAATATTTTCTATTAATAATTAATATTTTAATGATAAATATTAATTTAAGTTCAAGTAATATGTAATAAGTTCAAAAGTAATATATATTTCAGTTTAATAGTAATACATGTGCAGGCGCTTTACACGACATTTCTTAAGTTTTTAAAAATTATAGAATTTTTATTTATTCAGTTCACAATCGCTTCATGACAGTCAGGCATTGCTATTGACGATATCAAATTTATTTTTTAGGTAACTACTTTTTTAATTATACATGCTATCACAATGAAGCTTGTTGAACAAATATGGAGAGGTGGGTAGCATGGCATATAATTTATATAATTTATCATAAAAATATCATCCCAATAAAGATAGTATTTATTCAAATTTAGAATAATATAATATAAATGAATTAATATTAAATAATTGCAATAGTTTTCAATCTAAACGTATTTAAGTATACAGCGTTCCATGTAGGATTTTAATGTGATCTACATTATCTATAAATTAATCTACATATCATTTCAATAGATTAAATTAATATTAATTTATAATTTAAAATTGTTAATTTATTAATTTATTTAAAATAAAAATAGAAATTATTACTTATGTAAATCAATAAATTAAAAATTATTAATTAGTATATTTCTAATAGAATAAGATAAATTTAACTAATTATAATTATTAATTAGTTATTAATAATTAATAAAATAATTAGTCAATTATTTTTAGAATGTGAAATAAAGTTACGGCCTTATGCTGGATTATTATTAAGCTTACATTTCAGCTGATTAATTTATATTTAGTTATTAGTAAATGTATTAATATTATTACACTTTTTATTTAACCCATCACTTGAATATTTTTAACACTTTTTAATATTATCGAGTGACAGAAATTTGTTTCGTATCACAACACCTGAAAATATCCCATTAAGGAAACTTTATGTGATCCTTTAGGATTAATGGCCAAGATGCTCCTTAAGACCCTTTAAGTAATCTTAAGTGTAGATTATTTAAATGATCTTAAGATCATTTAAATATCCTTAAGCTATTTAAGCGACAGTAATAAATTAAGCGGTTTAAAGATTCTTTAAGCCACGTATCTCAAGCCGTCCAGCTTTCTTGAATGGCTTGAAAATATCCAAGCAATTTTAATATATTTAAAAGAAACGGAAAGAGAAACCGTTTATAATAACTGTGTAATTGTATCAAATGTATGCTGCATCTCACAAATAATGCTGAACTCAAGTTGATGCATAAATATATTTTGTTTTGATACACGGAGAAAACGGTTATTTTGTAGTTGTGATAATTATACATTTTAATATACTTTTGTAAATAACATTCGTACTATTTCGTCTTATCACAATGAAATTGTATGACTTGACTTAAATTTTATGACTTATGAAAGTTGACAAATCTCACCTACAAAACCGACTATTGTTTTTCGATGAAATAGTCTGACCAATGGGAAATTATAATTCATTTTTTACGATAACAGATTGTTCGTGTGTAGCTATTGTTTTAAATTGAAGACTGCAATTATATTTAAAATATTCAATTTATTTAAAAACTTCTTGAAAAGATTGTACAAGCACAACACTTAAAAATACCATCCAGAGACAGCAAAAAATTACAAATTAAGGTATTTTTTATCAAAATATGGAAATACTATTTTGCATATGATTTTCATTAAATGCGATTTTTCATATGTTGTGATGCAAAACTAATTTATACCGCTTGAGAATATGTAAAAAACATGTTGGAGAAAAGAAAAATTAAGTGTTTAATAAATATGGATAACGAGCATAAACCATTTTATTGCACAAAATATATCGCGTGCCTGAAGAGTCGGTAAGATACAAATTGAACGAAGGGTTACTTATTTACTTGTCGAGACTGCATATTTAGTAAAAATAGTAAATATAAATAGTAAATAAAAAACAGTAAAAATATATTTTACTATTTCATATTTTAAACAGACAAAATACTATTTTCAAGTATTTTCTATTGACCAGACAAGTTTTACAAGTAGAAATTGGATAGAAATTTTCATGTAAAAATGTGTATGTTTTATAAGTAAATTTCCTTTACTAATTATAATTGATACCACATAATACTTAAAGACGTAAACGCTTCAAAGCTAAATGTAAGTTGTAATTTCATAATAAATTTAGTCAAAATTTATTATTTTTATAATATAAAATGTTTTTAAATCATAAAGATTGTGATTTAAATCATAAAGAATGTCGGTTAAATTAAATAAACTTCATTTAATATTATTCTGAACAAAATTATATATTATAATATATTATAAATGTATTATAATACATTCCATATTATACGAAATACAAAAAAATCATAAACTTTTATAAACTGATCTATAAGTCGAGATCAGGTAAACTAAAATCGTTAGTATACTAATGATTTTAGAATAGATAAACCGAGATCGGGTTATATAGATAGCGAACTAATGATTTTAGAATAGGTAAACTGAGATCGGGTTATATAGATAGTGAACTAATGATTTTAGAATAGATTATGATTACCTATAACGTTTTCTTGATATAACCAAAGTGTTACAGTTATAAGCGATGAAAAATACGCAGAAGTCAATAAATATAGCATCATTTTATAACAAGCTTTAGGTGTACATATGCTAGTAGGCTGTATTAATATTTTGACAGTATCATGCAACAATAGAGGGGTAGCTAAAAAATCATCTTACAATGAAAACTCGAACTAAAAAATGGTAAATAATGATGATAAACATTTATTTCTGTTTACAATTAAATGAATCGTAAAAACATTTATTTTTGTTTCAATAAAAAAATAATGACAATTGCATTTTTTTAATTTTGTCACTTATTTTTTCTTGTAACAAAGAAAAAAATATGTAATTTATCGAAAAATGGTAATTATTATGGAAAATTGTAATGACCATGCAATGTATTTATATTTGATAAATAAAATGAATGCAGAATAGCGTGGTAAGATGCATTATCTATTTTACATGGTTTCCTATGATGAACTAAATTTATTTAGTTCGAATTAATTGGTAATTTTAATTTAATTCACAGTATCATACTGCAATAAGTTATTGATAAAAAGCAAAAGATTCACATAGAAACAAGTTGCTTCCATCAAAATCAAAGTTTAATACCGTTTTCTGCTTTATTGAGTTTTATCAATAAAACTCAATAAAGTTATAATATTAGTTTTATTCTACTTATTAACTTGTTTATAATAATATTTAAATCGATCCTTTAATTACTTTTTATTAAATATTATAAGCTATAAATTTTTAATTTTTAAATTAAATTGAAATTTTTAATTTTCGAAAGTCACTACTCTTATGGTTTCGCATTATTATCATGAGTTTATTCTACTTATTGACTTTTTTATAAGAATATTCAAATCGATCCTTTAATTATTTATTGAATGCTAAATCATATTCTAAATTCCCATTGCATCGGTTCTTAATTGTTACAATAGAACATCTGCGAAATGTACACGAACTGAAACTTGTGTAACGTCCGAGGAATTTGCCTACATTTCGCTGAAAAAACTATATACCTACATATCGTTAGTAAAGTTGCAAATGAGCGTCTTTATTGCAAATTTATTGCAATAAAGTTGCCATAAAGTTAGTAACGTTACCAAAGTTGGAAAATTGAAGTTTAGAAGTAATCGTTGGAAAATTAAAGTTTTCTTGTTGTATTCTTGTTGTAATTTGGCATATTGTCAATTAAAATTTCACTACAAAGAAAACTGCGATATTTTTTGTAAGAACATTAAAATAAAGTTTTTCTTTGCGGTGTTTTTATTAATTCCAATGAATTATTACGCTATTTAAGAATTTATTTTTCGGTTCTCTTATTGTGTTTTTTACTTTAATAATTCATTATTTTTTTCAAAATATGCAAAAGACAGTTTTCGTTTTCAATACTAAAAGTAAACGTCGGAACTGATCAAACGAATCTTGTTTTGCACTCAAAATCTGCTCAAATGACATCTAACCTACTTCATACAAACAGTGGAAAGGTAAATCTTTTTGAATTTACAACTACTGAGGTAAGTGAAGTTTTGTGTGTTGTTCAAGATGGGGAGGTCCTTCCCCTCGTTCCAAAATAAAAGAATTTGGTAATTATAAATATAAATAAACCCACAGAAAGGCACCTGCTACTTAACATTTTCTCAGAAAGTTCTGCGCCTCGTTTCCAAACAGAATAATATTCAATTCGGTTAAACTGTTTGATACTCAGATAAAAATCTCATTCTCTTCTTCTGAATTGGCTGCAGAATATATAAAAAATTTTCACAACGAACTCTCCAATCTGGGAGAACTACTAGAAAAACCGATACAGGGGACGGTCAAAATCACTGGCCTTCCCTGTCACATGGATAAGTCAGACATACAGTTGTTGGAAAAGTCCTTCAAATTAACTAATTTCCGTTCGATCACTAGCAAGTCTGGTAACCCGATACCAGTTGGCTTCAGCTCCACTTCGGTGGAACAGGGGGAAATCCTGGCCAATTTTAGGTATAACCCGTTTATGGGACTCAACTTACGTTTCTGCTTGATTGACAAAGACGAATTTACCTTCCCGCACTGCAGCCGGTGCCATAAATGGGGGCACTGGGCCTCCAGCTACAGTGCGGTGTCTTTCTGTGGGAGGTGTGGGAAGTTGGAGTGCCCCTCCCTTCAGTCTTCTCTTTCCTTCGATTCCACTCCAGCCTGCTCCAACTGCGGTGGGGCTCATCCCGCCTGGAGCAGAAAGTGCTGCTTCTTCAAGGCTTATAAAGACAAGTTCCTAAATGTTAGCAAGGTTGTGAAGCCGGTCCCTGATTCCTTCGCTTCAGCTGCTTCCACTCGGATGAACGACAGCGATCTTCTAAAAATAGTTGACGAGATAATGGCTTCATTTCAGAGGGAACTGCAAGGCATGAGTACTGCTCTGATTTCAACATTGTGCTCTGACAAGGAGATTCCTATAGCAATTGCAAAATCCTCAAATAAAATGGGAGCATCGGCTCATCCCATCCCCCAATTAAAATTGCCAAACTCATGGAGATGCAGCGCTGGGGAAAAGAAGACAAAGTTGCCCAGGGGCAAGTACCTACACCAGGTGGGGCTAGTGGAGGGAAGGGAAACTTTCCTGCACCTAGCTCTGTCTAGGTAGGCAATCCCCTATCCAACTAATCCATCACAATGCAGAGTACTCGTGAGCTTTTATCACTTAATATCCTTCAGTGGAATTCGGGAGGTGCTTCTGCCCTTAGACTTCTATCCGGTAGAGATGCAGATGTTATAGTCGTTCAGGAGACGCGGTCTATAACAACTCCTCACTCCTCTTCACCTCAAGGACTCTTGGCCTTAGTTAAGTGATCTTTAAGGTCCTCTCTTCTGCTAAACTACTCATGTCCAGCCCTGTCTTGTCTGGTAGTTTCACTCAGTAAGAACGGTAAACGCCTCAGTCTAGCCAATATCTACATTCGTCCAGGGGAGATTCACAAGAACCGTGACCTCCTGGATGGTATTATTGACAGCGGCTATGACTTGATACTTGGAGACTTCAACGACAGACCTGGTCGTTGGATCAACGTAGCGCTTCACATAGCTAGGAACGGTTATCTTATTTACAAACCATCTTCCCCTACCTTTCATTGCACATCTACAAATTATATCCTCGACATTATACTGCTTCACTAGAGGTGGTTGATTAAACTCCTCTGTACGGAGCAGTCGCGTCAACAATTGTCCACATCACATGAGAGTTTAACCGAACTTAATACCTACCTCTTTTCGCAAGCTACCGCGATTCTATCGACTACCTATAAAGGTCGCTTATTCAATCCCACTCCGATAAAACTCAAGGTCCTAGCCAAATTGCTGAACCTTCCTAATCTCTCTGCTTCCGCCAGACAGGCCCTCTCGAATGAATACTGGAGTACTAGATATAGATTCCAGCTGGAAATGGATAGGGCGAGTATTGCTCGTCTTAACCCTTCTCAGTCTTTTTTTTGAAGATTTTCAAGGAGAAGTTTGTGTGTTGGAAGGATAGGGCATTGGGTTGGATAGGTAAGATATGCCTTGAAAAAGTATTAGAAAATTCACTAGCCCTACACAACTATGGAGCCACGCAATCTCCCCAACCAATCCCGCCTTGGTGTAACTTCAGGAGTAGGGATCTATCTGTTACGGATATCCTCAACTCCTGGGGTTTACTCCCGGACACCTCCAAATCCGTCACTTAACTTTCTTCTCGGGTCTGTGAGCTTTTAGCAGCAAATCAAAGAAGAGAGGTGGCCGTAACAATGCTTTTAGCCTCTCCATCCGATGTAGCAGGCATCAATATTAGTAAGCATGCTTTTATTCTCAAGAAAAAATCCTTCTCATGCCCAAAATATCTGCGTCCCATTTCGATTCAAAATGGCCTTGTGTCGATTTACGAAAAAGCATTTTCGCGTAAAATCCGCCACCATTTAAGTTGGCGTAATTTAATACCCCAGGTTTTCATGGGTTCGTCAAAGTTCGCTCGGTCAATTCAGCAGTTGGTGAGTTGGAGAAGTTTTGTTGCGATAACACCCCATCGTCTTGTTGAGGTTGTTTTCCTCGACTTTTCTGATGCATTTGACCGAATCTCCATTCCCTTTGTGATCTCTTCTCTCAGGTCCCTCGGGTTGCCTGCGAGAATTGTTAGTAGGGTAGAGATACTGTTGTACACCAAGCGATTCTTCTATGAAGACGACCCTGATGCACGTCAGTTCTACCCTATTACGGATGTGCCTCAAGGTTCCCCACTTTCTCATATCTTATATCTTGCTGCCTCCGTTAACCTATTTTAATCATTTTAATGCGAACAACGTCTAGTGGTGTACGCTGATGACATCACAGCCCTGTTCACTGGACACAAGTGTAAAGACGTAGTCTCTGACATCAGCCGTTTTTTTTAAGATTAAAAGATCAGCTTATACCATCCATTTAAACTACGCCACTTCGCAGATGGTCGTCTTTTATGGCACACCTGCTACAAAGCAAAAACTTAAGAGATTAACACTCTTTGCGCTCTCCTCCATATTTGCCTCTGAACCCATCCCCACCTTCACAAGTCGAGTAAAATACCTGGTGTTCACCTTTACGGTGAACTGGTCGGCGAAAGCTGACCCGGATAGACTTAAACGTATCCTGAGGAAAGCTAGGTAAGCCCTGAAACGGGCCCAGCATCTGTCATTGAAAGGAAAAACCCATGTACACCTTTAGGTCACTAGGGCTATCTCGGGATTAGTCTTTTTTTTCGAGAGGACGTTCCCCTAGAGCAAAGACTAAGGTTTCTTAAGCTCCTCGTCTCTCGTTTACCCAGCATAGTCCGCACCCACTGGATTCTTCGGTGGGTGGGTGTGAAAGACCCTGGGTGGTTCAGTCGGAAAGCGGCGTGTTGGATCGGTTTGGGGGCTCAGATCTCCCTGGATTTAAGGCCACGACTTTGGAGGAAGACGAAGTAATGGCCTAGGCGCACTTGGGTTTTCCCTTTCAATGACATTTGTCATTGAAAGGGAAAACCCAAGTGCGCCTTTGGGGCATTAGTGATATTAGCGATTTAAAATTCAATAAAATTTAAATTCAAAATTGTTTGTTTTGGAAAACATCTCAATTTGACAAATACATTCTCAGTGTTTACGTAATTTCTTATAATTTCACGCTTTTCTATTATAACCAAATAATTTATTTCACAATAATTTATATAAGAATAGAAAACGCTGCCAATAGAAAACACGATAAATTATATATTAATTATATATTTGATACAACTTCTGTTATTAGTCAATTCATAAAATTGACTTTTATTTTAAATTTCTATTTTTTATTTTAACTTGATATAAATTATAAAAATCTCACAATCTTAAGTGGCAAATTTAAGATATATAAGATATATCTTAAGTGGCAAATTTAAGATATATAAGATATATCTTAAGTGGCAAATTCAATGCAATCAAATTTCATCAGAGGAAATACATCATTAGCATGTATTTGGCCCCGCTGCTATGTTGGGTAGAGGAGTTAGGGGCCGAAACCTGATAGCATAGCAGTTACTCCTGATGATCTCTAATCCTTATTCTGATATATCGTCTGTTATTTATTAGTCAATTCATAAATATTGACTTTTATTTTTAATTTCGATTTTTGCATGAGCATTCATGCATACCATATAATATAAAATATAATACATTAAATAATGAAATTTTAAGAATTGCAACAATTTGTAATGATATTGGCTTTCTTCAAAATCATTTAAATAATCTAATAGATGCATATTCTAAACTAGGTTACTGTAAAAGTACCATCAAACTGAAAATAGTAAAATATATAAATCAACACAATAATATTAAAAATAAATTTAAAATAATTAGCGAGAAGTTTTTATGGATGGATAATAAATAATGTACTTTGTATTAGAATAATATACTATATAATCAAATTTAATCAAAGGAAATACGTCCTTAGCACGTATTCTGCTATGTTGGGTAGATGAATTAGGGGCCTAAACCTGATAGCATAGCAGTTCCTCCTGATGACCTCTAATTCTTATTCTGATACAACGTCTGTTATTTATTAGTCAATTCATAAAAATGACGTTTATTTTAAATTTCAATTTTTTTTAACTTGATTTAAATTATAGAAAATCTAAAAACAATTATTAATTTTATTATTTAATTATTAAATTTTGATTTAGCATTATTATGTTTTGTTTATTTTATAATTATATTAAATACGTGGACTCAGTTAGCTGATTTGATTAATTAATAGATGTTATTAATTAATATACTATTTGTTTCGGTAAGCAACACAGAGCTTTTATCTATTTATTATTTGAATCAACGCTTTAATGAAAAAGCGATTATCACTAAACTTTTTTGTCATTTTAGTTGTTTTGTCGTTATTCGCTTACTATTATATGTAGATTAACTTACTACTGGATGTATTTTTGATGTAGAATGATAACCCTAAAATGTAAACCTATACAGTTGTGTGCACGCCATACCAAGATAGTATGGCGTGAGATAGTATGAAGGAATAAGAAATTATGACACATATTTCGAAAATCATATATATTCTTATTCAATTCAAAAATTATATAGTGTATCTTTAATAAACAGAGAAAATATTTTTATAAAAATAAAAATATGAAAATATAAAAGATAAACATTAATATTTTTTATGTTTAAATATCTTTTTAATTGTTTAATTAACGGTTTCTAATTCGTCGACTCGCGGCGTTTGTAGAAATACTTTCAAAAATTAAATAGATTCCTATAAAGACTTAAAAACATTATATATGCACTAAAAACATAATAATTCTATTTTATTATTTATAAAATATTATACTTTAAATCATTTAACGTCGATTATTAATTTTTTTGTACGAATTAGTTTTGATTTTTATGAGTATTTTTGATTTTAGTTGATTCATTAATAATATTGATCGCTTTTAAAACGTTCATACATATTAATGTCAATAGAAAAATTAACATTTTATAAACTTTATTAAATATAATATATTTACTATATTTTATCATAAATTACAAACACACTTTAATTGTATATTTAATAAATAATAAATTGCTAAAATTAAATTATTTAAAAATACCTTAAAGTTATTCAAATACCTATTAAAAACCTATTAAATACCTATTAAAATTATTTTTAAATATTAAATTAATTATTTAATGTAATATAAATACTGTATTAGTTTCTAATAAAAAAATACATTAAATATTAAAACTACTCAACAAAGCTGTAAGTATTTTGCTTGACTTTATCACGTGGTTAATTCCTAACCAAGAAATTTTATATTTACATTAAATTACTTACATTAAATATTAAATATTATTTTTAAAATTTAAAAAATTGTCATTTAATAAATATCTATTAATATCATACATTAATATAATACATTAAATAATAAAATTTTAAGAATTGCAACAATATGTAATAATATTGACTTTCTTCAAAATCATTTAAATAATTTAATAGGTACATATTTTAAACTAGGTTACTATAAAAATATCATCAAACATAAAATAATTAAATATATAAATCAACACAATAATATAAAGAATAAATTTAAACTCTTAAGCAGAAAATTTTTATGGATGGATAAAAAATATTATACTTTTATTAGAATAAGATACTTGATAATCATATTATTCTTAACCAAATTAATATTAATGATAAAGAAGGTGTATATCTAGATACGAACATTAAATTAACATTAACTAAAACTACTATTAATTTATATCGTAAAGATGACATATTTAATCGTACAATATATAATATAACTATAATAATTTTTATTTAATTTAATAATAATTTATATAATTTAAATAATAAATAATTTTTATTCAATTAGTGAATTAATTGATGTTTCGTTGAGTTTACAAGTCAACTTTAAGAATGAATTCCAAAACTAGTCTAATTTATAGTTCTCAAGATAGTAATTGTGCAATCATTGCCAGTTGCAATTGCGTAGAACATAAAAGTTATTCGTCAGTCTGTTGTACTAGATGGCTGTTTATGGTGACATTTCGCATATGCTAACGAGGAATCCCTTGCCCATAAATCGTGAATAATCTTCTAATAATTTTTATTCAATTAGTGAACAAATTTATCCAGAAAGCCTTATTCTTAACAAAACCAATATTAATGATAAAGAAGGTGTATATCTAGATATAAACATTAAATTAACATTAACTAAAACTACTATTAATTTATATCGTATAGATGACATATTTAAATTTACAAGAAACATATTTTTGCATGAGCATTCATGCATACTATATAATATAAAATATAATACATTAAATAATGAAATTTTAAGAATTGCAACAATATGTAATGATAATGGCTTTCTTCAAAATCATTTAAATAATTTAATAGATACATGCTTTAAACTAGTTACTATAAAAATATCATCAAACAGAAAATAGTAAAATATATAAATCAACAACATATTATTAAAATAAATTTGAACTCTTAAGTGAAAATATTTTTACGGATCATAAATAATATACTCTGTTAGTTAGAATATGATACACTAGATAATCAAATTTAAGAGGAGAAAATAATCCATTAGTATGTATTTGGTTTCGTTGCTACGTTGAATCGAGGCATACTAAACCAAGTAATTTTATATTTACATGAAATTACTTACATAAAATATTCCCAACGCTGTACTTATTTGATTCTACCAATATTAATTTACTATTTTTCTAATTTATGCTTTCAATCGGTCTAAGTTATCTAACGATAAAACGCAAGTCTATTACTATTGAGATCTAAGGAAATACCAACTCATTTGTAATAATTTCTATACTGATAGGGTAGAGATTTATTTCGACAACATAATGTTATCCAAATATATTAACTATAAAAGCTAGACAATCGATCAACAGATAATTATTTCAGTTAACTCAGAAGTCTTTTACAAACATATTATCAGCCGGTAATCGAAAATATTGTAAACAAGTTTGGCCTATAGAACAAATTATATAAATACACAAGAAATATTGATAATTTCATATTGCCTATAATTTTTCATTAGAGTTGGTACGAAACAATTCAAAGATTGAAGAGTAACCATCACCTTAATTGACAAAGTTCAAAATTAGGCTAAACAGTAACTGAGTTAATTATTATAATTATTTTCTATTAACATTATTGGTTTATTAAAAATTAATAAATTTATTATAATTCTAAAATAAATAATATAAAATAAAAATTATTATTTTTAGATTAAAGTAAATCTAATAAATTAGAAAAATGCTACTTATTTTTATTTCTGATTGTAATAATTGCATAATACGAGTAAAATATACATATAATATGTTTGGTAGGCATAAAATATTATCCACACGAGGGATACAAATGGTTTATTTTTATATAGCGTTTAGGTCAAGCGCTGTGACCCTAGAAATAGTCACAGCGTTATACTGTGACCTTTGAAAGAGTAACATAGTTTGACTGACTTTTTTTATATTTTTTGTGTATTTATATAATTCGTTCTATAGACTAAGGTTGCCCACTGTAAATAGTATTTTCGATTCCCGACTGATAATATGTGCTTGTCAAAGCTTTCTGAGTTAACTAAAATAATTATCTGTTAATCGATTGTCCAGCTTTTTATTGTTAATCTATTTGGATAACATTATGTTGTCGAAATAAATATATACTCAATTTCTACATAAACGATTACAAATGAGTTGGTATTTGCTTAGATCTCAATAGTAGTAGACTTATTTGTAATCTTAAAAAAATAAACAAATAATATATTTTTATACAACGTTTCGATAAACGCTAAATAAATAAACAGTTCGTTTTTAAACTATTTTATAACAGAATACATAATACATTGTCATTCTCTGTGAATGCACATAGTGAATTTATTACTACCGATTGTTTACGCCATAATTACGATGGGTATTTAATCTTAATAAATTTATTATTTTTATTGTTTCTGTAAACAACACAGGGAGCATTTTTCTATTAATTAAATTATTTATTTATTAAACGATATTTTACAAAAAATACTATATCGTATGTCGTTTAGATCGCAGTAAAAAAATTACCGATCCATTTGCACTAAATTAATTGCGCTTCGGATATATTGTCTTCTGTAATATTGTAACTGAAATATTGATACAATTTCAAAATCAGATTAGGATTATTTCTATTCAACAGGGTATTATGATTATACTGACTGGAAAAGGTAAATTAAAAAATTGTTTTCTAAAATTGTATCACGAATAAAATTATTTATTCGTGATAAATAAAAGATTTTTATATCTAAGACAATAAAAAAATTGTCTTAGATATAAAAACTTACAGTCGAATTATCAGTTAAATTAATAAGTGTGATATCCCAAATTATTAAATTATATATCGCACTTATTAATCAATCTTCTTGACTCTTCGTTACGATCGAATGATACTCCGGAATACGTAAATTTTGAAATAAAATATTCCTCGTCAGAATGTCCACTTTACATTGTTATTAAAGCTCCTCGCGGGATATCTCTAGATTTTTTGTGGATTTTTCAGCATGCAGAAATTATCTTCTTTCGAAACTGATATCAACAAAGCTCGATAACACAATTAGAAAAATAGATTCATACTTTAAAGCAGGGATGGTCAAGCTTGGACATCCCGAGGGCCATATTTATATCATTGAGCTACTTGAGAGGCCGGATCAATTTATAAATTAACGGATTTTACCGAAACACAGTATCATCTTCTTATGATTACAAATTTTAATTAAAAATAATTTCCAATATTCTTAAGCACATCATGAATTTTAAAGTATATTTATCAAAATAGAATTCATACGAATATTTTTTTGTAGTTGATCCACGAGATCATCAATATTAATATCTATATTGCTCAAACACAACCTCAGGATGTTTTCTAGGTGCTCGTCAGTTATTCTTGTACGATTTTTTGATTTATTAAATTTCATCCTCGAAAACAATTGTTCACATATATATATGTACTATACCAAAAAGAGAAATCATCTTTTTTTGCTAAGGCTCGCAAGTTTGGATATTTCTCTTCTTTTATATATAAATTGTAGAAATCTATTTAAGAGCCCTTATAAAAATGGGATTTTAAAGTCAAATCAGCGTGGAGATCGAGAATCTCCATATGAAGGTTTTCTGGAACATTATATACATCTGCATCTGTTGAACATGCAAATTTAAAAAAGATTAGGCCTTTGTTTTTAAAGTCTGCAAAACGTATAATAAATTGCTCTGCTAATGAGTTAATCTTGTTAACATAGTAATTATAGGGAATGTTGTTATGTTTTGAAAGAGTTGGGAAATGAAAATAATTTTGATTTTCCATATGTCTCTCTAGCAATTTTAATTTATTGCAAAAGGCTTCAATATGACCATGGAGTTCGTGGATCGATTGTACTTGTTTTTGCAATTTTTGATTTAGTTCATTAAGGTATCCAGTAACATCTACCAAAAACGCCAAATCACAAGTGCAATTGTCCTCTTCTAATTGTTCTACCACTCCTCCTTATTTCTTCATAAAAGTGTAGATTTCATGTTTCAATTCATAAAATCGTTTAAATATCCTTTACTTAGCCATCTTACTTCACTGTAGTAACATACATCTTCACACCCAGAAACTATATCGGCTTAGTATTCTTTAAATTGGCGATGGTTTAGTGCCCGGGATTTAATAAAATTGATACTTGACACAACAACCTCCATAACATCTGCAAATTTTATTGATTTCGCACAAAGATTTTGTTGGTGAATGACACAGTGAAAAATCGTTAAGTCGTCTGTGTTTATTTGTAGCTCTTTTGCCTTTTAAGAACTATTCCCACAAATCCTTTTTGTGCACCTACTATTGCAGAAGCTCCATCGGTGCATATACCAGTAAGTAAACTCCACCTGACCCCAGATTTAGTAAAAATCATATCCACTATTTTAAATATATTTTCGCCGGTAGTAGTTCCCTTTAAAGGTGTAAGTGCTAATAACTCCTCTATTATATTAAAGTAGGAATCCACACCTCGAATAAATATAGCCAACTGTGCGGTATCATATGCATCAAGAGATAATACATATCTCTTTTCCTCTAACTTGTTTCCTCCCTTCCAAGCCGCTTTTCGCTCTAATCACTCTACTGAAATTGCCTGTCTTAAAGTTTATAATGACTTACTCATCTCGCGCGATCATAAATTATGTAGTGTCATAGTTTTTCTTGATCTATCGTCTGCTTTTGACATCGTCGATCACTCGATTCTTCTACATCGCCTTCGTCATGATTATGGCTTCTCTTTACCCACTGTATCATGGTTTTCTTCATATCTGTCAAACCGTACATTTCGCGTCTATTCTAACTCTTCTCTCTCCCATCCTTCATCCATCCCGACCGGTGTTCCACAAGGCTCCGTATTAGGCCCTATGCTTTTCTCTCTTCTTCTCGGTGACTTGTCTTCGATTTCTCCTAAATTTAACTTCCATGTTATGCAATATGCTGCTGACATTTCATATATGCTCACGCACCTGCTTATCGTATTCATGATCTTAGTGTTTCTGTTTCCAGCTGTCTTGTCTCAATTTCCAACCATCTTTCTTCCCTTCGCCTTTCTCTGAATCCTAATAAATCTAAAATTATGTGGATCCTACCTCGAAGCTTCGGCGTAGAACCTCCTTCCGTATCACTAAATTCTACAATTCTTCCTATCGTTGCTAATCTCGTTTTCCTAGGCTTTCATTTCGACAACCGACTTTCACTTAAACCTTTCGTTAGTGATAAAGTACGCTCATCTACCTTGAGACTCCGCAATCTCCGTCAAGTTCGTAGATTGATCGATTTCCCTTCTTGTATGACTCTCATATCTTCTCTTCTTTTCTCAAGACTTGATTACTGTCTTAGTCCATTTTCCAATTCACCTAAATCCACTCTTCTTCCTTTACAACGCATCATCAACGCTGCCGTTCGAGTTCTCCTCCGTCTTCGTCGTTTTGATCATACATCCCAATATCTTGTTTCTCTTGATTGGCCTACCATTTATTGTCGTGTTCAAATTCGTCTTCTTATCATTGCTTTTCGTCTTATAACTTCTCATACCTCTTCATTTCTCAACCTTCCTTTTCTCGACAATTCTCGTACTGTGTATTGTGCTCTACGTTCCCGTAATTCCCTTATTTTACATGTCCCAATCTACTCTACCTCTTTTGGCTTCCGCTCCTTCGTTGTGGCTGCTCCTCTCTTGTGGAATCAACTGCCTATTCATATCCGCCAATCAACATATATGCCGTACTTCAAATGCCAAATCCAATTCCATTTCAACAATTAACTAATTACCTGTGACCTTTGATGTTCTTTTTTTGTTTGTTAGTGGTCATGTAAGCGTGCATTTTGCACGCATTTGCCACGTTTAATAAATTATTGTATTATTATCAGTACTATCATCCAATGCTATTGAAAAGCATGAATTCTTTTTTTTTAAACTTTTTTCTGTCCTTTGCCATCATCTCTATCCTTCTAGAAACTGTACGCCTCGACAGACTAATAGATTTAAGTCTTTTTTGTTTTGTGCAACATCTAGTAAGCACTCCTTGATACATTCACCATCGAAAAAAGACTTTGAATGTTTAGAATTTTTTTACTAATCAAAAAATTGGCTTTTACATTGCTAAAACATTGTGCATTTATATTGCTAAACATTTGTTGCTGAGAGTACAAATTTATTTATATTTTTCCACATCCTCTTTTCGCTGCTGCCCTTTAATATTTTGCTTAACTTGATGCTTAGAATTAAAATGTTTTTTTTTATTGTATTCCTTGACAACCGACATAGACATATTGCATATCAAACATTCTGGAACCTCATTATGAAGAATAAAATAATATTCTTCAGTTCAAAAATCTTGAAAATTCCGATTTTCTTCATCCACTTTTCTTCTTTTATCCATACCCGTTTAGGGGTAAAATTCTAAAGAATAAATAAATATTCAAAGTAGAATAAATAAGAGTCTCTAAGTCCAAAACTAAAAGGAATAACGATAGAGCTAAAACAATAAGACCGGATGTGTCTATATCCATCATGGAAAATGGTAATCTATAATTAATGTATCATTGAACACTTAGGATATATCATATTCAAATTCTCTTGGCGGGCCAGATAAAAATGCTCGGCGGGCCAGATCTGGCCCACGGGCTGGTGTTTGCCCATATGTGCCTTGAAGCTTTATTGCCTTAAGTCAAATGTACCTGTATCGCAAATTCCCCCACCATTACAAACTTTCGCTAGCATTGTTAGGAGGGAAGTGGCTCGTTCAGTTATTGCAACTTCTCAAGCCTCAAAAGCGTCGACTTCGGCTCTCGAGTTGATGTAAGCATGTGATCGCGAACGAAAACGGGCCTTAAATGTCACGTGGTCTCTCAGAGACTTCAAATAATTCAGCTACTGTTAAAGAGCTTTTCTCATCTATCGGTGTCACATTTACCACAAATTATTGATTTACGTTTGGCCGCCTGCCTGTCAACAGAACCGATATACCTCCCTGGTTTTTAGTATCTCTAGATGATTCATGCGCCACCTTTATTATTGCTAAAGCACATGTTAAAAAGTACATGGCGTTTTACTCTGTTTTAATGTATATTTGGTGTTTTTATTTTGTTTTTATTTAGTTTAGCACAATGTCGAGAGACAAAAAGGACAATGTCTTCTTTATAGTAATAATTTGCTATAATTTACATTATTCTTTTTATATTATATTTCAATTTGAATGTTGCTGAGGTTTAAATCGACTTCAATTAAATAAATTAAGAAATTATTTTCAAATGCTAATACCATATCTATATCATTATCAGGAATTGTAATCTCTAATGTCAAAACTAACCAAAGACTAATTAATGCTGATTTATAATAAACAATTATAATACTTGATAATGTTACATATTTAAAATCAAAATGTTGAAAATAATTTTAAATTTTATTTACTTGGAATAGATTTTAATCTTAGAAATATTTACTTTATTTTTGTCGCATGGACTTTCAGTTTAAAACTTTTATTTCTAAATAAAATATGATAAAATTTAATAAAAGTTATGTGGATACCCAAGTGATTTAATTAGTCATCTTTTTTACATGCAAATATTTTAATATTTGCAAGTAAAAAATTTCAAATATTTCAAATTTTATTACCAAAGAAAATATAAAAAATTTAATTTTAATCTTTAAATTTTATTTCTAAATAAACTATAATACAATTTAAAATTCTATTTTTGATAATTCGAGTTTTACTTTCTAATTACTAAACATACTCATATTTATACTTGACTTATTAGTTTTATTTTATAACTTCTTTCTAATTTATACTTTATTTTCAATAAGAAAATAAATATGTTTAATTCCAGACTAATATTGAACCAGAAATTCAATAAGTTGAATATTAATACGAGCATATCATACATATTAATCTGCATAAAATACAACACATTTAGAATATTAAACATGAAATTACAAGCTATAAGTTGTCGTTGTTTATGTCGTTGTTCATTACTTTTCTTATGCTAATATCATAAAAATATCGTTTGAAATTTGTTTTACACCAATTTGTATAATTGCGTTCATAATATAACATGCCAATTATGTAAATTATTTATAACGATATGTGATAAAACAACTATGTAAATCGCATCACCCTAATTGCATATAACACGGCAATTTTGTAAATAGGGAAGATTGATAAAAAGAACAGTAAATAAAGTTTTAATAATATGTGCGTAATATTTTAAATGCTACGGAAAATTTAATTTTTTTACATGAAATATTAGACATCATCGATCGCCTATTAGACATTTATTACTTTCTTATATAAAATTCACTTTAAGATAAATTTAAATTTTATTTTTTATCTGGTTTCGTCTAGTTAGCGTATTTATTATTTTTTGTAAATGAGTTCATATAGTTTAAAATCTAATAACCTTATAAGCAATGATTGACCTAAATGTAAAGTAATCGACGCCCATAAACTTACCGTAAAATTGGTATAACCTCAATTGTATGCAAATTATTATAGCAACTACAATAGGGAATTCGGAATAAACAGTTTCGATATTGAATTATTTGAAAGGTATAAAATATACTGTTGTTATGTTTTTATTTAGTACATTTATGTCAGTAAACAATTTTGTTTATTTCCAGGTATTAACACTTAGCTATTTGTTTACTACGGTTTTAGATACTACGGTTTGAACATCAGTCTATCATTTAAACAGCGACCTTATGCAACTCAAAAATTTTAAAGATCATTACGTTTACAACGTATCAAGAAGAAAACGTGATCGTATATAATATTTGCGGAATGGAAAAATTAATCATTCTATAGAAAAAGATTCAATTGGAAATAAGGGGCTTATAGAGCCAACGATTTTCATTTAAATTTAAGAAGGATGTTGTCATCACCATACACCATCATCAAAATAAATTTTGCAGCTCTTGATGAAAGCAGTAAATATCCAAATACTAAGCACAATTTGTCGGTAAAATTTTTTATTTTTGATTTATATTCTACAATTAGGTAATAAAATGCAATTAAATAAAAAAATTTATATTACTTTTTTGCTAATGGCCATAGTAACGAATTTTTATTAATTTTTTATTAATTTTTATTAATTTTTATTATTGTTATTTTTTCAACTTGGTATTTATATTTAACAATCTGCTACCTGTTTTATCTAAAAATAACTAATAGATTGCGAGCAATGATTTGTGCTTTGTGAAGATAGTCGCAAAGCAGGCAAAAATAACGAATTTCATGATTTTTTAAGTACCCTTTTTCTAAATAATTTTATTATTATTCCTTATCGATCTTCCAAAATTACATAATTGTCGATCGTTTATCAGTCTTAGATGTAAGAATAACGTTGTACACTTGTTAGTAAATCTTTATTGACCTTAATCCGACTTTTCTCAGATGCTGTGTCCGCAATAAGAAGCAAGGTAACCCCGTCAGTTCCTGGATGTCACTCCCATTGAATGTTTGGTCTGAATCAACTAAACAAGATGACGACACTACAAAATAACATTAAAACGATGACTCAATATTTAAAAAAGATAAAAACGAAAAGTATTTTGTAAAACGAAATAGTATTTTGTAAAACAAGGTGACGACACTACAAAATAACATTAAAACGATGACTCAATATTTAAAAAAGATAAAAACGAAAAGTATTTTGTAAAACCTAGAAATCATGACAATAAACGAAATAAGAAAAATAAAATTAGTTTTTAATGGATACATAAGTAAAAAATTATATAAAAACAATTTTTAATGGCAGTGTGTTAAATGTTAGAGCAAAAATGTTTTCATGATAAAATTTTTTTTGATAGATTAAGTTGTATAATTGACGGCTATTTTAGCCTAACATTATACAATATTCATTTTACAATTACAATTAATGGTACGAAAACATACAAACATACATAAATATATATAACATATATATATATCAAACATATATAAAACAAATATATATATATATTATATACATATAAATAAATATTATATAGCATATTATTATATTTCTTTGTGGTTATAATTTATTATTGAGCATTTGGATAAAAAAATCTTATTCTGTCTTATTCCTAAATGTGTCAATATTAGTTATTAAGAACTTATTGAATTTAGATTCATCTTACAAAATGTATTAATGTATAATGTTAATGTAAAATGTATTCCTAAATGTATCAAAAGTATTAATACTTACTAATCAAAAATAAACTACACTGAACAGTTGCATGTAATAATTCAAAATAACCAAATCTACTGTTTGGATGTTGCATTTTTGATTCATGTGAATGATTAAATCGATTATCCAAGATTAGTAACGAATTCAACAAATTTTACGAAATTATCAAATTATACATATCCACTTAATTCTTAATTATTAAGGGTGATTATATAGATAGGTAGCTTTATAGACTTGATTTTCAATTGTTCAAATAAGGGTGATATCATATGTATATTGTAGTTTTTCTAAAGATATCATTTGTTCAACCTATCATTTTGATAGGTTAAGTTGTATAATAGACAGTTATCGTAATGTAAAATACTATAATCGGACAATAAATATTAATAATAAAAATAGAAAATATGCACTGATCATAAAATTCATTAATAAATGTATAGATAACATAAATATAGGTAGACTTTTAAATAATTCTAAAAGTAAAGAAATAAAATTTACAATTCGCTATATAAAATGACTTAAATGCTTACTTTGATAAGTTGAACCAAAAACAAATGCATTTTCAATGCCAAATGCATTAAATATAAACTAAACTAAATATTAACTAAAGTCCACTAATATATTATAAAATATATTAGCTATGAAAAATATACACTATTAAAAATATATACTAACCATAAATAACATAAAGAGAGGTAGACTTTTAAATAATTCTAAAAGTAAAGAAATAATAGGGTCAGATTTAAGTAAATATATTCCTAAAATAAGGTATAAACTCCTACCACCATTAGGACGAAAAATTTGTAATTATAATAAAGAATTAAAATCAATATGTAACGATAATATTAGAAACATAATGGAAACAGAATGCAATTGTAAAAGTCTTAGTTTTGATAAAATAAATGAACATATATGTACCCATAATCTAGAATTAATTGAAAATTGTGAATTAAGAAAGCTGCTATCAAAAGGGTATAAATATAGATTAAATAATAACAACGACAAAAATAAAATTTACAATTCGTTATATAATAACTTAAATGATTACTTTAGTAAGCTGATTAATAGTAAAAGCTTAAATACATCAAAGATAAACATTTGGAAAATCACACTTCAAAAAATATTGTAGGATAATCGAAATTAATACTGGCATAAAACTATTTCAGTATAAATTCTACAAAAGAATTTTTAGAACAGACAAAAGGAATAAATTTTCAAAATATAAATACATACGATTTTAGTACTCTTTATACAAATCTAGATTTAGTAGATATTAAAGAAGCGTTACTAAAATTAATTAATCTTATATTCGGAAAAAGATATATAACGCGTATCTAACAAAAATTAAACCATCAAGTAAATATAAATATATGAATAAAATTGAACAAATAGAATCCTTAAATATTTTAATAAATCAAAATTATTTAAAAGTAGGGACATCTATATTTAGACAAGTAAAAGATATTCCAATGGGTGGTAATATTAGCCCAACTATAGCTGACATATTTTTGAGCTTTATAGAATGTGAATTTGTTCATAAGTGTGTAAAAAATAAATCTAAATTATATAAATATATGAAATATATGTTTCGATACATTGATGATATATGTGTATTTAATTCTAATAATTTTTATTCAATTAGTGAACAAATTTATCCAGAAAGCCTTATTCTTAACAAAACCAATATTAATGATAAAGAAGGTGTATATCTAGATATGAACATTAAATTAACATTAACTAAAACTACTATTAATTTATATCGTAAAGATGACATATTTAAATTTACAAGAAACATATTTTTGCATGAGCATTCATGCATACCATATAATATAAAATATAATACATTAAATAATGAAATTTTAAGAATTGCAACAATATGTAATGATATTGGCTTTCTTCAAAATCATTTAAATAATTTAATAGATACATATTTTAAACTAGGTTACTATAAAAATAGCATCAAGCAGAAAATAGTAAAATATATAAATCAACACAATAATATTAAAAATAAATTTAAACTCTTAAGTGGCAAATTTTTATGGATGGATAATAAATAATGTACTTTGTATTAGAATAAGATACTAGATAGTTTTATCAGAGGAAATACATCATTAGCATGTATTTGGCCCCGCTGCTATGTTGGGTAGAAGAGTTAGGGGCCGAAACCTGATAGCATAGCAGTTCCTCCTGATGACCTCTAATTCTTATTCTGATACAACGTCTGTTATTTATTAGTCAATTCATAAAAATGACGTTTATTTTAAATTTCAATTTTTTATTTTAACTTGATTTAAATTATAGAAAATCTAAAAACAATTATTAATTTTTTTTATTATTACTTTTTGATTTAGCATTATTATGTTTTGTTTATTTTATAATTATATTAAATACGTAGACTCAGTTAGCTAATTTGATTATATATAATAATATACGATATGTGTTTAGCTCATACAATAATATATTACGAATCAGTCTTGATGTTTCTCTATTTGTAAGCATTTTACGTAGCATTTTATGTTGACATGACATTGCCAGTTGCTGTCATCACTACATTCAAGTTTCGTGCGTCCAGTTTTCGGGTATTTCAGGAACTGCGCTTCGTATTGATGCGTTTCGTATCTATATTCGGATGATAGGTCAGGCAAAGCTAATATTGACTATCATCTCGTTGTTGAAGTATGCCCCAATAGGGCGGATTAGGTTTAAATGTATTTTTCAATAAATAATTATATTTATGAGCATTTATTGTAAATTCAGTTATTTTAGTGAAATGTATACCCAAATTTTACTGATAAATGTGAAAATATTTGAGAAAACAAAACCCACTTTTAAATAAAATGTAGTAACGTTTGGCATTACAAACTTCATTGTTTTAATCAACAATGAATCGATTACATCTGTTTTGACAATATCATTTCCAGCTGTTTTCAATATATCTAAAATTGATTGAAGCAAAATTCTTAGTTGACAGTTTACAAAACTTTTCACTACTTCGTCAGACGTTGGGTACATTTCCACCAAATTTCATTGCCCGTATATGAATAAAAAAGGATTTTTTACGTGATAAAGAAACATGCGCAGCCAATTTCTGTTTCCAGTGCACTGAAAGTGTGAGCGGTTCTTCAAACATAAATACGGTGAGTTCCTATTTACAAAGTAAACTCAAGTTAATGAAAATAGTTTTTTTGGACAGTAAGTTAGGTAGTCACACCTATACAAGTATACTATTTATAGTGATCCTTTTGATGCAAGAAAGTAGTCGGATTTTACGTCGAAAGGCTTATGGAATACATTCACATTGATATGACAACAATAGCAGATAAATAATCATTACTTGATATTTAAGATATTTTTTACGAACAGACACAGATGACTGATTTAGATAACCATACAATTCTTACAAGAAACGTGCCAGGTACGTATCGAATATAATAATTGTTGATGGGCAAAACGACATCAACGGCGCTTAGCTAGTCGTGAAATATAACAATTTGGGATATAATAACTCAATATATTGTGGAAACCAAGTAAAATGCTTAAACTTCACTAATTATGCCATACGTGATCTATAGGGACGTTATCTGTTTAATCGTCCTAAATAACTGAGTTAAAAATGATTAGGTGCAAGATATGTGGACATTAAAAGCATTTACTGTTGTTTTGTTTAAAGATATATGAATAACATTATAACATAAATATTATATATATTATATATAATATATTTATAAATATAACTTTTAAAATACTTTAGTTTTTAATTTTTATTTCAAAATCGGTAAAAAAAGCAATTTTTAAAAATAACATTTTTAAATATTGAGTATCTCAATGTTTTACTATTAAAACGTTGTTTTACTAATCAAAGTGAAGCTTTGTTTATCGATTCTGGAAGAAAATCCTAATTACAACCTAGATTCCAATATTACCATAGCCAATCTGATAATACCGACTTACTACTATTTATCAGCTAATAAAATATTAGAAAATTGCTTAACATCTTTCATACGATCAACAATAAGACAGGGTGCGACGAAATATTTGTCCATATAAATGTGTTAATTCACTATTTCAAATTAAAAATCGAATAAAAATTATTTACACTATTTTAAAAAAATAATACGAATTAGTAATTATTAAATATGAAAAAACCTATAGGTATATACAGATGAAATCCGATTAATTCGCAAAGACTTAGCTTCACGCTCGTAAAATATGCCTAATTATGTATACTAAATGGCAGTATGAATTTTCTGAAAGAAAATAATAATAAAAAGATTTTATTAATACAAACATAAATCAGTCAAACATAAATAAGTTTATCTTCATCATTAATCTTCGGACTGTTACGGTCTTCCGTTCCATTTACGGCCTCAAATCCATAGGGATCTGAGCCCGGAAAGAAAATAGCAGAGCAGCAAAATGGTCCAATATAAGCGATTTTCTTTTGTTCTTATCACACAATTTTGATTTGCTATGTGTTTGTAAAAAATTATTATTTAAAAAAGTTATTAATTTAAAAGTTAATATTATGAATTATTAATCTGAAACAATTTTTAAATTATTAACCTCTGTCTCGTTATTAAGCAGAACATTATTAGTATAAATATTATAATATATTAAATAAAAATTATTTACACTATTTTTAAAAAATAATACGAATTAGTAATTATAAATTCGTATTAATTATTTAAATTATTTAATTAATTATTTAAAGAGAATCGCGAGCTCCCTGGCAAGGTGTCATAACAGCTCATACAACGATGAAATAACCAGATACGATGAAATAACGCTGATGCTACGTAGTAGCATCAGCGTTATCCTTGCAAAGATGACTTCTCGATGTGTCCGTGGAGCTCGATCAGCTATAAATCGTCCTCAAAGGGATTTATGTTTAATCAATGAAGAATAATTTAGTGACTTTTTGAATATTAAAACTGGCTTGGTGAGGTTTTTTCTTTAAAATTGTAAATTAAGGCCCATTTGCGGGAACCTATATTAATGTAATAATATTTATTATTTAAAAAATAATAATATATTATTATAATATAATAATATTATTTATGTTATTTTTTAGAGACAATTAAAAAGCAATTAATAAAATATATATTGTTTTTTTTGGATTATTATTGCTTTTACAAACGAAAAAACCTTTTTACATTGTTCTTGTATATAAACCCACAATCCACATATCTTATCGAAATGAGGTTGAATTTATATCGTCGTCTAAATCAGATCAGGCAACTGAGTCTAAGTATATTAAATTATTTATAAATTAAACAAAAATGATAAATAAAAATAAAATAATAAACAACTAAATTAATAAATAACAACTTTTAATAATTTTATATAAGATTTTATATAATTTATATCAAGTTAAAATTTAAAATAAAAATTTATAATGAATAATAGACGATGTATCAGAATAAGGATTAGAGGTCATCTAATCCTTAGTAACTAAAATATATTTAAAAAATATATTTCGTTATATTATTACAAAATTTTATTTTTTAATTTTTAAATTAAATTTTTTTAATATTTATAAATTAAAAAATAATGCAAAATAAAAAATAAATAATTAAATAATAAATAATAACAAATAATTTAAATTTAAAATAAAAGTCAATATTTATGAATTGACTAATAAATAACAGGCGATGTTTAGAATCAGGATTAAAGGTAATTAGGAATAACTACAATGTTATCGGGTTTTGACCCCCTATTCCTCTGTTTCTTTTCGTTTATAGTTGACACGATTTTCGACATTTTTTATAACAGTTGACAAGATTTTCGACATTTTTTATAACAGTTGACAAGATTTTCGACATTTATTATAACAGTTGACAAGATTTTTGACATTTTTATAACAGTTGACAAGATTTTCGACATTTTTTTATAACAGTTGACAAGATCTGTGATATTATAACGATTTTTTTTATCAAATCATATCATATAATTTAGTCAACCTATTTTATACTATAAATAAATTAAAAATAAAGATAAATAAGCATAAATAATAAATAATTATATAAGATTTTATAAAATTTATATTTATACAACGATAACATTTTAAATAAAAGTCAATATTTGTGACTTGACTAATAAATAACAGAAGTTGCATCAGAATAAGGATTAGTGGTCATCATGAGGAATTGCTATATTATCAGGTTTCAGCGCCTATTCCTCGATCCGACATAGCATCTGATGACGACGAACCGATCAGATCAGCTGAGTCTACGGATTTTATATTATATATAAATAAAATAATAAATAAATTAAATTTAAATAATTAAATAATAATAAATAATTATATACCGTCTATTTAATTTTTTATATAAACTTGAAATTTAAAATTGAAATTTAATATTAAATAATTATTTAATATGTACTAAACATGTATAATTTAACATGCATTTTAAATTATTTTATAGACATGAATTCATGTATTTCTTCATTTTATTTAACTCAAGCCTTGAAAAGGACAATGTATGTTGAAAGCTTGCAATAATAAAGAACAAAATTTATATCATGTCTATAAAATCCTCATTAAATAAAATAAAAAAATTATTTAAACATTATACATGATGATAAATAAAAATAAATTAATAAATAATTAAATAATTATAAATATTTTAATATTTTTATAAGATTTCATATAACTCATAACAAGTTTAAATATAAAATTATAATTTAAAAGTCAATTTTTATGAATTGACTAATAAATAATATACGATATATTCGAATAAGGATTAGAGGTCATCAGGATAAACTGCTATGTTATCAGGTTTCGACTCCTATTTCTTGATCCAAAATAACAGCTGGTGACAATTCTACGGATTTTATATAGAGCGTTAAAGCATGCTGACACCGTTTTAGCGGTATACATACTTTTAGTTGTACGTATTCCAGGAACTTGCATAAGGAATCGCCGATCTTCTTCGAACACTTGATCACTTTTGCATAATTACATCTCAGGACCGAGTTCACTGTTGACATTAAAAGGACAGAAAGAACCCTGAGTAACTGTAGATGAAATAAGTTTAGAGATAACTGATTGTAAGTTGTTGTTACAACTTATTGGTTGTTTAAATTTATTAAAAAGTAACTTCTAAGTAGAAGTCGTAATGTCGACAAGAAACAACAGCGATTGCATTATATTTGTAAAGGAAAGCTATTTCTGGCAACACTCTTAAGATTTATTGTCAAGAAGTGTGTTAAATATTTACTGTTAATTTATAACTTTAACGAGCTTAAAATTTAACGTGTTTTCAAATGAATCTGTCTGATATTAGCATAACTTTAGTATTTTCTGATTTTGCTGCGGCAATTCTGTAGACATGATTTCCCTGGAGGCCCAAGTAACATTCGCAAATATTTATCAGTACATGCACTCGTCCATTTAGTATTTCATTCGCTTTGATCTATTTTTTGTGAGACATTGTCCTTCGCGCAATGTTTCCTTAATCGTCGAAACAGTCGCAATTAGCATATTGCTGTTACATTGTGTATTAATGTGTCTGTTTCTTAATTAATAATTATCCCTCTAACTTCACGAACTTTATGTGTCGTTTCAAACGTGCATTTTTCGTATTGATCTTTCTTTTAGGCTACATGTCCATTTTACGACATTTATGGACAAAGAAATCCGTCTCCCTGGTAATGGACTTAATTATACCATCGTATTCACCATATGCTCTTAGTTAACTTTCAATGCAAAGCTATCGTAATTCACTTTCTGATCGTTTCCTTCTTTAATGAAGTGTCCTTCATGGTATTGCTTTACGGACATCTTTAACATATTTAATCTATGCCGCAGTAACTTCAATCCTGTACGTTCGCATGGTGATGTGATAAATTTGCTTTTTCGCTATTTCTCCTTTTATACAGATGATGAAATCTAATATATGTAATTGTACAACTGACGATGCAGTTGTAATTTAAAAATACATTCCATCGAAAAGGTCAGGCTATGTTCGCATGTGCCAAAATATAAATATTCTTCTCATCTGAACAGTAAATGCCAAATTTCTTGGTTTCTAATTTCACTATTAAGCAATGTCTAATTTACTTCAGCTATTTGGGATCCTGTTCTATACATGTATGCGTATATATATTACTCTTTATAATTCTAGATTTACTGCTGCTAATTTACATCCCTGCTGATATTATCGACTGAGAGATTTGCCAATCGTAAACGCAACATCAAAACACTGCTGTCGTGAAGCGAAAAACAGTAAAATATCGAAAAAATCGTATTAAAAAAGAAATACCGGTAAGTAATCTGGAGGAATGACATCGTCTGCCACAACTAAGCGGATAAATATGCGTTCTGTCATTTCAAAAGAAATGATAGGTCATCCTAAAGGCGATCTGATACACACACTACATGTTGGCGTAACAGGTAAAAATCTTTTTCAAATTATATTTTTTTTCTGCCTACAACGGCTGGTTTCTCTCCCTTGCAATCTATTCCGAACTGTCGTTGTAGTTTGTTACTAAATTTTATTTAGGCGAAACATTTGGAGATCTTACATACATCAATAGGGCAATGAATGCATTGAAAAGTATCAATAGCGGTGGTAACGATATCAGCATCGGTAAGTTTGACTACGATCTAATCTAACTATTTGATATCGAATTTGATAGCCAATTTTACGATATCCTCTTTACAGCAAAGTTCTATTCCCTACCACCTAGGAGCTTTGGCAATCTAAAATGTAAAAAACAAGAGTAATAATCTTCTGGTGTTCTATATCAGAGTCCGGACAACGGTGTAATGAAATGTAGGAAGGGACACGCTACTATCGCTGGTAGCATTTCTTCATATGTAATTTCCTGAATTATTTCTAAATTCAGAACCGAGAACGATTTAACACATTAATACGAAAAGCTAAAAACAAAAAAATTTCGTATCTTCTGAAATGGTTTTGTTAAAAATGGCATTATAATCAATAGGGCATAATTGCTAGTAGGGGATTTGGTAATTTAATTGCCATCATTTTATCCTTCGCGTGAATTTTGTAAAAATATCCAATTAGCATCACGTAAAAAAGCCAAGGTTTTTAGTCGAATGAAAAAAAATAGAGGCTATAATATTATTTATTACGTACTGAAATAATACATACTGAAATTTGCAATTGCAGCAGTTCTTGCATTCAAGAACTCAATAAAGCCAGATATTAAAAAGTAAGCCGTGATGCTGATAATGATGAGGAACAACAGCAGCGAGGCCTTGTGTAATGGTATGTGCACCTGAAAACTCTACAAGAAGGAAATACACCAGAGAAAAGAACACCTAGTTATCTATTTACACACTTATATATAGAGAGGATATCTTTTTTCTTTTGGCCTTTATTTTGTAGCTTATATTGCTACCTTTTTACCTTGAATTTCATTTATAAATGATGAATAAAATGATACGGCTAACTCGAAATCTAATTCAAATTACAATGAAAGCTGACTTCTTGTTTACAGGCTCATCTTCATCAAGAGAAGCAAACGTAAAGAAGAACCACGCCATCAAGTTTGGACGTAAAGTAAAATCACCAAAGACAGGGAAAAATATTTCTCAGCGAACATCTATAGTAAGTTTTGCGAAGTTCCTTATTAGAACATTTTGCTTTATTATTTTTCATTTTAGAACACTTTAAATTTTATAATATTTAATAAATATTTAGATAAATATACGAAAGAGAACAAATCAATCTTTAACTGCACTTTTAACAAATTTTTCAAGATGCTACTTGAAGATAAAATAATTTGTTGGAGATATGTACATTCGATTATTAATTATTTATTAATTATTAATCAATTAGTGATTTATTATTAATAGTGATTCATACTTATTATTTATTTATTTTTTCTATTTCAATTTTTATTTTTAGACCAACAATGTAATTATTATATTTTTGTGCGGATTCTTTATATTCATGATGGTATACTCCAAATGAATCTATATATAAAAATATATATTACAATTAGTATGTAATTTAAATTATTTAATAAATTGTAAATAGTTGATAATGCTCCATTATTGATAAATAATTATTGAAGCGGAATCAAAAAATGGGAAAATTTTATTTGATATTTCGCTAACCTCTGTAAGCATCTTCAGAAAATTACTGATTACTAATGGTAAAACGAATCATATAATTTTAAAGTGAATTATTAGATCAAAAAAGGAGAAAAATTTTAATTCAATGCTAATAATATAACAATTTTAATATTATAAAATATTAAATATAAACTAATTTCATTATATAAAAAGTTTTTAATTAAAATAACTATTTACTAAAACTAAATAACTATTGATAAAAAAATTGATAAAAAGTTCATTATTGATAAAAAAATTGTTTAGTTTTTAAATAGCTCATTATTTTTAAATAGTCCATTATTGATAAAGAATTATTGGAGCTGAATAAAAAAGGAGAAACATTTTATTTGATATTTCGATAACTTTTGTTAGCATCTCCAGAAATTTACCTTGTAAAATCACGAACTACGATTTATACGGAATTGACTAATGCTATGGAACTACTGGTCTGCAGTTATCGAGAAGCTTAGAAAAACTGTAAATATTTTCAAGATTTTAACAGAGGTTAGTATCAAATAAAATTTTCCTCCTTTCTTTGATCCAGATCCAATAATTCACTATAAAATTATAGTTAGTAATATTAAACTAGTAATAGTTGATACTGGTCCATTATTGATAAATAATTATTGAAGCTGGATCAAAGTAAAGAAGAAATTATTTTTGATATTTCACTAACTTCTGTTAGCATCTTCAGAAAATTCTGAAGATGCTAACAGTAGTTAGCGAAATATTAAAAAAATTCTTCTTCCATTTGATCCAGCTTCAATAATTATTTTATTTTACCATTAATATTTGCGGATTTTATATTATAAAAATAATAATAAATAAAATTTAAATAGTTTTAATTTAAAGAATTATTGGGGTATTATTATTAATTGGAGAATTATTATGCATCAATATAAGGATTATATTTAATCAGAAGAAACTGATATCAGATTTCGACCCCTATTCCTCTATACTAATTCTGGCATTTTATTTAACAACAATAATTTTATTTTCTAGACATCCGACGAGCACATGTGCAGCTTCCTACCAGAGGTAAGCAAATTAGTATAAGTACGAAATTCTAAATGTGTCAAACTTAAGGAACCCTTTGTTGATTTTGGTCCATCGTTTTACGATGAAGTTATGCAAGCCTTAGAGGAAAGGCTACCCCAGTATTCTGTAAAATCTAAATATTCAGATTTTGTAAGCTCAAATGAGGTTAGTATATTTCCAAAACGTTATATAGTTATTTTAAAATAATTGTATAACTAATACGAAATTCGTTTCACATACAACTTAGTGAAAATTATTAATTTTAAAGTTTATTACTTTTATTTCAAAAGATTATACGGAATGGTATAACACTTTAATAAATTCGTTATTAGATATAATATTGAAATAATCTAATAATTTTGTAATCCAAAATTACATGTTTAGGAAATTTAAAGATATCTAAAAATAGCGACTCAATTATTAAGTGAAATGCCATTTATAAATTTGAGTTTTGGTCGCAAGTTATCATTATAACATAGTCCTCTGTATTCGATAAGCCTAAATGATAAATAAATAATTAATTTATTAATAAATAATAAATCAATAAAATATAGTAAGACAAGTGAACTATGTTTTCATGTGACGCTTCCAGATGGAACGAAACTGTTCCCGGAGAGGGCTTCCCGGATACATGCCGCGTTCCCCCCTGAATCGCCGTTTATAAAAATACGATCAAATGAATTTTATCGCTGATTCATTAAATTAATTTTGCAAAGTCTTTTATTTATATACTAATTTAATTATTAATAATAATTATAATTAATAATACGTTTATTATTTATTATTCAATTTATAAACGTTCTTTTTATTTTAAATTTGATTTTTTTTATTTTAAGATGTTATAAGTTATAAATAATGTTATAACAATTATTTATAACTACTGATTATCTTATTAGTAAATTTTGATTTATTGATTTAGCATTATTATTCTTATATATTTATTTTTATTTATTTATTTTAAATAAAATAATTATAATAAATACATAGACTCAGTTGATTTGATTGATTTATTAACTGAATTGGGTAATTGTGAATTGATTTAATTTAATGAATGACGTGCTTAACAGATCTAATTCGCATATTGGAGTTGCTCCTACTTGTTGGCGTCTGTAACTAACTATTATTTAATAAAACGTTTAAAAATTATTCGTTTTAATCGATTTAATCTTTCAATTCAAGCTTATAATCAATAAATGGTAATGAATAAAAGTAAAAGTTTAATGATGATAAAGCGCTGTCAGACTGATTACCACAGAGATCGTTATCCATATATACCTTACATAAGTCAGGTATATAGTAGGCGGCTTCGTAAAGAACATAATTTCCGACAGCATTTTTATTATTTATTCCGAATGTTAAAAATACTTAAAAAATATATTTTGAAATTTTCTTAAACGAAATATGTGTTAAGTGTGATTTCTCTGACTCGGAATCCTCATTTAATAAAGATGACTTCTCCGAAACAAGTGGATCGTCAAATGCAGTTGACATTAATAAACATGATGAAACAGCACAACGTAAGATAATAAATGAATAAAAGAAAATGCATAATATTTCTAAAATAAATTATTTAATTTAGTGATTAACTTCACTTAATTTATCTAATTCATCATTAGTCACCTTACCACACAGCAATATTGTATATTACCGACATCAGTCATGTACTAATTAAAAAAAGCCACCACATTAAATAATATATGCTCGTTAGTTTGATAACGCATCAATTATTTATTACATATTTTAAATGATTGTGGTGTTGGTTGAGGAATAAGGCTCAACACCTTATAACACAGCAATATTGTATATTATTGACATCAGTCATGTATTAATTAAAAAAGGCAATCACATTAAATAATATTTGCTCGCTAGTTTGATAACGCATCAATTATTTATTACATATTTTAAATGATTGTGGTGTTGGTTGAGGAATTAGGCTCAACACATTATAACACAGCAATATTGTATATTATCGACATCATTCATGTATTAATTAAAAAGGGCTATCACATTAAATAATATATATTCGCTAGTTTGATAACGCATCAATTATTTATTACATATTTTAAATGATTATGGTGTTGGTTGAGGAATAAGGCTCAACACCTTATAACACAGCAATATTGTATATTATCGACATCATTCATGTATTAATTAAAAAGGGCCATCACATTAAATAATATATGCTCGCTAGTTTGATAACGCATCAATTATTTATTACATATTTTAAATGATTGTGGTGTTGGTTGAGGAATAGGGCTCAACACCTTACAACACAGCAATATTGTATATTACCGACATCAGTCATGTATTAATTAAAAAGGGCCATCACATTAAATAATATATGCTCGCTAGTTTGATAACGCATCAATTATTTATTACATATTTTAAATGATTGTGGTGTTGGTTGAGGAATAGGGCTCAACACCTTACAACACAGCAATATTGTATGTTACCGACATCAGTCATGTATTAATTAAAAAAGGCCATCACATTAAATAATATATGCTCGCTAGTTTGATAACGCATCAATTATTTATTACATATTTTAAATCATTGTGGTGTTGGTTGATGAACAGGGCTCAAAACCTTACAACACAGCAATATTGTATATTATCGACATCATTCATGTATTAATTAAAAAAGGCCATCACATTAAATAATATATGCTCGCTAGTTTGATAACGCATCAATTATTTATTACATATTTTAAATGATCGTGGTGTTGTTTGATGAATAGGGCTCAAAACCTCACAACAGAGCAATATTGTATATTATCGACATCATTCATGTATTAATTAAAAAAGGCCATCACATTAAATAATATATGCTCGCTAGTTTGATAACGCATCAATTATTTATTACATATTTTAAATGATTGTGGTGTTGTTTGATGAATAGGGCTCAACACCTTATAACACAGCAATATTGTATATTACCGACATCAGTCATGTATTAATTAAAAAAGGCCACCACATTAAATAATATATGCTCGCTAGTTTGATAACGCATCAATTATTTATTACATATTTTAAATGATTGTGGTGTTGGTTGAGGAATAAGGCTCAACACCTTATAACACAGCAATATTGTATATTACCGACATCAGTCATGTATTAATTAAAAAAGGCCACCACATTAAATAATATATGCTCGCTAGTTTGATAACGCATCAATTATTTATTACATATTTTAAATGATTGTGGTGTTGGTTGAGAAATAAGGCTCAACACCTTATAACACAGCAATATTGTATATTATCGACATCAGTCATGTATTAATTAAAAAAGGCCATCACATTAAATAATATATGCTCGCTAGTTTGATAACGCATCAATTATTTATTACATATTTTAAATGATTGTGGTGTTGTGTTGAGGAATAGGGCTCAACACCTTACAACACAGCAATATTGTATATTATCGACATCAGTCATGTATTAATTAAAAAAGTCCATCACATTAAATAATATATGCTCGCTAGTTTGATCACGCATCAATTATTACATATAAATTACAGATATTTTAGCAGTCATCTTTCATTGTTTATATTTTATCAAAAACTATTTCTTTACAAAGTAGGAAACTTGTCCGGTTATAACAATGAAATCGTTGCACAATTAACAGATAATTGTGGTGGAGGAACGACTTTAAGTAACAATAATGAACTTCCACATTATAAATCAGCATACTATAACAATTGTACAGATTCAACGAGTATCGGATCCTCGAACAATGATGCCATTAACGATTTCCTTAAAAATCGATCTTCAAATTACTTAAATGAAATAAGTATTGTGACGGCAACAAAAAGAGAAGATAACAGCCAACTACAGCATCTACGAAAAGATTCGAAATGGAGCAGAGCATGTCGACTGCCAGTTAATGGAATGCTTCTTCGCACCCTGGGAGCATCGTCGCTATCGCAGTCGTCGTCCATTGTAGGAAACGGCGCTTCATCAAATCAATTAGTTGATAGCAATGATGACATCAGATATAAGATATCAGCTCCTGTTCACCTTATAACTGATAGCCGTATTGTAAAAAGCTCCACAATTCCAGTAAAACCAAGCACCTTACAACCAAATTCGCCTCCACCACCTCCACCACTGCCGAGCTTAGCCAGCCTGGGAGCAAAATTAACTTCAGCTGAAAGTTTGAGAAAGAATCGAAAGTTCGCGGATCTTTTATCGGCCACCGAAAGCAGATCAACCAAAATTAACAGTTGATGAAGTTCAATCGCGATGAACATTGCTTAAAAAGCTATGAAACTGCAAGTTTAAAAGAGAATTAAAGGTTTTGTTTAGATTTGTTTGTCTTTTTCGTACTTATGTTATATTAAATTTGTTGCGTTCTCAGAGGTTTTATTTGTTTTATTACTATAAATTTATCGTGACAGCAGGTAAACGTTAACAAGTGTGCGGTGAGTACTATCGATAGGCGAATTATAAACGAAATCACATTGCGTTTTAATAATTACTTTTTGTAAATTGTTATTGGCCACTGATAGTCTGTTACCTCAACACACAATATACTTTCTAATGATAAACTTTAACTGTTCAATCTGGTTATTAATATTATATAATAATAACCAGATTTATATAACTATATTGTTTGCCATATTAATATATTATTATGATTATTATATTAATAACCATTAGTTTAAAATTGCCAGAAAATGTAGAATTAGTTTAAATACCTTTTCCGGAATCAAGCCGAAATATTTCCGACAAGGGCGATGCTTATTTTCTGTCACAGCAAACGTACTTCGTCTTCATACAAACTGTGGTATTATTCGGCACTCTTAGACGCGATTTCACTGATCAAACTGCACGCGACTTTTCCGGCACCACCAGTAGCTGTAAAGATGATCGGTAAAAACTCGCATTTCTCCATTAATCTCACGCGCTCTGCATATTTCGCAACATTACGACTTTCGTGATACTCGAACGCACATTGTTGTGACTTATTACAATAAAACGGAGCATATGTGTTAAATATAGAAACGTCCACTAGGAACCGCTCCGATTGACATCCGTGAAAGCCGATAATTCTGACATTTTCTGACAATTTCAAAATTATAAAGTTATGTATGGGCCCATTTGTGGGAACGTTTTTTTCTGTAAATTATTGATAATAAATTATTGTATAAAATATAGTAATAACCATATTAATAACAGAAGATTTATTACCTCTCGAATTAGGCATAAAAATAATTATATAAAGTATAACAATAAGAAAAGATTTATTGACCACATTGCTACCGGTATTAGGCATAAAATAACCGTATACAATAGTCAAAAGATCATTACATGAATGTGCATAAATAAAGAAAACAAAGGATGTAATATTTAAATGAGTTTAGGTAGAAAAAAGTATCAAATCTTGATTGCATCAACAAATAAAATCGTAAAATGTAATCCGTCTAATTTAAAATCTGTTTATTTTGTCAGTTTGTAATAGAGGCATTTTTGAGAATACTGTACATGTGAATACGTGTTGAAGTTGATCTCATTTACAATTACACAGAAAGCATACACATGACTTTGAATTTTCGGGCATAGCAATACATACATAAAAGAATTTATCATGATACCAATAGATTGATGCTCTCCAAACTAAAGGCTTTTTGGTTTCACATGGGTATCTCTATTAAAACTGCTTACATACTGTGTTTGATAGAGTTGATATCCATTAAATGTATTAATTAATGATCGATATTAAAACTGTATATGATAGAGTTGTGGATCAAGAGTAGTTTTTTTTATATAAAAACCGTTCGGATTTGAAGAAAATGCGGGAGTATGCTCAAAATTTAATGCTTCGCATACATGAATTAAGCAAGGCCGTAAATTAGCAAGTGTGGCTACTACTGAGGAAGAGCATCTAGACGAAACATCGATAATTTTTTTTCACACAAATCCATAGGCACATGTCCAGCTGATTAAAATTAAAAGCGCTTCAATCTAGCAATAATACTGATAGAGCATATTAAATTATCGGGAGCAACATTACAAGTAACAAATTGCCCAACACATGACAAAGTTCCTAGGTGGTCAATCTTCAGCATGACGTGTCAATGCGAAACAAATTTTCTAAGCTTGGTCAATGCGCCTTGTTCTGCCACGATATTATGGAACATTACCACCCCATTCTTCGATCGAAGCTACACATGCACATGCTCCCATTCCCAACTACTTATCTTGTTGAAGCGGGATTTAGCAAGCTTTTATCGCGGTGGACAAAATATCGAAACCGCCTTAACATTGAGCGACGTGGAGACCTACGCATGAGCCTGTCAGCAATGAATGCAGATATGGCAAAACTTGCGTCAAAGCACCAATTTCAGGGATCGTATTGACTTGATATTATATGCTTTGGATAAATAGACATTTTTCTGTTCTTGTTAGTCTCTTAATTTGCATATTTGAATTTTATTATAATTTGTATAAGCGAAAATATTTTTTTACAAAAACGAAATTTGAGGGGCCACAGCTATCTAGCTTTATAAAAAGGGGGCCACGGCGAAAAAAGGTTGACGAATCCTGATCTAAACGAAACACCGATAATTTTTTCACACAAATCCATAGGCACCTGTCCAGCTGATGAAAATTAAAAGCGCTTCAATCTATCAATAATACCGATAGAACATATTAAATTATCGGGAGCAACATTACAAGTAACAACTTGCCACAACAAATGACAAAGTTCCTAAATTCATAGCACAAGAAGTTGCTATTGTTATCTTTGAAGATTTACGATATAAACGTTTAGTAAAGGACCATTTCGACGTAAGTAACAAATAAATAGCTAAAATGCTTAGACCGTCGCAGACTCTTAAGGATAGCTATAGGAAGATCGTGTACAGCAAACGAAAATGAAGTAGATCTCTATAACTATTGCAGAATTCTAAATTTTCGTTTCCAAATTTTAGCTTGTCGCAGCGACGGATTGTACCACCTATTCGAATTTCACAACTTTGGATTTATTAATGTTTACCATAATTTGTCGCAAAGCATAGAAAGTGCATTAAATGATGAGACGACAGATTTTTTGGATAATATCACGAGATCATCAGCGTTTTATAGAGCGCGTTTTATATCAAGTTCTAATTGAAATATAGTGCTAGGCAGATCAAGTTCAAAATACGAAAATAACAGTGGGCTCATGAATTTACGTATATAAATTAAAAATAATGATAAATAATAAAATAGTTAAATAGTAAATAAATATGTAATATCCTTTACTCTTGTGAACAACTTTTATTGCACCGTCACGCCAAGAATATGGAATTGGATGACCATTAAACAAAACGTTAAATAAGTTCGTCTAGTATTAACTGGACGCACTTATTAATAATAGGACTATAATATTAATAATATTTTAGCTGATCGCTAGTCTATATTTTATATAATTATTTAATTATCAATATAATTTAATTATATTGAGATGTTAAAGCAATGAAAATATCTCATTATATCAAATAGTAGAAATCATCTAAAATATAAAATATAGGCAAACAATTTAATTTATTTTAATTTTTATTAATTAATAAAAAATAATTAATTTTAATTAATTAAAATAATTAATTAATTTTAATTTACTTTTTGCAACATAATTATTATAATGTCTTAACCAAAATACTGAAATAATTAAATTTTTTATCAATAAAGTATTAATTTATTTTAATTCTCTAAATATAATTATTTTCTAATAATTTTTATTATTCTTGCTAACATTCACCATTTGAAATAACTGCTTCTCTTTATATATTTTGTATATTCATAATATTATTAAATAATCTAAAATCGTATAGAATCGATCCGGTTTCAACTATAAAGTCTGTTTTTAAAGAGCTAAAAGGTATATTATAAACTTTTAAGGAATTCGCCTATATTATATACAGCCCTATTCAATTTTATTGACCCTTTCTTTCAGTTTTATTGACTTTTTCTTTCAGTTTTATTGGCCCTTTTCAATTTTATTAAACTTTTTCAGTTTTATTGATCATTTCTTTTAGTTTTATCGACAATTTCTTTCAGTTTTATTGGCCCTTCAGTTTTATTGACCCTTTCTTTCAGATTTATTGACCCCGTTGAAATTTTTTTGATATATTTAAAAAAATACCCTTAAAATATGCATTTCCTTTTTTAATGGGGTCCATTGAGAAGGACCTTATTGCAAACAAAAAGGTGAGGTTACAATATTGTTCGTCGATGTTCAATATAAACGATGAACATTTGATATTCTTAGTTGATACTGGTTTTAATTTAAACTCATAAACAGAAGGCTTAGCTAATAGAGAGATACTTATATCACTTTACAAGAGGTATACCAACGGGGAGTTTTAGAATTTAGACACATTCAAATCAGCACCGGAGAAACGAAATGCTAAAAGTAAAGATTTCAATTTTGAAAAAAAAACATTATTGCTTGCAAAATAGGTTTAGATCCCTGTATAAGCCTTAAATCCATGTGATAAACTTAGTGAACATAGCTCTGGATGTGCTTATTCTCCATCAACAGCATAAATAATAATTAAAAAGATGGATTATACCAGGAAGACCTTAACATTGATTCCATAAATAGGAATAGTAATGCAAACAAGGAGGTGAGGTTACAATATGGTTCGTTGAAGCATAAACGATGAACAGTTGATATTCTTAGATGAGTTTTAATTTAAACTCATACAAGAGAATGAGATATTCACCTAAGAATACTAAATGTTACATAAATGTACCAAATTCCAAAGGTACAAACATATCAGTTTTTTCGTGTTTGAAGTCAAGGGTTGGACAAAGAGAAGGTTTAGCTAATAGAGATATGCTTCATCAATTGCCTGCACAATTGATGAAGCTATCATAAATAAAGATTTTAGAATAGTGGGTTACTTTGATAATATGCGCATATGGTTTTTATCATACATTTTCAATGGGGTCAATAAAACTGAAAGAAAGGGTCAATAAAACTGAAAATGGCTGTAATAATTTATTAATTATTTTTTAATAATTACTTTTAAACAATATTATTTAATGATACATTATTATAGAGTAGTATTTCTTTAGTGAAACAACAAAAGCAAGTTAAATATCGGTAATATTATTATAGAGAGATACTTATCAATACAATGATGAAGCTCTCAGAAATGGAGATTTTAGAATATTAGCTTACTTTGATCATATGCGCATATCGGTTGAAAAATTAATGGAATGTCTTGATTTTATTTAAAAATTAAATCTTTAAAAAATATTCTTTTTTAATTTATGGATTAAATGTTTTCATACATGTTCAATTGGGTCAATAAAACTGAAATAAAGGGTCAATAAAACTAAAAAAAGAGACAATAAAACTGAAAGAAAAGTTCAATAAAACTAAAAGAGAGACAGTAAAACTAAAAGAGAGACAGTAAAACTAAAAGAGAGACAGTAAAACTAAAAAGAGCTTTAGTTCAACTCTCTTAAATTTTATCGAACGTCATAAAAATTCATGTTGTGTCTTTCCGATTCATATTGTGTGATGAGGTAACAATAGTTATTAACTGCTCAATCTGGTCATTGATATAAAATTGTAAATCCTTATTTTAATCAGATTGCAAATCAATGGAAGAACTTTTGATTATATTTTATTAGTTCATTTTCTCGAAATGAGCTCAGCTTTCTATAGAATTTAATAAAGCTGTTGGCCATTAAAGATCAATCACACACCTAATGCATTATTAGTCACATTTGTACGACAGTCTGTAGTTTTACTCATTCAAGTAACCAGCTGTTCATGTAAAGTCTACCAGAAAAAAGGACAGAAGATATCCCAAATATCCTATATGTGTAGCTGAAATTAATGAAAAACATTGACTGATTTCAGATCACTGAGATTTGAAATGCTTCAATACATTTGACCTTTAAATCACATAACTTTAAGCCCGAACTTGCTGCGTCCTACAAACGTCTAGGACACACTATATTTGTGAATCAATAAACAAATATAAAGGAAAATGTATTTTAAATAATAAGAAGATTATATGATATTTATATCATATAATCTTACTGTTAACCAGAATTCGTTCCATTTTGGTAGTGGAAAAAGCAAAATTGTACTGATCAGAATTAGTTAAAGTTTTAATTACTTACGTTGGTGTTGTCTCATAGATATCAAAAGCGTAAAAATTGATGCAGTCATGAATCAATCCAGAGCAATTGTATGGTGTTATGTGCCTAAATAACCATGCTGCAACACTCGAAGTAGGACGTAATAATTATAGATGGAATTCAAATACCATGCATCTTACGGCGAGCGCAGAGGTCACATGCTATAATAACGGCGTCCTTGCGGCAACGACGATATTGTGCTTGCGACAACGACGATATTAATGGCAATAATCACGTTATTGATGGCGACAAAGACACTATCGATTGAAATGAAGACGATATCGATTGCAACAAGGACACTATCGATTGATATAAAGACGTTATCGATTGTTACATACACTCTATAGATTGCTATAGAGAAGATAAATTCCTAACAAAGACACTATCTTCTCAGCAAAGACGTTATCTTCTCAAATACGCTATTGATTGCAAGAAATGATTAAAACAATAAACAGAAAATATTAAAACTTGGCGCAAATTAAAATGAATAAAGATTCTAACCGGTTGAAAAGATAGCTTTGTAAGCTGTAAAATATATAAAAATGTATTTATAATATTTTTTACAGTAAATAATATTTACTGTAAAAAATCATAATTTTTTGATTATGTGATTTAACTACGTAGCTATGCGATTATTATTTAACTATTAGACTATTTTTAAAATATTTTTATCCGTAAAACATAAATCAGATATAAGCACGCTTGAGAACCTTGGAACCATAAGTTTATCGTGTTTTTTAAAATGTAATAAAATTTACTGAAAATTACAAAAATTACATTTGTAAACTTATTGTCTAATCGGGGATGATCAAGCTTGAGAACTTTGGATGACATATTTTCATCTTGTTCTGACATTAAATCTCGGACTAATTTAATTAAATTTTAAATGTTTGTGTATAATTAATGGGAATATTTATTTTGAACTTGAACAACGAGGCCATCAATATTAACATTTATATTATTCAAGGGCAAACGGATCTAGTGACATGATTAGGCGATCTGTATCAGCTTCAAATTCTAGCGGCGAGCCGGTGAAAATGCTCGGCAGACTGGATCTAGCTTGCGGTCCGCTGGTTGCCCAAAGATGACATAAATGCTAAAAATAGCAATATGACTCAACAGTGACATGTTTAGCAATGTATTATAATAAATGGGTGTATAAATATAAGTGAAATATAATGTTTATTGAAAAATAAAATACCAAAACTTGTTAGTTAAACTTCAATAAATAGAATTGAATATTCGATTAGTATACGAATCGCTTCTCTTGTATTTTTATATCCGCACGTTGCAGATGCATTAGTTATCTAGTGATGCTCGTTTGGGTGATGCTTGCCGTTTATTTGATAGCGACAACTAAATTGCAATAAAAATCAATCAGTGACAAAAACTGGAGACGGATCATGCCATTTGTGCTTTGAGGAGCTTTTGATCGTCAGTCGAGAACAATCCAGAAAGACTCGTCGAGAAAGGTATATTAATAATGCAATCAATAGACTGTGTGATTTCTTCTGATGCCGAGGATGTACAAAAATTGAACTAGACGTTTGTTTGCAATACTTTTTAAAATGTTACAACGTCAAGTAACCTGGTTTATGCAAGATATTTGGTGTAATTGAAAATGCTTAGTGAACTTGGATTGTAGTATGTAGAAATTGTAGGCGCATTGGTTAAATCCAGATTGAATTTGTTGGCACAGCGGTGTCAATAATATACATAATTGTTCATTTAGGGCAACGTACTCTGAAAGGATGCTTTTGGCTTCTTGCTAAAACAATTCAAGATACATTTGAAATTATTCAGTTAGCATTTTGTTACAATAATTTGTAATTAAATATTTTGTTACTTTATAAAAATTATTAAAAAATATTATTTTATATTATAATAAATTTCGTATTAATTTTATAATTTAAATTATAATAATTTATTTATTAATAAAAAATCAACATTGAAAAATTAATTAATTATAATTAATTAAAAATTAATTATATAAAATATTATTTTATTTCGAAAGCAAAATCCAGTGTACAGGAGAAAACTTATTTGATCCAAATTTAAACGAATTTAAAACCAACGAATAATTTAAATAATTATCCATTATAAACAATATATAATTTTAATTTATGTTGTCAAAAATTTATTTGTTACAAATAATTTGTAAAGAATTGAGAAAAAAATTAATAATAACATAATATAATATGATATTATGTTATGATATTATATTATTTAAAGTCGTTTCTGGTCAATTAGCTGTTAATTAAGAACTCTACCATCATAATTTTAAGCAATTTGCTGAATAGTATTTTATTGCAAGATTTTGCGAAATATTTTTTATCCTGTTTTGTGATTTAAAGTAAAGTTTTTTAACTTTTGCAATTTAGATCTATAGAATGTCATTTTAATTTAGACTTCAAATGAAATGAGACTATTTCATAATTTGTCTTGATTTTTGTGCAAAACAAAACAAAATAATTTATGCTTACATCACGTAATGAATCAATAAATAGAGCGCAATTAAAATTTAAATTAATTTAAATTATGTTCTATATATTCAAAATTATGTTTAAAGTATTTAATTAATAATTTTGTTAGTTTAATTTGCCGATATGGATAAATATACAGACATAGATGACCATGTGATGAATCAAAAATGATAATTTGCGTTTATTCGTATTTTTCGCAATCATTAAAATTTATCAAGTAAAACTAATATTTTTATCTTTAAGAATTCAAACTTTTTTAGTTCTAAAATTTTTACATAATGTAAAAATTTATATATTATGTGTCGCAAATTACTTTAAGATATAAAAATGAAATGTCAAAGAAGCGTAGCATTGACAGCAAATGTTAAAATTTAAGTTTTGGTAACTTTAGACCTCATTACGCGTCCTATTACGTTCGTAATCGAGTAGCTTGTCCATACGCTTATCAATTAATTTCTGTGGTTTCTTCATAAGATAGAGCAACATTCTCAGCGGACTGGAAATGGTTTTATCGATGTTTGTTTTCTCAAAAATAAAATACAAAAATATTGTGGATTGAAATTGAAGACTGTAAACACACCATACTGTTAATGTATACTTCAAAGGAATCTGTTTCTTTTGCGTAACTGAGATTATTACTTTTCGTGAGATTAGTAAAAGGCATTAAGGATAGTATATCGGTATAGCGATTGATCATACTCTAAATAATAATGTAGGCTTTTAATATTTTATGGTTTCGTAATTTTGTAAAAAAACTATATATTTTTTAAATTCTTTAACCCGTTATCATGATTTTTACAAATCTTTTATGGTTTTGTAGAATTATAATCTTTCAAGAATTATAATAACAATTTTTATTATAAATATTTTATGGAGAACAATTTAATCTTAAATTCATTATTATTAATGAATTATATCAATTTATTTTTTTTATATTTATTTTTTATATCAAAAATTTGATGTTTATTATTACAAAATTTTCTTTATAAAAGAAAAATAAAAATTTTTATAAAAATAACAGAAATTATAAGTTAATTTAAAATTTGCAATGTTTATATAGATATATTTATGAAATTAATTGTGCTGGTTTTTTTAATTTTGTTCAGTTTATAAATAAACAAATTATTTTTCAGAAATAATAATTCATAACTAATTGACCAACAAATTTGGTCAACAAATTCAATGTTTGATTTCATTTTCAATTATTTTTGTTACAAATTAAAAGCGAACATTAAATAGCAACAACATTTAGTATGGGTTTGGTCTTTAAATGCAGTTTTAACTTCGACGATTAAGTGAAGGAATTGTCGCATATCTAGCAAACAAATGACTTATGGTTTACGTGCATTATAATGTGATTAAATGGTCATCTCTTGATTTAAAAGCAGCAAAACAGGGAGTGCACGGATAAGGTCTTTCTTTAATATGGCTTCGTATGTGATCCTGTAGATTACTGGGCGCAATGTAAGGGAAACCTTATCCCTAGATCCAAATATATATTTAAATGAATTTAAATCCTACAAATAATTTTAATAATTGACTATTTTAATAATATATTTTGGTTTTATAATCATGAACTAGTCATCAGTCATTTGTTATAACATCAGCACAACAATCAGCGATGTTACGCTTAGGATTTATCTCGTCTTTGCGGAAATACAAATATCCTTTCATTATTTTTTAGATTTATTAATCTTAGATTAAAAATTAATTCGTCGTTAAGACGAATTTATAAATTATCAGATTAATAAAGAGATGGAGACTTATAAGTCTAGATATGTTATCTAGACATTTATCTATAGCTCAGAAGAATAATAACTAAAAATAAATAATTGTATCTTTGCACAAGTACATAATCAAAAACAAACACTTATGCTGATTCACTTTTATAAATTTGGAATTCTAGAACAGAATCAATAAAACACCAAATCTATTTTTATCATTCGCTAGCTGAAACAAAACATAACCAGAAATACATCCATCAACAGAAATTCAATCATCTGAGTCGTGTGTTTCTGATGTAGCACTGGCGAATTTGGAGTCGGATTTGTTAATGCGGCTATGAAATTTCAATTTAAATATTTAATTGGAATCACAGGAAAGACTCATATTTACAGGATAATTTGTAATCATGAAAAAAATAAGAAACGAATTTTTTAATTTACAGTCAATAATAAAATTTATAAATCTGCAGTCTATCGCCATACAAAATAAAAGAACATCAAATAAAAATCGAAACATACTTGTAGAGATTTCATATACTTTGAAACAGATATTGTAAATATCATTATTTTTTCTTTAATTTCCTTAAATTGCAGTTCGAGTTCCTCGAAACGTCGGTCAATCTACAGGTTAAGGACACATTTTAAATTTGAAAACAAAAGACTATACAAACCAACAGTTGTGAACCGTTTATCCTAACAATTACTTTTTGAATTGCGCGATTGGTAACCTTATCAATTGATTTAAAATTAAATGAATACAATTTTTCAAAAAATGATCGTTCTTCTTTTGTTAGGTATTTGAAAACTGAAAGAATAAAACGTTATTTAAACCAACTACGAAAATCAAAAAGTTATAATTTAAAGTATTAATATTTTGAATTTAATTTTTTTATTTAATATTTTAAATTTGCTATGTAATATTAAATACAATAATTGATTATATATTAATACATAATATAATACATTATTATGTATTATATATTAATACATAATAGGTATAAAATAGGTATATGAATTAAATAGGTATAAATCCAACACTATTATAGAAATAATATATAATATATGCACTATATATTATTTAGATATACTATTTATATAAAAAATATAAATTTACTTGACATTTTGCTTTGAAGTTCAGATGTAAATAACAAATGATGATAGAAAAGATTAAAATATCATTTTATCCTCGAAAAGATTAAAATATCATTTTATCCTCCTACAGTATTAGGAGGATATAGTCCTCCTAATACATCTTTCCATTTAAAATGTAATAGCATTTTAAAATCTTAAATTTTAATTTGTTTTCTAAAATCCTAACTTTTTCTTGAATTAAATAAAAAAACGTTTTTCTAAATTATTATAAAATTCGATAAATTACAAAAAATTAAATGTTGGCCATATTAAATTTGAATTAAATTTGTAACTTAGTGATTCAAATTATACGAGGACTATATTATTCTATAGTCCTCGTTTACAGTATAGTTATAGTTTACCGTAAATATCGTTTTGGATGTTATTTTTGTAAGTAATATTATTGTACTAACCAAGAATTGTTTAACCATTTTATAATATGCTCATTGTATCTGATTGACCAGATATCTGATTTCTGATATTTAATTGACGGTCTGATTGAAAAAGTCAAATTAACAATCAGTTTGAAAATATGTGTGACGATTACATTAAATCAAACTGAAATCTCACAACATGGTTTGTAAATATGGAATTAAATTAATATAATTTAATTAATATAATATAACAAAATTATATTATTATATTATTAAATTAATATAATATATAATCTTAATATAATACAATATTTAATTAATATATTCCATGTAATTACTATGCACTTTGAATTTAATTAATTTTAATGTAACTTTTAATTTGCGCCTATTGCTATCCACAAAAATGTGGATATCCGTAAAAATGTTGTAAATACTAAACTTTAAGATGTAATTGTAATTTAGCAACTTAGTAACCAGCTGATTAATAAATTTCCAATTTTTCAACTTTAAAAAATCGTTTTATCTCCGAAAATGTGTATTCTCTGCTTATAAGACGTCAAATGTCTGAATATGTAAAACTTAAATTTCAATATTATTTTCATTCTCCTACATCTATTTTGCGGGTTGCTACATTAAAAAGATTATATATAATAGTTTCAAAATTTGACAAAGATAATATGTAAAATTAAAAGAGGAGTCTCATTTCTAATGAGACTAGTGATAAAATGTCATCATCAGTGACATATATATTATCTGGATAAATTTAGTTAATTTATATATTTACCAATATGATTGCGAGCTCGAAGCTCATCAATGGACTGAACAAAATCTTTCATTAGCTCATTAACTTCTTTGTAAATCTTATAATCATCGTTGCTATCGTCAGAACATTGAAGCTAAAAAGTTGAAAATAAAATTGGACGAAAACTATGCATATAGAATATACTTTACATAAACGATTTAATAAAATTGGATATTGCATAAGTCGTTGGATAGGATAGGTGAACAATAATTCTAGATTTTTGAACTTTGTTTCGTGCTTGATTTGCTCATAGCTGATTTCCAATTCTGATCGAACGTCACTGGCTAACTTTCCGAATACAACAGTAAGTTTATCGTACTTAAAAACGTATTCGCTGTAAACGTCAGAAAATTCATTCCAATTTTGATGAAGAAATTCACCAATAGACATGGATTCAATCTGCACATAATAGCAAAATTTCGAACTGAATCTGGACACACTTTCCAATGTTGTGAATATACATCTGTATTCATCTTCAGACAGCTAAGATTACAATTTATATAATTTAAAATAGCATTTTAAAATCTCAAATTTTAATTTGTTTTCTAAAATTCTAACTTTTTCTTGAATTAAATTGAAAATTTTTCTTAAATTATTAAAAAATTCGATACATTACAAAAAATTAAATGTTAGCCATAGAAAATTTGAATTAGATTTGTAACTTAGTGATTCAGATTTAAATACTTTGAAAAAGATAAATAATTATCAAATAATTCGAAAAAAATCAACTAAATAAAAAAATACTTACATTGTAATTTGCTATTAAACTACATTTTTTCAACTAAAAAATATAAAAAATTGCAACTATAAAAAATACTGACATTGTAATTTGTTCTTAAAATGATATTTATCTACTGATATACAATTTAACTGGTTAACTGGTGTTTACTTGTCAAATATGTCAAATTCAAGATTATTATAACTTAATAAATTAAATATTACTTTAATAATTCAATTTATAAATAATGATTTTATAGTCAATAAATCATCGTAGACGCAATCATCTACTATTAATATATTATGTGATAATATGAAATAGTAAGAAGAATATTAAGGAAGAGACATCACCATATTAAAATCAAGATTAAAGCAGGTGGAATAGATGTCAATGTCATAGACAAACGCTTGAACAATCAAGTTTCATAAAATATTATTGTTTTTGAACATTGTGATAAAAACGAAAGCAGGAAGTACACAAATAGATTGGCATGTTTTATACATATATGATTTCAGACGTCAGTAATGCGTATAATATATAAATGAAAACGAAGTGAAGTAATACGCCAGCATCTGTTTTATTAATTTTAACATTTTGATAGTTTTTGTATATTTTGCTTTTGTCCTAGAAAGCTCAGGCAATTCGTTAGTAATAACTAACCGAATCTTACTTGACGCTCAAAGGTCCTTAAATCAATTATAAGTCACTATGAGTCTAAGAAAAATATAAATTTAATTCTAATAGGTACATATAGGTATAGATAAAAGACAATAAAATAGATGTCTTTACAGACAAAAACATCATTAGATATTGATGTAATAACGCATCAAAAATAGCATTAACGATAAAAAGCAGATGACATTTGATTTTTGAATATTTTCGACATGTCGGTCATATTTTTTGTTATCAAAAACTGGAGTAATATGAATCGTATTTGTTTCAAGCAATCATTACAATATACGCGTTCATTAAGATAATAAGCATTGGATGGGTATGTTGACAATATTATTTTCGGTATCAGCTGTTTCATTATGAAAAATCCATTTCAATTAATAAATTTATACACTCCAATAAAAAATATGTTTTTACATTGAAAAATTATGTTTAACAAAACTTTCGTTTAACCAGACTTAATATTAAGGTGATATACTATCACCTTAATATAGTGATAGTATATATTACGGTGATAATATAATATCTACTATCACCATAATTAATTAGAAATACAGATGTCAATAATTTGTAGAATCCAAATACTTATACTTTCGAAAAAAGTATAAAACGATATTTTATCTTTTATTTTTTCATTATTTTTAATAATGAATAACTTTTTTAATATCATAGTATTATAACCTGATCAATATCTCAAAGCTAAATAAAATTATTTACATTTTATAATTTGAAAAATATCAAACAGCCAGAAATATATGGCGATTTTATTATTTTAGTCAGATCACATTATTCATAGCAACGACGACGTTATTAATAACAAAAACACAGTTTAAATGGCATTTGATCAATTTAAAACGTATTAGATCCATTTTGCAACGATGACGTTATTCATGACAACATTAGCATTTGCAACAAGGACTTCTTTGATTACGAATTCTTAAAAACGTATTAATATTATAAAGAGGTTGCATACAACATTTTATAGCATCAGATTTAAAGCATTAAAGTATAAAGAACGATATTTTTAACTGTAACGTCACAGATTTTGCTAACCTTGTTTCAATGTCTTACTGTTTCTTCACACATTATAAAGTTTTAATTTAAAAATTTTAAAATTTTTGCACAATTTAATTAATATAAATTATCTTACATTGAAAAATATAAACTTCAATATGTTTTGGAAAATATACATACAAAATGCATATTTCGTTGGGCCACACGCTCCATAACCAAATTCAAACACTTGCTGTACTGTCCTTCACTTCTTAAAATTTCTTCAACGACATGAGATTCCATTTGTATCGAATGTATTTTGGTCAGCTCTTGACGAACACTTGACGATACAAATTACAATGAGCTGACATTAATTTTCTTACACACGATTGTTGATCGTAAATGAATTCATTGTACGTTATCAACGATTTCTCAATGTACCGCTTTATATCGTCACCGTTGGAATCATCACAATTTGTAGCCATTTCTATCATAAAAAGTTAATTATATTTATTTGCAAAAACTGATACATTGCGGGATACCTATTAGATTTTGTAAATGAGACTCTAAGTAGGATATTCGTTGCTTTACATTTTGTATTGATACTGTATCTTCTTCAAGATCGTCAATAGCAAGCAATGCAGTTTGGGTTCGATTCAGTAGCTATAAATTCGATTTGGTTTTAATCGCATCGTTATTATCTAATTTATGCATATTCTTTTCCATTAACATGATTATTTAATAATTTACATTTTCTAACTCAAACAAACGCCAATTGTCACAATTGACAAAAATCACAACGGGAAACTTTGTGAAGTCAACTTTGCACAATAGATTGCTGCTTGAAAAATTTTTCTAAAAGCTTCCTCTTTTTCTTACTGTAATGACCAAATTAAAATCATTTTAGTTTAATAAACTCTGGCACATATCTTCTACAAACAGAATCAAATGTTTATAGATTAAATGTTACGTGAGTAACATTTAATCTATAAAAGTCAATTCAAGAATTTATATTTTATAGATTTGATTTAATTCAATTCCCGTTACAAAAATTAAAACAAAAACATAACTTTAATGTTAACGTACTTGGTCTATTTAGCTATTATACCACATTCTTTTAAGACACTCGTTAATTCAATTCCCGTTACAAAAATTAAAACAAAAACATAACTTTAATGTTAACGTACTTGGTCTATTTAGCTATTATACCACATTCTTTTAAGACACTCGTTAATTCAATTTTCGTTACAAAAATTAAAACAAAAACATAACTTTAATGTTAACGTACTTGGTCTATTTAGCTATTATACCACATTCTTTTAAGACACTCGTTAATTCAATTTCCGTTACAAAAATTAAAACAAAAACATAACTTTAATGTTAACGTACTTGGTCTATTTAGCTATTATACCACATTCTTTTAAGACACTCGTTAATTCAATTCCCGTTACAAAAATTAAAACAAAAACATAACTTTAATGTTAACGTACTTGGTCTATTTAGCTATTATACCACATTCTTTTAAGACACTCGTTAATTCAATTCCCGTTACAAAAATTAAAACAAAAACATAACTTTAATGTTAACGTACTTGGTCTATTTAGCTATTATACCACATTCTTTTAAGACACTCGTTAACAATTTCCGTTACAAAAATTAAAACAAAAACATAACTTTAATGTTAACGTACTTGGTCTATTTAGCCATTACATCCCATTCTTTTAAGACACTCTTTTTGTGTCACGAATTTTTTCATTTTCCTAATTAGTTTAAGAATAAACTAATTTCACATCTTTAAACTTTTGTGCCCTATTTTTGAAATTTTTACAATAAAACTAATTACGAACCAAAAAAATATAAATCAATATTGATATTAATATTGATAAAATATTAATATTTATATAAAATAATAGAAAGTGAAGTCTCGAGATATCCCACAAGCTAAATTTTATTTATATTTCGTACATTCCTATGTGTTCATTCTAATGGAATTAGAAAATTAGGTTACAATATTTATTAATTATATTATTCACAGCGAAATATTAGTTGTCTAATTACATTGTTTATATCATCTAATTGATCTCTTACATTAAAAATGTTTTGTACGAATAATTGAGTATATAACTAAATGATTATGTAATTAGAATTAAATAATAATGTCAATAAATTTTAACTAACCATAAGTTTTTCTTGACATTTTTTGATTTCATCTAGCATTCCGTCGTTGGAATTGTGAATAGACTCGGAAGAATCAAACCTGATAAGGTCTTCATTGTTTTCAACTGGATTAGGTAATACTTCATGTCCGTTCGAATTAGTCATTGAGCCTAATTCACCATAAAAGGATCCGTTCCCTGAATAATTATTATATCCACGACAAAATACAATTTAAATCACAACTTTTGTCGACTAAAAATTTAAAGTATTTGGTTTTCATTTGAATTACATTTTAGTAATCGGTCACATCAAATATTTCTATCTTTAAAAATATAAATTAATTATTGCCAGAACATATCTAGAATTGATATTGGTTTAAATACGAGTATTCGTTACTTTTTACTTCATATATGATTGTAATATATCATAATATTTAAGTTTCAATATATGCCCAAAACTAGCATTCAACGAGCAATTCCTATTTCTGAAAAATATCCCAAATTTTGAGAAAAATGTCAAAGTAAAAATATACAATTTCGGTTGAATCTTCAGCCATCATCAAATACATTGATACATTTAAGCCTTAAAAATATAAAATTATACCCCGAAGATATGAACTGTTAACCTACAGTTCATACAGTATTAATTTGTTTGTTACACAAATAATTGCATCGTTTATTTTAAAATAAAATAAGTCTCACTTCAATGCCACAATTAACAATTTTTTTTAGAAAATTTTCAATAATATTATAATTATTATAATAATGTCATTACTCTAATGCCATAATTATATATTAATATATAATTAATTATTAATATATCAACCATGCTATATAATACCATGGTTGATATTAATATATTAATATTAATAGTTGGTATTAATATTAATAGATAGTAGCACGGTTAGATTCAACCGTTCGTTTCACGTCTGTTCAAATTCATTATATGAATGAATAGCAGGTCCCCTGCTTTTATCTCTTCTGCTTGGCGATCTCTCTTCGTTTATCAAACCTTACTCCTTTTACGTCATGCAATGCGACGATGACATCCTCATCTATGATCGTACACCCGCACATCGCATACACGATATCAGCATTTCTGCCTCAAACTGTCTTTCTTCTATCTACAAACGTCTCTCCCATGTTTATCTTGTTCTAAACCCCGACAAGTCTAAAATAATGTGGATCCTCACCCGTAAACCAAACATATCTCCTCCCATTGTATTTTTTGCCTCATCGATCATCCCATAGTCCACATTCAGACTTAGGCATCCATTTCAATGATCACCATTCCCTTAAACCTTTCGTCCGCGACAAGGTCCGCTCGTCTAACTTAATTATCCGTGACATCCGCCGTATCCGCCCCCTTATCGACTTCCGTTCTTGTATGTCTAGTCTTTCATCGCTTCTTTTTCCCAAAATCGATTACTGCCTCAGCCTTTTCGCCAATTCTCCAAAAACCATTATCATACCCCTACAACGAATAATCAACTCCGCCGTTTGAGTGCTCTTTCGTCTCCGTCGCTTCGAACACACATCCTGCCCAACTCTACTGGCCCCAATTTATATCCGTATCCAACTTCTGCTTCTTCTCGTCACATCGCTTTCGGCTCCTATCATTCAACAACCTCCCTATCTTAGAGTATACTCGCCCCACCTCTCTATCACTGCGTTCCCGTCATACCCTCTTACTCCACGTTCCCAATTACTCCAACAACTACGGTCTCCGATCCTTCCTCATCGCCTCCACACTCGCCTGGAATCAGCTCCCACTCAACGTCTGCCGCGCTTCCTCAGATATTGCATTCAAATACCGCCTCCGTACTCACCTCCTCGACACATGATTTAGATTTTTTTGTTGTTGTGGTCATGTAAGCGTGTGCCGGCACGCATTTTCCACGTCAAAATAAACCTTTTTTAATTAACTATTTTTGCTATAAAATTGTCAATTTATAAAAAATGATATTTTTCAATTTATGTTGATAAAATTGTGATAAAATCGTATCAGATGTAGATGTTTTATATAATTATTTAATTTCAAATAATTTACACACTTTCTCGGTCCTCTCCATCGTCACTAGGTTCAGCAATGGGTGATGCTGTGCATTCTGAAATTGATTGATAAATTGAATCATCTAAATCAGAATTGTTAAAATAAGCAAATAAGCAAACTTCTTAACTTGTTTGTTGAGTCTGGAATTCACTTGTATTTTGTTTATGTAGGTTTTCTTGATTTGGCGATAAGCTGCCTAGAATTGAAATCAATAAGCACACAAAAGCCTAGTGTTTGATTTCAAACCGTAAACGTTTGTGTCGCCAGGTTTCCAATTCCATAGGATATCTATACAACTTGACGGGAACCACCCGGATTTGTCACATATTTTACCGAATAGCCATTCATTTTCTTGTTTCCTTATTTGAACGATTTCTCCATGCATTAGCGATAGCATATTGCTTTGGTTATTCCCCGAACTATATTCACGTACAACGATTCCGTAAAGAACGTTATTTAAAGGTAGAACTTCCGTATCCATTACAGAATAGAATCTAATTCACCAAGAGATTTACACTACATTTTATAATCTAGGCTTTCATCTGAGAAAATGTTTATAAATTAGACTTTGAAATTAAAAAGTCTACCGTTTTTACATACCAATTAGGATGTGGAAACCTAAATATTTTTGATTGATTACTTATCAATTCAGGCGAGAGTATACGAAATATAAAATTACCCAAAAATGGATAAACCAAACGTGATTGTAATGATGGTGGTAACTGATTGGGCTCGTTGGTAATGTCAATAATTATTAATATTTAATTAATAATTTCAACTATATGATTGATATATTTTATAATTATAAATCAAGTGTTCATTCATTTATAAATAATTAGAATTAGTTTGTATAGAGTGAAGAAGAAAAGATTAAAAATTTTCGAAATCTGATAGTTGCATCATCAAACATTTAAAGATACCCTAGATAATGTCCAATATCTGTGTAATAATTACGTGATAATTATAATAAAATTAATAAATTCAATTATATATAACTAACTATAAATAAAGATATATTATATTATTTATGATAATAAATGATATAAATTATATGATAAAATATTTCATTATTTATAAATTTAGAAAATCCAAGTTATAGAAATTAGAATTCATATTTATTTATAATAAATATTAATTTATTTATAATACATTGGAATAATATATTGAATTATTATTAAATTTATAAATTCCAATTTATGTTTATTAAAGTTAATATTTATATTATTAGAGTTAATACAGAATTCTATAAAATGCACTTTTCAATTATATGATTAATTGATATTATACAATATCGATTATATAATTGATATTATAATCAATAGATTATATAATTGATATTATTATATAATATCGATTTAATTGCAAAATGTCGATTAAAAGAATCAGTGACTCGAAATAAAACTAATCATTGCCAACTTTATTGTCGATATCAACCTCATTTTAAAACTAACTTCAAATTATGATGCAAATTAAGTAAAATATTCACTGTATATTACTCTTTTATTTCTTTCTAAATATTAAAAAATATATTCATCAATACGAAATTTCAAGCAATACATAATTAAAGCTAGCCATTTTTATCGATTTGTGATTGCTTATAACACAAGGATTCACAACTATTCCCGTTAAAAATAAATGTATTGATATAATATTAAGATATTGTTGCATCGAAAATGAAAGGCAAGTAAGATATGAAATTCGAATCATACTGTGTTAAATATAACGCGTTTTACGAATACGTTATCTAGAATAGTTCAATTAGGGCCCTAGTAACGCAATAATTTTGATATCTTCTTTAGATGTAAATTAATCGGTAAGCATTTACCAAGGTCAAATTTATCAAATGATATTATCAATGGAAATATTCAAAATGAAAAATATACTTGAAAATATAATTCTGGCAAGTAGACAGTAAATCACAGTTTATTGAACATTTGGATCAAATATCAGTATAGGCTCTTTAGGCAGTGCTTACTAGAATGCACACCATTCGTTAGATGGAGTCAGAGCGACCAGGTCAAATGTAAACGGAAAAATTTTATATCTCGGGGGTAATTTAATTGATCTGTACAAAACTCGACTGTTATTTTTATGCACAGAATAACAGATGATATACAATGTATTAGAATAAAGATCGATGTTCATCATTAGAAACTATTATGTCATCAGGTTTCTGTTCTACAGGGCATCAAATATCAGGAACTACTATGGTTTTAAAACATTAGTTCTTAACATCATTCAAAAAATTTGTACAGACATGATTTCTGTCATGTTTTTGAAAATCATTTTCTTCACATTCTTCCGTATCAAAGAATTAATTTTTCCTATTATTTTCTAATACCGATAATTATTGTCAAAATGGATCTTGTGTAAAGAAAAATGTCTGCTAGAATCTTAAAATTTTGGACATTTCAAAAATGCTAAAGTAAATATATACCTTATGATATCGAATTTTGGGTAAATTCCAATTTAAAATACTTTTTCATCATGAAATGTGAATTGCGATAGAACCGTTTATAAAAATCATAGCGAACTAAAACTTTGACAGGTTATATAACTTGTACCTCATATACCTTAACAATTTTAGCCTATTAATGTTTATCTTGACAAAGTTATGACCTCCTCAATGTTTTTGCAAACAAAAGTTTTTTCTAATACTAAAATTTCTCAAGTCTTTTAGTCTTCTCAATTTTGAGATTTCTTCTTTTTCATTAAGTTAAAAATTGGTATTGAAAGCTATTAAACTTTGCGATAAAACATTTACCTATTTACAAAATTAGATAAGTAATTACCACGTCAGATTGTTGATTGACATGGAAGAAATTTGACACATCAGGAACGCTTTCTTGCGTTCGTAAAATCTATCGGCAATGAACAAGGTAAAACTCTATCGATAATGAACTTAGTGAATGAACAAATCGAGTTCCCTTCTGTTGCGAAAGAGATTAACCGGATATGATAAAGTAAACGCAGTTAACATGATATTGGCATTGACCTCACTACGCGAAATTTAGACACGTCAAGCGATGTTGTTAATAGCTCTTGTAATTTCCACCTATAGCTCAAACTGAAATAACAGTCAAACAGGAATAACAAACCGAAAGGCAAAATAAGGAAAAGTGCATAACAGAAAAATGCAAGTCAAAGTGCGGGAAATGCAAATGATTGGGGAAACTCAAATAAAAAATCAGTGAACTAGTCGCTTAAACAAAGACATTTACAAAACATAGTATCATTTTTGTAGTTTAATGAACACTTTTCCAAAGAGGGAATAACTGCTAATTTTATTTGAAAAAAAATAGACTGAACAGATCAATTAATAAATCCATCGAAGAAATAATTGATCAAGTAAAATGTGCTGTAATAGGAACATTGGATGTAGCATGGTCATCCTACCCAGCAGAGAAAAATAATTTTATTTACTTATAATATTATTATAGGAAATAACTGCTAATTTTATTTGAAAAAAAATAGACTAAACAGGTGACATAAATCCATCGAAGAAATAATTGATCAAGTAAAATGTGCTGTAATAGGAACATTGGATGTAGCATGGTCATCCTACCCAGCAGAGAAAAATAATTTTATTTACTTATAATATTATTATAGGAAATAACTGCTAATTTTATTTGAAAAAAAATAGACTAAACAGGTGACATTTCTTTTATCGTAACGACACGTAAATAAATTAAAATTGAAATTACCTCAAATTGATGAAATTAAAAGTCAACAAATGTTGTTTAAATAGATATAAATATATTACCTGTGATAATCGATAAAATGGGAAGAAGAATTGGAATTTCACTTCTCATATTGTGGAATTATAAGTATTATTGCAACCGATTTTTGTAAAAATAATCGATAAGTTCGACAAATAAGCAAACTTAAATATTATTTTAATGGCCTTATCATATGTACAAATTATACGTTATTAATTCGAATTGGTAATTCACATATTTATCACATATCATTTTTTGGCCACCAGTCTTTCGGCATGTGAAGATAAAGTATAAGCTACAACGGATAAAAATACAATAATTCACAAAGTAAGGTAGCTAAAGTTTATGGGGATAAGATTTTAACGATAGGTTTAACTTTCGACTAACTCAATAAAATGTAAGCTGATGTCTCCTAATACTAGGGTTTCATGACAGAATTTACAGATACAAACATTTGCTCGGATATAGCTTTTTACATATTTACGTAAAGACGGTTATGATATCCGTGTATTGACACTCTGACTACTAAAGATCTACGTTTTGAATTTGGTAGAGTCCAGTTGTATATCATTGAGGGAGAGTTCAGAAAATAATATTCGAATTTGTTTATAAAATTATATTCTTAGATAAGATACGAAGAAATAAGTCTGCTCTGTACGTCATAAAATTTAAGACAAAATAGCGCAAATGGTATATTAAAATTAAATAAAATGTGAAATATTTATTTAGCATAAATAAAAAAATTATATTAATAAATTTATTGAATAATAAATTTAATAATATTTTATATAGTAATTATTTGACATAATAATTAAAATTAGGGTTAAAATATACGTCTTCGTTTTTAAAATTATCAACCTTCTAAAATCTGTCGGACTAAAATCGTTCAGTTATTACTACATTGGACGTTAATGTACAAGGTAATTCTCTGGAAGCACAATGTAACTAGAAATTTTATTTTTCAAAATTATAGAAATAAAATTATTATACATAACTTTATAGTGCATAAATCGATACGTACAAGTTGGTAGCGCATTGTAAGCAATGTACTCATAATCAAAAAATCATTTTTAAAACATTATATTAATAGGATGTATGTTACATGCAATCCAATTGTACATGGGAACAAATCGCGATAATTTGGAGCAATCATTATTGCCGTCAAAGTGAGCAGCTAGTGTTTTATCCAGAAGACACCCTAGTTGGATTCTGACCGTTGCTGCGGCTGTCCAGGATCGCTTTGCTGAAATTAGAATTTGACTGGTGAACAAGTGATACATTCCATCGGAAACTGGTCCACTTTGAGAATGCAGATAGTAAATGCGTATACGTCCATTAGGCAAAGCTACCTGGGCATAAAGGTCTACTCTAGTTTTGCACTTTAGCTTTACACGTAAAACAATAGGACAAACAAGTCCGGCGGCAAATTTAAACTCTTTTGCACTAAGCTCAACATGTAGAATTTGCCTTTCACAAATGTTGCTTTGTTATCCAATTGTACATGGGAACAAATCGCGATAATTTGGAGCAATCATTATTGCCGTCAAAGTGAGCAGCTAGTGTTTTATCCAGAAGACACCCTAGTTGGATTCTGACCGTTGCTGCGGCTGTCCAGGATCGCTTTGCTGAAATTAGAATTTGACTGGTGAACAAGTGATACATTCCATCGGAAACTGGTCCACTTTGAGAATGCAGATAGTAAATGCGTATACGTCCATTAGGCAAAGCTACCTGGGCATAAAGGTCTACTCTAGTTTTGCACTTTAGCTTTACACGTAAAACAATAGGACAAACAAGTCCGGCGGCAAATTTAAACTCTTTTGCACTAAGCTCAACATGTAGAATTTGCCTTTCACAAATGTTGCTTTGTTCGCAAGGTAAGAATATAAACGGAGGCAGTTTCTTATTAGCCTGCAGTATAGATTTTATTAACAAAATTAGATTTGGTATTCCGTCAATATTTTCAAAAGAAGCGAGAAGCTTGTAGGCGATGTCCTTAAAATACTTAAAATGATATGCTTTCTGATAAGCGTAAGCACGAAGTTCTGCTTGTTGTTTATAGAAACGGGCAACATCGTGAAGACTGGTATCTTCGAAAGACTTCAAAGTTTGGGCGCAGTTCATAAGTTTTTCATAGGATTGGCTTTCGTCAGCAATTTTACACAAGTCAAGAGTTTCTTCTAAAATTTGTCGATAATAGTTTTGGCGGTCGGTTTGGTGCTCATCCGCCAATGAACTCCTAATTGGACTCGGAAGTAGATTGCGATCAAGAACGCGAATGGCCTGGATATGCTTCGCTAGAAAAGGTATTTTGTAAGGGCTCTGATAGGTAGCATCACTGCTGAATAAACCGTTAACTATAAATAACAGTAAAGTCATATAAAAAGGATCTTCTACATCAGGCTCCGTAATTGTCATATATGTTCGCGCTCCCAGCAATTCTCCGTGCAGTAATACAGCCAACTGTTCATGATGTCTACCTAATTCAGAAGCACATTCCCAAATTAGTATCTTGTCTTCGGGGTATCTAAAATTATAGCTATCATTATTTAATGCATTTAAACTAAATATTTTGCAATTTAAAAATAACGTATTATAATTTTTTTTAAATAATTAACTGCAGAAATTAAATGCGTTCCCGTCAAAATATTGGACTATTCTAATTTCAGTGCTAGAATAATATCTTATTATAACAAAGATAAATATTGTATTGATTACTTCACTAAAGCCAAATATTTGCACTATAAATTAATTTAAAAATATAAATATCTTAATTTTAGAAAGAATTTGTATAACACAATATTTTCTATGGATGGATTAACAGTATGCCGTGATTTTGAATAAAGATTAAATGTCATCAGGATAAACAGCTATATTATCATGTTTCGAAGGTTTTCCTCAATCCCACATAGTAGCGGGGCCAAATACATGCATCGATGTATCATCTATGATGTAATTTTGTTATCCCGAGTTGTCAAATATATGCTAGTTATGTATTAATAGGACTAATAAATGCAACTAAACTTTCCTCTGCTGTCATTATTAGAGATTAACAGTATGCCGTGATTTTGAATAAAGATTAAATGTCATCAGGATAAACAGCTATATTATCATGTTTCGAAGGTTTTCCTCAATCCCACATAGTAGCGGGGCCAAATACATGCATCGATGTATCATCTATGATGTAATTTTGTTATCCCGAGTTGTCAATGCTAGTTATGTATTAATAGGACTAATAAATGCAACTAAAATTTCCTCTGCTGTCATTATTAGAGTTGATTAGTATTATGATTATTTAGAATTATCTAATTACTAAAATTGGATAGTATGACCAATGTAAATAAATTTTACACTTGAGATTTAAAATCGATTTTTTATAACATCTTGATGATTTATATATTTTTGGCAACTGACAAATAAAGGTTTCATTGTGCTGTATCGAAAGTTAGTATCCGATTAAGACTATTTTTCATCTAAGCAATTGATTTTATTTTTACATTAAAAATAATTTTTATTTTTATAGGAAAGCTTAATGTCTGAGATGAGATGTCTTTGAAAAATTTGAGAAATTAATGAATTAAATACAATACGAGTATTGTAGTTTAGCCTGAAACCATTATTAAAATTGAAAACTCCATCATAACTCAGTTGTATCGAAGATCTATTAAAATAACGAGTAATTATTGTAATGGTTTGCTGGAAAATAGTCTTTATATCATTTGTATTATTCCTAATCAAGACTGCCTGTCAAATTAAAATTGTTTTTGATAAAATTTAACTAATGAATTTTTGTTTATTATATATACATCTATGAAATATAAAAATCTAAAAAATAATTCAGCCTGTCGTGGCGAAATATGTTAAACTAATGTCCGAATAACCAAAATTGTGAATTGGATTACGTTTTGCGTCCATATAATATAGCATAGGAATAATATAAAAGTATATTTTGATTATGCTTATAAATCAAAACAGCGAACTGAGTCTACGTATTTAATTATTAATATTGATATATTATTAATATTAATATACAAAAAATAAATAAAAATAATAATGCTAAATCAAAAAATCAGAATTTAATAATTAAATAATAAAATTAATAATTGTTTTTAGATTTTCTATAATTTAAATCAAGTAAAAATAAAAAATTGAAATTTAAAATAAACGTCATTTTTATGAATTGACTAATAAATAACAGACGTTGTATCAGAATAAGAATTAGAGGTCATCAGAAGGAACTGCTATGCTATCAGGTTTCGGCCCTAACTCCTCTACCCAACATAGCAGCGGGCCAAATACATGCTAATGATGTATTTCCTCTGAAATAACTATCTAGTATCTTATTCTAATACAGTATATTATTTATTATCCATCTACAAAAATTTTCCGCTAATAATTTTAAATTTATTCTTTATATTATTGTGTTGATTTATATATTTTACTATTTTCTGCTTGATGTTATTTTTATAGTAACCTAGTTAAAAATATGTATCTATCAAATTATTTAAATGATTTTGAAGAAAGCCAATATCATTACATATTGTTGCAATTCTTAGAATTTCATTATTTAATGTATTATATTTTATATTATATGGTATGCATGAATGCTCATGCAAAAATGTTTCTTGTAAATTTAAATATGTCATCTTTACGATATAAATTCATAACTTCATCTTTCTAGAAGTCTTCACCACTTCTTCATGGCTTCAGATCCAGGAAGATCTGAGCCCCCAACCGATCCAACACGCCGCTTTCCGACTGAACCACCCGGGGTCTTTCACACCCGAACTATATATGTAAACATTTATATAAACATTTATATATGTTTTTTTATATAATGTTTTTTATATAAACATTTTTATATGTTTATATAACATATTTGTATAAAGAGTACTAAAATCGTATGTATTTATATTTTGAAAATTTATTCCTTTTGTCTGTTCTAAAAATTCTTTTGTAGAATTAATACTAAAATAGTGTTTTTTATTATCTGATTCAACCTTTATACCCTTTTTATCCATTATAGAACAGTGACTTGTAATAATTGTTTCTAAACTCAACTCACTACGTTCATATGTTGTGCTTATATTTAAATCATTATAATTAACCTCTTTCACTAGTATATCGTAAAATATGAATCTCTTAAATTATTTAAATGATTTTGAAGAAAGCCAATATCATTACATATTGTTGCAATTCTTAAAATTTCATTATTTAATGTATTATATATTATATTATATGGTATGCATGAATGCTCATGCAAAAATATGTTTCTTGTAAATTTAAATATATCATCTTTACGATATAAATTAATAGTAGTTTTAGTTAATGTTAATTTAATGTTCATATCAAGATATATACTTTCTTTATCATTAATATTGGTTTTGTTAAGAATAAGGCTTTCTGGATAAATGTGCTCACTAATTGAATAAAAATTATTAGAATTAAATACACATATATCATCAATGTATCGAAACATATATTTCATATATTTATATTGTAAAATTAATGCTAATGAAGTTCTAATATAAAATTTATATTAGATATAAATTTAATTATATCTAATAATTTTATATCTTCCTCTGATATAAAATTAATTTTTTTATCAGATTATAAAAATTATTTTTTTACTGCAAAAATTTATTTATTTTTTATTTCTTATCTTAAAAACTCATTAACTTAATTTTAATATAACGAGATACAACGATATGAAATATTTAAATTTGGTATTATATTTACTTTTGTTAATATATTTAGAGGAATTGCTTATTTGTAACGATTTTATATCAATTGTATAAGATATAACTGTAAGGCTAAATATAGAAAAGTTAATATTTTATACTTTTTATAAAATTAATTTAAAACAAAAATAAAAATAATGTTTAAAAAACAAAAATAAATAATTTTGATTTTTCTTAATTATTTTAAAATTACTTTACAGTTCACAGGGCAAACGATACTAGTTCTCTACAAAAATAACTGCAATTTTAAGTTTCACACTAATTTTGAGTTAAGCACAAGAGTTAAGCACATAAAAATAATACACAACACCTTTATTAAAAAGTCTATGTGCTTATATTTAAATTATTTACGGCAATGCTAAAATACACAATTTTTATCTGTTCAAATGTTAACTCACCTATTTAGATTTCTGATTAGACCGTCATTGATTATGGATCGCATTGTTGCAAGTGAATTTATTGTGATCACTCTCAGAATTCCTCTGAATGCAGATCGTACAGCCATTGAACAATCCTCCAGTGATGAGAGTAAATCGGCGAAATCAGTAACACAAATGTTACCCGAAAAGTTAGGCTGACTTAATAGATTTTTCATTGAATGAATGGCCTGGATTCGTACTTCTTCAATTTCGTCGTTTAACATATCAGCCATATGATCTACTGCAACTTGGGCAAATTGCTCGTTTTTTAAAGCAAATACCTCCATGGTTTTTATTGCATTACGCCGTATATGCATACATTCATCTTCAAGCGCACAGACAAATATTCCGGAAATTGATGAACTGTAATCTTTACGATTTAATGTAATGATGGCAACGTGTGCAAAATTTTGAAAATTAGCGATTGCCTGAACAGCCTGCAGACGAACTTCCAGATCAGCGTCAAGAGATCCAAATGAACAAAGCAGTTCGAAAGCCTTAAAGTCATTTAAATATTCTTGTCGGCACAGCTGCTTGATAACCTGACTTCGAATGTGAACACAATCATGATCTATGTGCAGATATGCATTTGAACTTAATTCTATCAGTCGTGATGCTAACTCGTTGTTAGTGTTGCTAATGTTACTGTTGATTGCAATTCGATTACCACTAAGGACTCGCAGAAGTCGTCGACTGTTTACAGACCAGTCACTCTTAAGCAAAAGTATCAATTCCGGACTCTGGTCATCGATATAGTATTTTAGTAAGTTGACTAGGTTTTCCAATGTCAGACAAGACAGGGCACTGCGAAAAATACACAGCGGTAAAGATTTTAATGTAGTGGTTGAGCTATTGGGAGATTTACACTTCTCCGTATCTGTCTTATTTATCTTACTTCGATATCTTGGTTTTAATATCATTTTGATAGATAACGAATAGCAAGCAACTCGATTTTGTCAGCAAACTCTTTTGCAAATTCGGCTTGCCAAGCAGAACGTTCGAAAAACGGATTAAGTAACAATTTAGCATATGTTTCGTACGCTTCCTGAAGGAATAGCTTCACGCAGTCATCAAGCTTTGTCTGGTGAAGTAGAATAAATATCACGTCACTAGGGGGAGAAAACGCAGTCAATGACCATATACCTGATCTCGTTACGTTAAGCAAAAACGATGACTGCTTTGATTGTTGCAATCGTTTTATATCTTCGATATACGAAAGAATGAAAAAATTTGTGAACAAACAGCTTTTCGATAGTACCGATCTAGTCACAAATAAAAGATCATTTGATTTACCATTACTAATGACAAAGAGTCGAAAAGGTGAATTCATAAGATCATTGAAATTATTAAATATATATGAAAGATATATGATTTTCTATATCTAAAATAAAGGTATAACTCTAGATTATTTGTACATACAAAAGTGATAGTTTTATAAAGATTGTTGTTGTCATTAAATTAGCTTTAAATTAATATTTAATGCAACTATATTTATCTCAATAAGAGTTATATTTATCTCAATCGAATCTTTTGTGAATCATAAAAGATAAAAAAACTTTATATCACAAAATGTGATAAAACAGCAATCTTTTCCCACGAATATAAATATACTTCATAGATTTATTATTTCAAAAATAATAAAATAATTTTTATATTTTTCCAATTTTCGTAAGTTAATTAATATAATTTAAATATAATTTATATATTATATTTAGATACAACGTCTACTATTTATTAATAATATAAAATACGTAGACTAAGTTAGCTGATTTGATTAATATTATACCTGGTTTTTATACAGCTAAGCTAACCGTTACGAGTTATTGATCCTGGATTTATTTTCAATTATTAATTTATAATAATAAATTAAGGTTCATAATATAACACGTACAAATAAGCTGTGCGTTTTTTATAGTTACATAAGGTTTTAAACAAAATTATAAATTTTAAATTATAAATTATATTCATTAAGGGTATTGACAATGCATGACAATTAACTATTTACAAATGAATGCTTTAACCGACAAAATTAAAATTTAATTTTTATTATCGACTTTCTGCAAAATGTTTTATTTTAGGAATTCACCTAAAATAAAACATCAAATGTCAGATGAAAATTTGAAATGTTAAATAAATATAATTTTGTATGAAAAACCAATACGTCATAATGAAAAATATATAATTTTTATCGAAAATTAAAATACTTTTATCCTTACAATAAAATAAGCTTTATCAGTAATTAATGATTAAATTTAAAACATTTTCAACCGCTAGTTTATTTTTTAAATTTAACGACGAAAGTGAAAAATACTTTTATTTTTATTTACAACGATTAATTAGTCGCTCAGTCAAAACCGACATGGAATATTGTTGATAATTATTGTTTAAGATAACTGAAGTTATGGCAGATATAAATTTGGTTAAATAGCTATTGCTTATAAACTTTAGTCGATTTATTAAAGTTAATTATTTAAAAACATAAATTTATATTTTCAACAATTGCAACAAAAATTAAGCGGTTAGCAGCAATTTAAAATTAAAAACTTTCAAGTAAATTAAAAAAATGTGTTTATTGGAAAATAATGAGATGCTATAACCAAAGCTTGTAACATTAATTTGATATCTGTAATAAGCAGATCTTATTTAGATATTTATGATGCAGAAGAAAATGATTAAATTTTAATATTTTTAATATATAAGATGATCTAAAGTATTTAACCACTTTATTCCTCGTACCTAAGCACTGTATAATGTTGAAAATATTTATTAAAAATTACGGATTTCAGTTAAATTAAAATTTACAACTTAAATGTCTGGATTAAAATTAATGGCACAGATCCAATTGAATTGCTACTATTTAAAGGTATACATCCCTTAAATAATATTATTATAACCAGTAAATTAAAAATGCAACTTATGTAACTTTAAAAAAATAACAATTCGTATAAAATTCTTTAATTTATTTATTATAAATAAATAATTTATTTATTAAATAAATTATTTAATTAATTATTTAATTTATTTATTAAGTAGTTTATTATCTTACGATAAAAATATTTGAACAAAGAAAAATTCAACCATATAATATTTAAATCTCTTATATTAATTATTGTACATATTAAATATATAATTTAAACGAATGTCCCACCAAACAAAATATAAATGGCATGTTCATATCTTGCTTTACAACATATTCGATGTAATTTACGAAATTTAAACTATTTACGAAATAGAACGTTACAAAAAGTAGCGATTGGGTGTAAAATGTTGTCCAACTAAGGACACAGTTACTCGCGATACTTATGCAAAGCTATTGATACAAGCGTTGTGCAACAAAGTGTTTGTTAGAACCCTGAAAGTGTTTTAAATATTATATGATTTATTTTTTGATTATAAATAATATAATATAATAATATAATATATTATTTCTGCCTATTTTGCTGTCAAATTAATAACTGTTCAATCGATAGTATGCCAAATATGTCAAGTAAACAAATAAAATCGAACTGTAAACTGTAAAAGATAAACTTTTAAGGTAGAATTTATTGAAATAAAAATAAATTTTGAATATATTTATTATTCACACACATTCCGAAGAGTTACGAACATCAAAGACACACATGCTTATTGCTGCCGCTAGCATTAAAATAATGGCTTTATTTATAAAATCCTTTAAAAAACATAATCTATCTAACAAAATTGCATGTCGATCCATTTTTTATAGATTTAATTTCTACGCAAAGCATTTAGTCTGGCTTCGAGGTTATCATCAGCACTACTCGTAGAAGCAAATGCATTGTCAGTATCAGTTACTCTTGCAGCTTTACTTCTGCTACTTAGGGATTCGGACTCACCAACAGCCGGTGCCATTGAATTTATTTGTCCACTAAGTTCAATACCAAGTTCATCGAGTACCTGTTGAACTAACTGATCGCTTTCTTCCATTTCATCGTCTTCATCGGATCCGATCATAGCTTCATCAATTGCATCACTCATTAGTTCATCTTTCATTTCAAACATTTGACTCTGACGTTCAAAGTCTTGCATTATTTTAATTACTTGTGGAGTGTTAAATTGTTTATTCATTCTCATCATGGCCTGACTAACACCACGCATAGCGGACGCCATTGAATTTTGAGACTTTAACGATATGATTCTTGATTGTACCGCCTTAATATTTGTACGCATTAGAAGAAATTTCTTCATCTGACGTCGGGTTCGTATCAAATCTTTCGCGAGGATACGCACAACGTCCATCTGTTGTTTTCTGGCCATCTGCTTAATATCCACTATTATTTTCTGTTCCTGCATTTCCATTTTTCTATGTTCCCTGTCGATTTCGCGCATTGCTTTGTTTAGAGTACGTTGGTTTTCCCTAAGCATGTCGTCGGGGGTCTGTTTGCGTCCAAATAGAAAACTCATCTGCAATTTATTTCAATAAAAATAATGTCCTATTTTAAACTGTAAGCCGTAGAATTATACAATGCATTTAATAAAAGACGTTTCTTTAACTAAGAGATAAAAATCATTGTCAGTATATTTATCATTAGTATTTTAAATATCAGATATACGTGAATTTACTGATTTAATAATATCGCTGTATAATACATAATGGCTACAAACATGGCTAATACATACAAAAACTAATATATACCCAGCTATTAAAATGCGGTAAGAATGATTTAATCGCAAGTATTAGGTCTTATATTAATATAAAGTGAAAACATTTCAATATTAAAAAATATATAATAGTTGAATAAAAGTTAAATTATAATTTATTGAATAATTTTAAATAATAGTCGGTAATAATTATATATTTTTGATAAATTATAATACATAAAGATATACAGCAGTAACATCAAAATCATCAAAAAATAATATGGATGTTTTTATAATTTATATTCATTTGGGTATGCTAACATTATATTATCAACAAAGCTAAATCAGCTGAAATAGATCTAAATTTTATTTTCTCGCTGAAACAAATTACTTAAACCATAACTTAATATGGACATAAGATTAATCTAAAAAATATGGTAAATTATGTTATAAATTAGAATGAAAATTATATAATTAAAGTTATAATTAAATTTATATAGAATTTATTCTTTAATTACATTAATTGATGTTATTACAAAATATCAATAAAAACAATAATTTAACAGTTTATTATTAACTAAACTTGCATGATTATATAAAATATTGATTATTAACTATTGATTATTATAATTTGAGTTTGATTAATAAAGAATGAATAAACTCGTAACGAACTTGTAATTAAAAATGATCCACATATTCTTGTATAGAGTTTCTATACATAAAATATACAAACTGATATTCAACAACTTGAAATATAATTACAACTTGAAATTTTATTAAATACATCTATACTATTGAATTTGAAACCTTTTTATTATCGACTCAGTTAAATAGCGGAGCAAGATACAGCAGAAATCACTGTATCTGATATAAAATAATTAATATCATTCTCGAAATGAACCATTTTACATTAAGAAATAAGATATACATAATATCCCTGAAAGCATTCATAAATTAAGTATTCGTAACAAAAAATAAAAAATATCAGCTGCTTTATTAACACAAAACACACTAAGATGTTGAACATTATTAAAAATAGGAAAATACAATCAACTTAGAGCACATTTTCAATACAATTAACAAAATCATATTGATTTTTTAAATACATAAGATCTGTCCATTCAAACAAATTTAATATTTCTTTGATGATATTAGCGCTTGTAAACGGATCTTGTTAACATCTATAAATAGATGTTAACATCTATCAACGTTGATCATTTACAGGATGCAGCAAAATAATTATCAGTTTTAGAAATTTCCTAAAAAAATGGTGAGTGTAGAGTTTCTATACATAAAATATAAAAACTGATATTCAACAACTTGAATATCATACAACTTACGGAGCAATCTTTTGGCGCAAGTCTTAATGAAGATTAAGTATGGTTTCAGCATAGCTTAACTGTTTTTGTTCCTTGTCTCTTTTTTATTTGATTTTATTTAGTTATCAGTTGTGTTTTTTTAATAAAATCCTTATTATTATCAATTTTCGAAATTGTACAAGTTGTTTTAACCAAAAATGGCAATTACCATCGACAGTTAGTTTCTTTCCGCTAAGTTGGATCATTTCCTTTGCAAGAAAAACCTACCATATTATCAAGGGATGATTTTTTAGCATATTCTGAAAATTGCGACGATATTGCGGTTACTGGAGATTTGCAACTTAATGGTTTAACTTTAAGATAAAACAAGAAAACACACACTTTACCAAAAAGAAATCGACGAATAGTATAAATGAAGACTACACAACCTTAACCAAATGTTCTTACATATAATTTTTGGTGGATTGTACATTTTGGGGAAACATTTAGTATCGTCTAACGCTATGATTTAGACGAATAGATTAAATGCAAGGAAAATTTAATATTTGGAATGATAACTTGAAATTAATAATGCAATTGAATTTGATGTTTTTATTATCGATTTTTCAGTGATAAAATTAAAAAATGATTAAAGAATGTTAGATCATTTTAATTTATTTTAATAATTTATAAATATTAAGTAATATTAAAGAATGTTAGATCATTTTAATTTATTTTAATAATTTATAAAGTAAATTGAACTAATTTTATTTATATTAAAAAATATATAATAAATTATTTAAACAATTAATTTATAAATCATTGTCTTTATATCATACAAATATTACTATAATTTTTTGTCCAATTCAGTGGGATTCCACACGGAATTCCAAAATTTCCGAAATTATCGGTAACGGCGTGTACCTCCATTCCAACTAGATTTGAAATTTCTAGTTCCTCACTACTGCAATTCTGTTCATTTCTGTGTTGCAGCAATATTTGTTGGTTAGAACCGTCAATAATGGATGTTGAGGGGTGCAATGCAAAAGTCGATATTTAGGTTCCTCACTACAATCAATAGACACTCAATTCCAGCCGTTGTCGTCATCGGGGAGGCTCTTCAAGAGATTAATTTATAAACTAAATTATTAAATCGTTTTTATTTTAAATAATTTATTTTGATTAATTTCAATTTAATTTTATTATTTTCATTATCAGAAGTATTTATTATCAGGAGTATGATGTTTATTATCAGGAGTATGCATAAAAAATTGCAGATTAGTGTCATTAATTTCAATAATAACAAGTGCTACAGAACATATTAAATTTTGATTAAATTATTATTTTAGTCAATGATAGGGTTCATACGTGAAGTGTTAACACCGGCCTAGTATTAGGAATTTCGAAGTCCTCACACACAAGGCTCGGTAGGTCCTATGTTTATTCCTTGTACAGGGTCGGGTCTTGTAGAATTATTCCGACTAAACAAGTTCGTGATCTTGGCATACTTTTGCAATCAATACTGAAAACTAGAATGAACTGATAGACGCTGTAGTTTCGCAAGAAAGATGCTTTATCTGATAAAAAAACGTTTTTGTCAGTATCTCCACTCTGCTTTGTTTGACTATACAACGCGATAGTTAAATAAATTATTATTTTAGTCAACGTAAATTTTTATTACTGAAAAGCCACATAGAATAGCTGGTGACAAATGGGTCTATACAATAGCCCACTTGTTGGCACAAGTATGGAAGGTAAATGTCAAAGTTCGACGTTTTTAATCTCTACAAAAAAATAAGAAAACTGTAAAAGGCGAATGTGTATAAATAGCACACGATTATTAACATTTTATTTCGAAGATTCTGTAATTATTAAACCCTTGAGTTAGCATAATGGCAAGGTCTATTAAAAACAACCTACTATCTGTTCATAAAAAATGTTATTTAGGAATCAAAGTTAAAAAATTTAGGAGAATAAAAATTAAATTCAAGTGTCTTTAAAGCCAACGTAATACATAACACAAAATATAAAGATAAGCTTTTTATAATTTGAGTAACTGGAAATTGCCTTGAATTTAACATAAGCGTATATTCTATCATTTGTTCTTGTAGGTAATAGTTATGATTAAAACATCAGGTGTTGTATTTGCGTTTAAGATGATGACGAACGAACAAGAACGGCATGGCCAATCCAGATCCAAAATATATTATAAATGCAAATGCTAGCTTGTAAGGATTACTAATTTGAAAAGGAAGACAAGCACCCGGAATATTCTCCTGGTCAACGTGCAGATCCCATTTACTATGCTCATGTGATAACCGCTGGGAACATTTTGACAGATTCTGCGGTCTAACAATGCGTGTTGTACAGCGAGATAATTTTGATATCATCTATAATAATTAGAAGCAATTTGGTTTGATTAAAATACATCTTGAATGATATTAAATAAAATATACATTAGATGTTAAGAAATTTTCGAAAATAATATAGCAATAATTCATACGAAACGATCGATCGTTGTTCTATAAAGTACTTTCCGTAAAATACCCAAATCTAATAAAAATCTGAACTATGCAGTCAGCAAATAGAACGAATTTAAACAAAACGTTTTGGTAACTAGATAACTTATATTTTACAACGACTAACTACATCACATATCTCAAATTAATAACGCTAGATGACTAATTGACATATCCAATGAATAAATCTGTATCAAAAAATATAAAATTGTATATTAAAGTAACGACCAATTTTTAATGAAACCATCTAAAGCATTTTTACCTATTTGAAATACAACTTAATTTATATTGTATTTTCACTTAAATAAATTTATCCATATAAATTTATATGGATTTATATGAGGAAATTGGCAGCGATATCTTCAGGAAAACTATTCCAAACATCTACTACCCGTTCAGACAGTCTGTAAACTTTTCGCAGCTTACCCGGCAATTTTTTGAACAGCATCATACAATGACTTTTCAATCTCGTATTTTCTCGACATCTAACTTCATCCACAGAAAAACCAACAACTAAATGCACATTTCGCCAAAGTGCAATCAAGTCAAAATAAAGATAGCGATCCCTCATTGATCTTACAAAGATCAATATAAATGTTCAAGAATTGAAGCAGTTCAAATTGATAAATCAAAATCATTGCGATTAATCGGATAAAGATGACATCAGAAATGAAGTAAAAAAAGCAATATAGAGTCTGTATAGTAAATAAAACGATCAATAAACCGAATAATTTGTTAATGAATTGTATCCATAAAGATACAAAGTAGAGTAATATGGATACTTAGGATTGTATGGTAATAAGTTTTAGTCACTCGTCAATAATAAATATAATCAATAATAATCAATATTTTGTTGACCAGACGTGAATATATGTAATGAGATAAATAATGCTCTGTTGAATATGAATTGGGGCTTTATATTGTGATTTCCTCCTGCGTATTCATACGTATGCCGTTTATTTTCCTTATAGCTGCTTTCCGTGCGTCAAAGGTTTATTTACCTAAACTTCATTGCGACGTTGCAGATGATTCATTCCGCAGAAGGATTTCCTTCTCACTATGTAAAGATTAGTTCGTCGGCTCGTAGAGGTCATCCTCTATCTTTATGTAAATTACCACATGGCAAAGTCAGAACCGTGGTCAGAACCGTGGACGCTTCAAGTAATTTTAGTCATTAAATTTTTTCTGTGAACAGCTAAAATAGATATTTGCGGCTAACAACTTGTGGGAAAATTATACATATCGAAGAGAAGATTTACGGCCTTGTTGTTTGATTGCGTAACAACTTATCTAAGCGAAAATCGAGATGATAAGTTGATTCTTAAACATCACAGTTTAATATGTATTATATAAATATTAGTATATTTAATATGTATTATATAAATATTATATATACTGAGAAGTCTGGATGCCGGGTGTTGTTGCATATAAAACCAAGATATTTGTAGATTTTTAAAATAAAATATACGTCATGTTTAGACTACAACTTGATAAACAATACGTTAACGATAACTTTACGTTTTTGAAGTAAAGTTATCCTTAAAATTAAAGATATTTCTTAATAGTTTCGAATAAATAAGTGTTTTTTGTCATTTTATAAAAATTAAGGGTCGATAAACCGCAACGTTTAATTATTAATAATTGAAATTTTGCAAAATCCTTTAACGTTTGCTTTTTCTCTATATACCTTTATATTTATCGACATAATCGGTGTCAATATAAACCACCAATAATTGAAACTTGTACGCTAAAATAAAATAATTAGATAAAAAATTTAAAAATCGCGTTCGTCAAAATAAACTTTAGTTGTTAACGAAATTGCTAGTTTATTTATGTTATTATATTTTAATTTTAATTTATTTATTCATTAATAAATTATTTAATTATTTAATAATTTAATTTATTAATTTATTTATTTTTATTTTATTTTAATTTTACAGTTTATTTCTGTTAATTGTAACAGAAATAAAAATGTTTTCGACAATGCTGTCTTAACAAAATGGCATTCATTTGAAAATAAAGTAACTAATGAGTTGTTTGAACAGCAAGCACATCACATCCACCTGTATGCCTTGTCTTAATTAATCTACCCAACTAGTTCTTGTTTCTACAAGATTGGTGATCTGAGTAATTCGGTCTAAATCCATGATGGCTAAAGTTGAGAACATTATTAGATTCAAGAAAAAAACTGACCCGTCGAAGAATTAATCTTTCTAATAGCTTACAAACTACGAAAGTGAGGCTGATAGGACGATATTTGGATACTTTCGACTTATCTCCTTTCTTAAAAATTGGACGTATGATAGATCTAGTCTAATCGGTTGGAAGGTAGCCTGCATTTAGAGAGGATCTAAATATGGTAGCTATCGGGACATGTATTACAGAAAACAACGCATATAGTATTATCGAGGGAATATCATCTGGACCTGTAGTGGAGTTGCGAGGTAATTTTTTTAATTCCTTCAAAAGATCATTGCTGAATTCAACTGTGATATACCTTCTCCAATTGATATCTCTGTGATTAGAGAATGGCTGAAGTGTTCTGAGATCGATACCTCGGCATTAGTGGAGAGATAGTTAACAAACTGTATAGATATATTACAAGGGGAAGTCGTAACAATATCCTCATCCGTTCGTAATTGGGAACATTCGGTTGATATGGTTCCACGGGGAGTAAAATTCTAAAGGTCTTCCAAGGATTGTGATGAGAAGAGTTACAGAGGATATAAATAAATCTGTTTTTTTACTTTTTTGAGATATGATACTTTATTCCTGTGTCATCGGTAAATTTCAAAGGATAATTTGCCCTTTTGATATTCGTGAAATGATTTAGCATGAACCTTAATTAATGTGAGAAATTCATCGTATAGCCAGCGTGGACGACGATTTTGTTTTTGTGTTAGACGAGTAAGAGCGAAGAAATGAACAACACCATATAACGTTTCCTAAAAATAATCCCAAGCTCCTTGAGTTCCAGCTATCAAAGAATTAGGCCATCATATGTGTGAAATTAAACTTCGAACTATGTTATAATTAATAATTATTATTATAACATACAAGACTATAGCCATGCAGCTGCTTTGTCTGCTCACAGTAAAACCAATTTTATGTCAGCAAAAACTTAATCCGGATACACGATATTGAAATTAGAATCTGTGCAAAGCCATGTAATTAGCGTTTTCTTGAAATGCACTCTATTTGATATGTTGATGAAATTCTATGGAAGTTTGTTCCAAAGCCTCACTGCTCGATGAGAAAGGCGATATAGTCTACCGAGTTTGCCGTGATGCAGGGTCTTCACAGTAAGAGAGTGACCTCGTTTAGTAGTTCGCTGGCTTTGCTGAATACAGTCGACCGGGAATCCGTCATGCTCGAATAACATATCCCTAAAACAAAATATCAAGACATACTATACTAGTACGGACTGAAGGAACTCCTATATTGCGCAAGCTGTCCTTATAAGACAATTTACTGAGGGAATAGCAAGATCTCGTCAACCTACGGAGAACATTTTCAAGCTCATTCATCTCACCACGTGTACATGGAAATACTGCAGGGATACAATATTCAATAATATGACGAATAAGTGAATCGTATATTATTTTAAGACAGGAAGCCGATGGATTACAAAAACACCTCCGGACCACATAGCTAAGTTTCCTGGTCGTTTGGATGATTCTGTCCGTGTTTGGACGACTCTTCAATGACTCGTGCACAAGTATTCTCAAATCTCTTGTGCATTGTACCTGCGTAATTGTCTCGGAACCTAATTTATATCTGAAAGGAAATTTCTTATGTCCTAAGTGCATGTGGCAGCACTTTGATATATTTAACATCAGTCCTGTCTCATTACTCCACCTAACAATATTATCTAAATCTTCCTGGAGCAGAAAAGAGTCATGATACGATTGAATGCACCGCCATAACTTGAGGTCATCCGCAAACGCTAGGATTTTGCATCTCAGTCTTAATAACAGATCCTGAAGGAAAATGTTGAACAGTAAAGGGGCGAGAACCGTACCTTGAGGCACTCCGGCACAAACATGACGTTGTGAAGAAACACTACTGCCTAGCCTCACTTGATATGACCGACCCTTCAAGAACGAACTAATCAAACGAACTACATGGGGATCGATACCGTATTTAGCCAAAACTACTAGCAGAGGATCATGTGATACTCGTTCAAACGCCCGGCTAAAATCGATAAAAATTACATCGACCCCACACCCATCCGCTACTACATCTGCCCAATTTTCACGAGCCATAATTAAATTACTAAGGCATGATCGACCAGTTCGAAATCCATGTTGAGAAGGGTGCAGAAGTTTAAATCTTTCAATATGAGACGTTATGTATTTATGCACGAACCTTTCAAGGCATTTACATACAACGCTTGTCAGACTTACAGGACGATAATTGGACGGGTCTTCTCTGTTCCCTTTTTTGTATATAGGAGTAATGTGAGATCGCTTCCACTAATCAGGGATGTATGATGTACATAGAGACATGTTAAACATCTCTGATAATGGGAATGCTAGCAGGTCATGGAGTTTTCGAAGAATAAAAGGATGAATGTCGTCCGGCCCAGCCGACGTGTAACAAGATAATTTACGCAATTCCCGTGATACCTCTGCTGGGGAAATTAATGGCATATGGGAGACGAATGTCTCAGGAATTTGCGCTGGACGAAAATCTGTAATCGGAGTGGGACAAATAAGATCAAAGGCCTCTGCCAACATACTCACAACTTCATCAGGATCTCTCGCAATCTTACCGTTATGGGTCAAAAGGGAAATTGATAAAATAACTTTTCTACTGTTATTTACATAGCTCCAGAACGGCTTGGAAGAAACTTTATATAATTCCAGGATTTTCGATTCTGATTTTGCCTCTCCAACAATTTCATGTAGTTGAAGCGACGACGATACTGTAGATATTCTAACCGAAGTGCCTGATTATTCAGAGATGATTTAAAGAGTTTATTCCGTTTTCTTAAAAGTCCCACTAACTCATCGTCAAACCAAGCAGGCTTGCGTTTAGCAATGTTTTGTAAGGGTTTCAATGGAGCGACGCAGTCTGTGATATATTTGAGGGGAGCTGATAACGTATCCCAATCACTGACATGGGTAATGTCACTATTGTGAAGACCCGTTCTAATTGCGAGCGTACGTAATAAATCAATATCCACTTTGTACCAGTTACGTTTCAGATGTTTAGTTTCGGCAGGGGATACATTGACAAGAGCACTAGAAGTAAACTTAATGACAAGACGGTCACTAAGACCTATGGGAGGATCATATTGAATTTCATGGACATCTAGTAGAGATTTACTAAAAACTAAATCTAGCAAGGAAGAACTATGTCCCATAAACCTGGTTGCCTGAGTTACGTGTTGTATAAGAGATAGATCATCAACGAGAAAGTTCCATAATTCGGTATCCAAATGGCATCCACCTTGATGACATTCGAATGGGGTATTCCCTGTTATATTAGGAATATTGAAGTCTCCAAGAAGGATAAAATTTGACGACTTTGTGAGATTATATTCGCACAGAATTACCCATTAGTCTAAAAGCTCTACTAAGGATGATATTAGCTTGATCATTTGAAGCACAGACCAATCGAAGCAGTCTATTTCTACCATTATCATACTTTTTACCTATTTTATGAAGAGCCAATACCTCCAAGGATTCTGCTAAATGTTCCTCTCCATCTAGAAAAAAACTAGACAAGATATTTCTCACTGAAAGAACGTCGTCATTCACACGGTTCTGAGGAATGACGGATTTGGACTCGTTGATATTAGCGAAAATTACACATCTTAATCTGTTTAGGTTAGATCTCCTCCCCCTTATGTTATTCGAACGTGCGGGCCGGTCAGGTGTCTGCACCGGATAACTTGCCGCAGGAGAGACTATACTCAACGGGGAGACAGTAGTCGTAGACTTGTTTAGGTAAGTTGCTGCATCAGCACGTGTAGATCGTGTTGTTGGACTTGGATAGATCGTGCTAGTAACACAAGGTCCAATTGCAATAGTGTTAGATTCCAATTCAAGCTCAGTGTTACCATTTTGTCTAACAAAGCGGTTGGGATTATGTGGCGAGAAAATTATCGCGTGAGTATGGGATGTCTTATTCAAGTTCGACCGATCGGATACCGGGTAACTAGGAATGTTGCACTCGCATGAAGTACACGGATTCGTTGAAATATGAGCATTACCTCTTCTTGCTACAGGTAATACAAGTCTATCATGGTCACGTTTATCAGATCTAGGATCGGTGTCCGGGGAAATTGTCATGGTTGCAACATCATTACCAGGTACAATATACTCCGATAATCCTGGATATACCACTGGGTGAGATGCTTTAAGGTGGGTCAAGGCACAGCAGAAGCCGCAGATGAATTTGCCACTCCGGTACTTGGACATGCTGGACGATTTAACCTTCAGTACTGTCCAAACATCACAATCATCAGTGTCACATCCAACTTCCAGTTGGGTGAAGGAAGAATCAGAATCATACTCCATCTTCTTTGAGCTAGACTTTTTAGGACGTCCCATTGACTATTTAATACTGAATTTCGATACGTAGCTTGTAACAAAAGAATTCTTTATCCCACAATAATTGTATAGAACTTAATACAACCAAGACAAATTTCAATATAATTTTTATTGTAATTAGCTAGAACACTTATAAATTTTCTTCAAATATCGTCGTAGCAGTGGGTTGTATAGGTGATCTTGATGCGAGCAAATCTATGAAAGAGTCGAGTGATCGCTAGATCCAATCGGAGAACCATGTATAACATTTTTGACAAATAAAGATGGCTAGAAAAACAGATATCCAAGCTGGAAGAGCTATTACTTCTAAAACGCGTTTGTCTATGGATGTGTTAAGTTAAATGAATATCATTCATAGATTCAAGTAGTATAGATTCAGAATTACAACCAAGAAGTGGTGTATAATCGTCCCAATCAATATGAGGCATATTAAAATCTCCAATTTAGAGGACTGATTGAGCACTTACCGAGTTGCTTAATATTTAAGATATGATGAAAGTAGTTGGAGCGAAAAGGGAACGGTAAAATGTACCTAATTTAAATTTAGTATTATTTCTATCGGTAACAAATACTCATGCGTACTCACAAATATCTGTACTGTCATTTTCAGTTGATAGAACTTGTGTTGTAAGGTAGCCTTTTACATATATTATCACACCCCACCACGACATACTAGGCGGTTAGAGCGGATAGTGAAGAAACCATCAATGAATATTTCTGCGTCAAGGATATGAGGCTTTAAACAAGAATTGGTTAAGATAAGTATATCAAAGGGTGTAAAGCGAAGCATGTATAATATTTTGTCACGCTTATTAATGAGGATTAATACATTAAAGTAAAGTATACGAATTGAATGACTGGAATAGGACATAGGAACGCACCCACCGTTTTTGTTAATATGTAGGTTTACTTAAAGTGGATCTTGGCGGTAGCACAAAAGCTCCGCTGTTCATGAAGTGTCCATCGTTGATAGTGGGCCGAATCCAGAAACGAGTAGAAGTTTAGCGCAGAACTACACGAAAATTTGTAATAGTAAGATCACGTTCGCTATTAGCGAATCTGTTACGAACAACATTTTTCGCTTCATTCATACAAGTACATTCCTCTGAGGATAGGTCTATACGAAGATTTAGTTCATGCAAGATGTTATCCGTACCGCAAAGCAACAGAGCGCATGTCAAGATTTTGCATGATAATTTTAAGGAGGCGTAGTTTATTATTGTCGGGATTTACCTTTCCCAGTCTATAAAGATGGATTCTAAATTGTGAGTTTCAACGAGCGAACAACTATTAAGTAATCTAGCAAGTAACATTTGTACTACTTTCACATCAAAACCTAAAAACGTTTGAGATAAATTAACATACAATTACAGTTCAGATCGCTACGCTCGCGGAAAAATCTGTATTAATATCAAATTAATACAGGCACACAATATCAAACTATCTTTAACAACAACTACTTACATTTGAGATCTACATACAATCTAATAAACATACAAAAATGGCAAAGACAAATAAGACGAGAGCTAATAAATAAAATCACAACAATAGTGCTAAGTGTAGTTCTGATTCAGTGAACGCTGATCCTGCCTATGAACGACACGAGGTTGCGTGTAGTAAATCTGGATGCGATGTATGGACAACCGTCGCAGTGCCGTCAAGCCGATCTAAGCACATATTGTCAAAGGAATTTCTCTGTGGATTCTGTGCTTCCGAATTACTACTGTTAGCCATAAATTTCAATCATTCTGAGCAAAATTCAACCGTCATTGTTGATGAGTTAAATGCTGACCAGCTATCAGTCTCCTGTACCTGTAATAGAAACAGTCATATGACGAAATCGTGTCAAGGTACCATCAATCGATTGTTTAGCAATATCATTCATTCGAACGATATAAATTAATAAGTAAAACCATTATCACTATGCGATAATTATGCAGTCTCTGTCGAGGACAGGACGGATAACCCTGAGTTTCCTTCAGCGGAAAAACAAATTAATCATGCGCCTTCAATATCAATATCTGAACTTCATATCTCCGTCTGTGGAAGCAAAATCGACCATCTAAACAGTACCCCAATGAATAATGCAGTATCTTTTACCAATTGTGCTAAATCAATCTGTCTAAGCATACCAACATCAAATCATGCATGCTCCTCTTCGGGTTCAGATGCTAGCTCTTCTAATCCTCATAAGTCTAGATCAAAAATTGCTGACCAATCACTTTGTCTAATAATTGGAAATGTGATAGAGTCATCTTCATCGGACAATATTGAACGTGTACGTCATGACATTAAAGCCGTTGAAATGTTATTTTCGTATTTACTTCAGACATGCACCGACAACGAGAGAAATTCATTCAGGGTAATAAATATTTTTAGGTTGGGTAAAAGGGATAATATTGGAAACACGCAACTTTTAAAAGTTGTTCTGAATTCAGATGTGATGTGTTCCTTAGCTCTACGTAACGGCTTTCGTCTAGCAGGAACCAACATCTTTTTGACAAAAGATCTCTTACCAGAGGAAAGAAAATTACAGAAAGCGGCACTCACTGAACTTAAGGATCGTAAAGCGAACGGTGAAAGCAATTTGATTATTAAAAATTTTCGAGTAGTGCGGCGCAGAATCTCTACACGTTTTTGGATCCGTTCCAAACCTTCAGAAGTGAGCAAGGATGCTCTTCGTCTACTCTGTGTCGCATCACCTATAAGCTTCCTCTAGGTTTTTTATCCGAAAAATTATACCTCCGTTACTATGGGATTGTTCCCGACGTAGTTCAGTCTACGAACATCTTCCCCAATTTGCGCATACTTTACACAAACATACTTAGCATTTACCATAAGTTAGATGAATTGACGGTGCGTTTGTCGAAGACGCGTTACGATATAATAGCTCTCACTGAGACCTGGCTAAGTATATACATACTTGATTCTGAAATAAGTATCGAGGGATAGATATACTCTCATTCGTGGGGATAGACAATGCCGCAGGGGTTGTGGTGTTGCTCTTTATATAAAAGACTCATTATCTGTAAAAATAGTCGAATCTAGTAATTCTTCGTCTGAATGTGGTTATTTGTGGGTATCTATTAACCAAGGGATTAGGAACCTAACGTTCGGTATATTTTACGGACCTCCGTGTTCGTCATTTGCCTCTATTCAATCCTTTCTGCTTAGTCATGTAAAAATGTCTAAAGAGGGAGATTTGGTTTTCGTAGGAGACTTTGATATGCCCAAAGTAAACTAGAAGGATTATGTTCCCATTAGTGGATGTGATCATGGTTCTTGTGAACTCTTAGAAGTTTTTAATACTTTAAACTTATTTCAGCATGTCCATGAGCATACGCGATATAGGAAGGATAAGTCTTCTTTGCACGACATTTGTCTTACTGTCAAGGAGAATGCTATTGGGAATATTAAGTACGGTCCTCCAATCGGTTCAAGTGATCATGCTACATCGATTTTTTTATTAACCTTGATCTCAAGGTATCTCCTAATTGTAATAAATTTCCGAATTTCAAGAAAGCCGATTATTCCACTATTATTACTCTTCTCTTAAATATTCAATGGCTCAACCCTTATATTTTAGGAATCCAGCCAGCGTGGGACTTTTCCGAAATACTTTACTCTCAATATTATTGGCACATACACCTGTATGCTCTATTCGAAAAAGACTGAAGCATACTGTATGGGTGGATGCGTCCCTACGATCTCTTCTAGTAAAACGAGATCGCGCCTTCCTGGATTTCAAACGGGGTATTAGATCTTTCTCCTCATACAAGGTTATTAGAAATAGACACTTCGATTAAACGAAGTAAACGTCATAGCTATATTACTAGCATGTGTAAGTCCTTTAATCGGAATTCTCGAAATATATTTAGTTTTATTCGTGGTCAGAGATATTCTCAATGGGATTCGTTTAGCTTAATAAACTCTGAGGGAAATTCTATCAATAATGAGAGCGAAATTGTAGAAGCATTTGCAGATCACTATGAACTTCCTAGCGTATCGAGTTCTTCAAATGATAGCGATCAGTTACTTTCATCTGATATTATAGATCACCCTATATTATCCAGTGTCGAATTCTCTGTTCTGGATGTATTCGATGAGCTTAGAAAATTAAAACCTTCGTCCATTAGTGGTCCTGATAATATACCATCGATCGTATTGCGAGAGGCTGCATCAGCACTATGCTTTCCGCTTTGGCTTATTTACCGTTGCTCCATAGATTCAGGAATTTTACCTTTTGAGTTGAAAAAAGCCACCATTAAGCCCATTTTCAAGAAAGGTTCAAGATCTGCTGCTGGGAATTATAGACCAGTGATCCTGACTTGTGAGGCATGTAAGATTCTGGAAAAGCTAATTTTGCGTTCTCTGAAATCATACCTAGAAAAATATTGTATTCTAAATGTTCATCAACATGGTTTCCGACATGGGTGATCCACTACTACTAATTTAGTTAGTGCACGGGCTAGCTGGTGTGATTCCTTGAAGGTTGAACACGGAGTTGATATTCTGTTTTTCGATTTATCAAAGGCCTTCGATAGGGTTAATCATACCACTTTAATTTGTAAATTATTTGATGTGGGCATTAGAGGTAGTGTCCTTCGATGGTAAAATTGTTTCCTCCAAAATAGGTTATTTGCGGTGAAAGTTAAAAACAATTTATCACGTTGGCGAACAATGTCGAGTGGCGTACCTCAAGGTTCAGTCATAAGTCCTACTCTGTTCAACATATATGTCAATGACATATGTCATGTCAATTGCTCATTTTCGATGTACGCCGATGATATCAAAATTTGGAATGGTATTCGGGATCCTTCAGATCATAACCGGGTTCAGAAGGACATAGATTTCATACACTCGTGGTACAACTCACATGATCTTACTATTAACATAGAAAAGACCTATCACATGCATTTAGGTCAATTGATGTATTCTGGTTCGTACACTTTAGGCTGTGCTACTATTAAGAATGTTGATCAAGTCAAGGATCTCGGTAATATATTATCTAATAATCTGTCATTGGGTCCTCATGTAAGATATATTGTAAGCAAATGTCAACGCATCCTAGGGCTACTACGAAGAACGCTGGGTTCAATAGATGTTGACTCATTTAGGGTGCTATTCCCCTCGATTGTCCTTTCTCATATGCTATATGCTTCATCAGCAGTCTCTCCGCAATCTAAGGGTGATTTGCGTTTACTTGAGGGCATTCTCCGTAAAGCTAGCCATATGGTTTCTTCTATTCGAGATATTCCCTACCCTCAGAGACTAGACGTTCTAGGCATATGCGATGTCGAGACGTCCCTAATTAAAGCAGATTTGATGTTGGTGTGGAGGACACTGCACTCTTCTAAGCACGTTTTAAACGCTCTATTTACACTTTCTGCTAATGAAAATCTAACAAACTGAACCGAAGCGGAACCGAGGTGACATAAGACATCGAATTGTCAAACATTAGAATAAATTACCATCTACTGTTGTTGAGGCCACACATATATCAGAATTAAAGAATTATCTTCGTGCTGAATTCCGCCTTGAATCCTGACTTGTTTCAGCTATTTTGTTGACTATTTTTTATTTCTCTCTTTTTTACTGTGTAATAATCATGTTGATCTGTTGGCTAATTATTATGCGGTGAAATATAATTAAGTCGTTGGTTGATTTCTGATGCTTAGAATTACTTGGAATTGTTATTTTTTGGTACCTCCATAAATTCGTTGTTATAAGAGCACATAAAATCATGCAGCATCGGCGTTGATGCCACTGTCCTAAAAGCTTTCGTTTTGGCCAACATTTTTCTGGCAAACATAACATCGTATATTTAGAGTAGAAATAGCAACGTCTAATGCTTCATACTATTCATTTGAGAATCAGCACTAGAAAGTTTTCGTGTTTTGACCTAATAAGGTAAACGATATTTGGGCAGGTGCAAAAATAAAACTAAGTTTTCGAATTAAATTGGTTATTATTATACATTTAACCATATTAATCAAATTTATTACAAAAGATGGATCGTATGATTATTATATAAGAGCGAAATGAAAAAAATACTATTGGCTAAAAATACAAATACTCGACGAACATGATTGCTAATTAAATACGAATTCGTGAATTTCAGATATAATTTGTATTTTTGCTTTTTGCTGATTGATGTAAATACAATTTTATCTGATTGTATATTCCATATTTTCCTTACACGATCCGGTAGACTGCCACTCCTATTTTTATATCTCAATGCTATAATGTTTAAGTTATTTCCTAACAACGAATCTTTGGGCTACGAGAAAATATTTTTAAAAAGATTGTTGCCAGCGTTAAGAGAATAAGAAATGCACATCTTGCATTCTTCATGCAAGATGTGCATTCAGAGATCTCAGAACTGTTCAAGACAATCTAAAAATGCGGAAACCCAAGATTAGCTATCGGTTGCACTTATACGAAATGTGATAATGAAGATACTTCAAATTTTAGCATTTAATGTCTCTTAGAAATTCATCAAACAAAACGCGATTTATATCGTATTTGGGTATTATGCGAATATCCGTATAGGACAGTCTTTCGTTTACAAGGACATTCGTTTACTAGATAGGGCCTATATTTACTAATAAATAAATAAAGATTTTCTTAAAAACAATAATACATGCGGATAATAAAAAAGTTGTCAGTTAGAAAAAAACGTCTGAGAATTCTTTCTGCATTCTGATTAAAGAATATAGACGCTGCCCTCCGACTAAACCACCCGGGGACTTTCACCCCCAGAAGAGTCCAATTAAGGCGGACTATGCTGGGTAAACGAGAGACGAAGAGCGTGAGAAACCTTAGCCTTTGCTCTCAGGAACGTCCTCTAGAAAAGAAGACAAATCCCGAGATAGTCTAAGTGCCCAAGCGGCGCACCTGGGCTTTCCCTTTCAATGACAGATGCCGGGCCCGTTCCAGGGCCAACCAAGCTCTCTTCAGGATACGTTTAAGTCTATCCAGGTCAGCTTTCGCCGACCAGTTCACCGTAACGGTTAACCCGAGGTATTTTACTCGACTCGTGAAGGTAGTGGTTGATTAGTCAAAATGGAGGAGAGTGCTAATCTCTTAAGATTTTGCTTTGTTGCAGGGGTGTCATCGAAGAAACCACCTGCGATTTGGCGGAGTTTAAAATAAGACTGAACCGGGATAACTGGTCTTTTAATCTTAAATAGAATCGGCTGATGTCCGAGACTTCGTCTTTACACCTGCGTCCAGATGACAGGGATGTGGTATCATCAGCATATACCACTAGACGTTGTTCGCGTCAATATTTTAAAGAGTTCAATGGAAGCAGCAAGGAACAAGATAGGAGAAAGAAGGGAATCTTGAGGCACACCCGTAATAGGGTAGAACTGACGCGCATCAGGGTCATCTTCATAGAAGAATCGGTTTGTGTACAACAATATTTCCACCCTGTTAACAATTCTCGCAGGCAACACAAAATACCTGAGAGAAGAAATAACAAAGGGAATGGAGATGCGGTCAAATGCAGAAGAAAAATCAAGAAAAACAGCCACAGCAAGTTGATGACTATTCTCCTGACAAAACTGATGCACTTCACCTACAGCCGAATGTACCGAGCGACCTTTGACGAACCCATGGAAACTTGGTGTGATCAGATTTCGCTTACTCATATGATCGCGGATTTTACGCGCAAGCTCTTTTTCGTAAATGAAGATGAGAGAGTTTTGAATCGAAATGGGCCGCAGAATTTAAGGACATTAAATCGATTTCTTTTTGTGTAAAAACACACGTCGGTAAATATTTATGCCAGCAATATCGGAAGGGGAGGCTTATAGCATTCTGAGGATGGCCTCCTTTCTCTGAATGTCTGTCGAAAGCTGACAGACCCTATTGGAGAGTAGCGCGTGGGATTTGGAGGTGACGGAAGTTACCTCCTGGTGTTTAGGATATCTGTGACAGATAGATCCCCACTCCTGAAGTCACACCAAGGCGGGATTGGTTGAGGTGATTGAGTGGCTTCATAATTATGTAGGGATAGTGACTCCTCCAAAACTTTGTCAAGACTTATTTTTCCAATCCAGCCTAATGATCTATCCTTCCAACAGACAAACTTCTCATTCTTGAATATCTTCCAGAAGGAAGAATGGGCCGGATTAAGGGAAGCAATGCTTTCCCTATCCTTACCCAGTTGAAACCTATATCTAGTGCTCCAATATTCTTTCGAGATAACTTGCCTGGCAGAAGCATAGAGGTTGGGAAGACGGAGCATATACGCTTAGGTCTTGAGTTTTGTCGGGGTGGGACTGTAAATACGATCTATGTAGGTAGTCGAAAGTATCGCGGTAGCTTGCGAAGAGAGGTAGGAATTAAAGTGGGACAAATTCTCATTACCAATTCGTGGGAATTGTTGGATAGCTGCCTGAAAGGAAGCCACTCTGATATGATCAAAGTGGAATCTCCTTCTAAGCAGCATATCCTCCTCTATCCGCCAACGAATAGGTCATGACAGGTGGACAGATGTTGTCGCGACTGCTCCGTACAGTGGGGTTTCAACAACCACCTCACATGGAGCAGTAATAGTTCGAAGAGTGAATTCGTTGATGTGTAATGAACTGTAGGGGATGGTGTTTTATATATAAGATAACCGTTCCTGACTCTGCGGAGTACTGCATTAATCCAACGACTAGTTCTGTCGTTGAAGTCACCAAGTACCATGTCGTAACCGCTATCGATAATCCTATCCAGGAGGTCACGATTCTTGTGAATCTTGGTAAACTGAGGCGTTTACCGTTCTTACAGAGTGAAACTACTATACAAGAAAGGGCTTGATTAGAATAGTTGAGTAGAAGGGACGATCTTAAGGAGCATTTAACAAGGGTTAAAATACCTTGAGATGAAGATGAGTGAGGAAGGGTTATGTACGGAGTATAGTGGTAACAAATGTGCTTGGGGATAAATCGAGTAATGTCCTGGGGAGACAGATAGACCGCGTCTCCTGGAGGACTATAGCATCTGCATCTCTACCAGATAGAAGTCTAAGGGCAGAAGCTCCTCTCGAATTCAACTGAAAAATATTCGGGTAAAAAGGCTCACGAGTACTCTGCATTGTGTTAGGTCAGCTGGGTTGGATTGCCTCATCCCTAGACAGAGCTAGGTGCGGAAAGGTTTCCCTTCCTGCCACTAATGCCAGCCAGAGTGGGCACTTGCCCACGGACATTATCTTCATTTCCCTTATCGGCGCCTTTAGCCTTGCCCTTTAAAAGTTAACCAATCTTGAATGGTGGAACGGAGTGGGCCGAGGCCCCCTCTTTTTAGATTCAGGAACGGCAATTTGCATAGGTATAACTGGGTTGGCACAGAATAATGAAGCAAGAGCAGAAACCATCTCATCCAATCTCTTGATGGCAGAATTGATCTTCGTATCCGTGATTCTAAGGATTTCTCTATCAGTCATTCTTGATGCCTTTTCGGAGAAGGAATTGATCTTCTTGTACGGAACTTGTCTGGTAAAAAGTTCTTGTAGTCCTTGAAGAATTGGCATTTCCGGGACCAAGCCGGGATGGCTTCCTCCACAATTTGAACAAAGTGAGTAGCCTACGCATTTCACACCAGCCATCAGACTTTGGCAGGAAGCCAACCTACATACTCCACAGGTCTTAGGGCACGAGCAATTAAAAGCCCATTGCCCCCACTTGTTGCAATCGCTGCAGTGTGGAAAAGTAAAATCTCCAGAACTTAGGATAGTAAAGCGCAGGTTATATCTTATGAAAGGATTAAAAGCCGATTTGGCAAATATTTCAGCTTGTTCAACCGGGGCTTCAGTCGTCTAAGAAACATAATAAAGAGATTTTGTCTCTCCGCTGGCTGCGTAAATGAAATCACCACCAGATTTTTCAATTTAGGGATACGGGAAGTACCCCGCACCTTGAAAATCAAAAGATAAAACTACACTAACCTGGTGATCTGTATTTGAAGAAGAAATCATGTTTTTACTTAATACTTTACCAAGATTGCTCCATTTTTTTGCATTCGCTCATTTTGATTTCTGAATCGTTTGAAGCTCCACACTTGTTCGTTCCATCAACTTGATTCCAAATTTACTATGCACGTTGTATTCTGTTTCTTTGCGTTAGAAGGACATGGTACAGAAGTAGTGTATAAGAGAGCGGATAGCAATCCGCTTCTACATACAGTGTATCGACATCCTTGCACCAGATTTTATATCGTTAGTTATAATTGTTTTTTTAAGAAAAAATTTTATTTTCGTAAAACATACAAGAATGTGACCAAAAGTAAAGAATTCAAAAATCCAATCATAAGCTAAGTTATTTCTCTTTAATTCGAATCTTCCGGCTTTCGTGACATCTCTTCTGTTGATCGAAAATGATCGTGAATAGGTTTTCCATATGTAGAGCGTGGCGCTCTTAAACAGGCAGATGCAGCACGAGCTAAGGCATATGAAATTTTCGCTCGTATATTTTTTATTATTTGAGGATATGGGAGTTCGCGTTTTGAGCTTAATTTTGACGCTATTTGCTTCATTATCTTATTAGATTCCTGACTTGATCCTCCTGAAGACGAAAAAATTAACGGACTAAAATGCGCCTGTTCTAAACTTAAAATTCGCTCTCCATACTTCGAAATTTTCCGTTTTTCATGGTATTCAAAGTCAGCCTTACACTCAGTTCGGGAGTTAGAGGGAGCATGTACATTAAATATTGCGATATCCAAAAATGTCCGCTCAAACCGGCTTCCGAATAGTCCACTACATACAACATCCAGACGCGTTTCTTTCGATATGCTTGTGCTATTGTTGTTAAAACGATAATCAGATGGAACGGGTGCTAATACTGGTTCAACCTCCACGCCACTGCATATCCCGCTTAAGAGATGAGAAAATATATCCCTTCATTATGCCTGATAGATGGTAGCGCTCCGGTCTTGCACGAAAATGCATGATTAATAGTCATTTCTGAAGAACATATGCATTTTTTATTTTCTAATGCTCGCAAAGACCATCCATAGCGACCTGCTAATGCATCGCTAAACTCATTGTTTGTAAGCCGAAACCCCTCGTGACGTAGAGGTAGGGAAGATAGCCACGATGAAGCTCCCTTGTAACTAGCATGTGCCAATATCTTAAAGTAATCCGATGGTAGAGATTTTAGTATTAATTCTTTCCTCGATTTGGCTACATTTAATCTCATGTATGAAATATTTCTAGCTGTTTGAGTTTGAACATCCCTCAGGTTTTCTCCCGTATATCCGTCTCGATAGGTTTCGTACATTCTACGAGAATAATCGTACTCGAAGTCAGCGATGTTTCCGGATCAACTAACCCAATGCCCCCTAACTTGAACGGTAGAGTTAATAATTCTTTATGTGCTTGTTCAATTTTCGCTTGTGTGATTGACTCAATAAAACCGCTATACAATAGGTTTTTAAGACATCTAGTGACATCCGTGCACATTAGTACTGTTCTGTAAGTATATATCCATTTCCATTGCACAGAGTGTATTAACCCGGAATAAGCTGTTTGTCGATCAATTTTACTAACTTCAACTAATCTTTCTAGTGTGGATGCCCAGGATGTTACCCTGGTTTTTATAATATCCAAAACATCAGCTTCTGCTCCAATGGGAGTTCCGAGTACTTCGATAGCACGCTCACTTATTTTACAGCCAGAGAAGTTGCTAGTGTCGAATTCATGTTCTTTGTGTATTAGCAGCTGTGTCTTTAGTGGATTAACGTAATATCCAAATTTTGGGCCTATTGTTTTTAGTATTTCCCAGGCTCTAGATAAATCATCGCTAGGACCGACAAAGTTTGCATCGTCTGCGTACCATCGTTGAATCACGGATGGTAAACATTTTTGAATATGAAGGATGCGTGGTAGAGTCGAAACGACAAATGCAGCCATGGCCAAAGGGTCACCTTGAGTGAAACCCTCTTTTGAAAATATCGGATCACTACCAGTAAACATTGTTGATGATTTTATGTATAAGTTCACTAGTATTGTTTCAAGAGACGGACAAATGAATTTTATGTTTGCTAATGTTAGACGTCGATTTACGGAATTAAAAGCGTTTGTTGCATCCACGGCCAGTAAGCCAAAGTCAACCCGAGAGTGAAAGGAATCTGATAAGGAATGAATAGCGAATTCTATTCCGCTTCTCTGTGATGCGCACAATTGCACAGTTCCCATTACATCCTGAATATGTCCTCTAATTTTTCCTAAAACGACTTTGCTAATTATCCGTCGTTCCACTTGTCCCACGCCAATTGGTCGTATACCTGCAGTCTTTTTTAAAGCTATAAGTCTACTCGCTACAAACGCACGCAAACTGTTAGGATGGATATGCTATGAAGCTAATCGTATTGCAAATTCCGCTAGTGATGTTGCCAACTTCTTAGATTGGATACCGAATCCAGTTAACATTCTCTTCCACATTATTGCATTTAAGCCTGAAGGTCCAGCGCCACCTTGTGTTCTCCTTGCTGCTGCTATGATTTCGTCTGCATCTATAGAATAAAATATGACTGGATGATGACTAGTTACTCCCTCAACAAAATCCGATAGAATAGCACTCTGATCTATTTCAGCAGGGTAAGGGTGTAATTCTGCTAGCTTATCTATTACAGTATTTGTACCAACTTTCGAATCGGGAGAAAGAATGGGTGAATCGTCTTTAAATTCTAGAAGTCTGGTTGCTGAAGCTACACATCCATTCTCCATTAGCCGAATGTAGTTTTTATGCCAATCAATCTTATTTGTTTTCACATTGCAATGAGATGTTGTCTGCAACATCAATGCTTCTTCATATACACTTATAAAGTCTTCCGCTTTCCAACTCTTTAAACGACGTTCAATGGTCTTTCTAGTGTAAGAGATCTTACGCGTTGGGATTTTTTGAAGGATACACTGTGAGAAAACCGTTGCTTTCATCAATGAGATTTGGCCATCATCTTTGTCATTTGCTATTAAATTGTAATAAGAAGAAAGAATATCTATAAATTCGTTACTCGCCGTACATATAGGAAGTTGCATGAGGTTGGGGCGCCAATTACATACCTTATAATATATGTATTCAATAGAAATACTGGGTGTCGTTATATTACTTACTGCCCATACTACAATTAGTTATAATTGTAGTATGAATAATAATTAAATAAACTTAGGCTGAATTTCGATTCAATAGTTAGGCTTGCTATTTTGTCAATATTGGATAAGATAGCATCATTTGTCGGTAAGTTCTTTGTTGATATTTATTTAATCCCACTATCGCATATTTTTGATTGGATTCTACAAGATACGCTTTTCGCACATGTGGTAGATTTCGGAAAAGCAAAAATGAACATGTCGGAGTTTTCAAATGATTCAAATGTTGCTGCAAAAACCAGTGGAATTCCAGCCAACAAAGAGGTTCTTCATGTAAGTTCTTCTTCACAACGATTCAATAAGGTCAGTACTGTTTCTTTATTATCCGGTGATGAGGAAGTGCTTCCCCCATCCCAAAATTAAATAATTTGGTTCTAATCAAAGTTATACGACCAATCGAAAGACATTACGTTCATTTACCCAGCAGTATAAAACAGAATTTTGTTCAACACGGTGAAACTTCACCCTTCAGAGGTGAAAGTTTCGTTCGTCACAGCAGACCTGGCTAAAAATTACTCTGAATACTTTTCCAACAACCTAACTGTTTATGGTGAACTCACCTTTAGGCCCATCCTTGCCTCGCTAAAGATGACGAATCTTCTTTGTAGTATGGATGAGGAAGATATGCACTCATTAATGTCTACATTCAAAATTACTAATTTTAGGTCAATCCGTGGTAGGGATGGCAATCTATCCCGGTTGGCTTTTGCTTAGCTCCGGTGGATACTGCAGAAGCCTTGGCTAAATCTTCATCGAACCCCTTCATGGGTTTTAATATCCGTTTTTTCATTATAGAAAAAGATGAGCTTACTTACCCCCACTGCAGCAGGTGTCACAAATGGGGCAGTGGGACCCCAACATGCGCGGTTTGCAGTTCAGCTTCCTGTCAAACTCTACTATCGAACGATCGTTGTGTTCCCCCCATCCTATTCGAACTGTGAGGGGAGCCAGCCTGCATGGAGTAGGAGATGCAGTATGTTCAAAGAATATAGAAGCCTGTTCATCAAACCGGTCAAACCTTCTACTTATTCGCAAGTGGCCGCCCCGCGAATGGATGACTCTGATATATTACGTACGATGGACGTTAAATTAAAAGTTCCCCATCGCAAACTTGAAAACCTAATTCTTATAGCTTTGGGTGTAGTGAACACTCATCCTACGCTACCTGTTTTGGCAATTCTTACGGAGTCGAAGCAGAGGGGGCTTCGGCCCATACTGTTCCCCGCTCAAGATCGGTAAAATGCTGAGTGGCAAACAGCATAGGGGAAGTGAAGACGCTGCCCAGGGGCAAGTATCGACCCCAAGTGGTGCTAGTGGCGGGAAGTGTAACTTTCCTGAACCTAGCTCTGTCTAGGTAGGCAATCCCCCATCCAACTAATCCATCACAATGCAGAGTACTCGTGAGCCTTTTTCACTGAATGTCCTTCAGTGGAATTCGGGAGGTGCTTCTGCCCTCAGACTTCTATCTGGTAGAGATGCAGATGCTATAGTCCTCCAGGAGACGCGGTCTATCCGTCTTCCCCAGAACTTTACTCGATTTATCCCAAAGCATATCTGTTCCCACTATACTCCGTACATAACCCCACCTCACTCCTCTTCATCTCAACGACTCTTGACCTTAGTTAAGTGCTCCTTAAAGTCCTCCCTCTTATTAAACTACTCATGTCCGGCCATGTCTTGTCTAGTAGTTTCACTCAGTAAGAACGGTAAACGCCTCAGTCTAGCTCAGTGTTTCTCACCCTTTTTTCAATCATCGCCCACTTTTGAACATTTTTGTTTTCCTTTAATATCGCCCACCTTGACAGAAAAACTGTTTCAAATTTTATATAAATCTTAATATTTATGTAATAATAACAGTAGATATATGGATGTTAAAAACAATATGTAGATCTGTATTATAGAGTTACAAATCTCAGTTAGATTATCGATGAATAATAAATAAACCGAATTTGAAAAAATATATAAATAAGGAAATTTAATGTGATACTTGGTTTTGATGTTTTTTACTAGTTCCTCAATTTTAGGCTTAAAGTTTGTAAGCTTCATTATCACGTCACCTCTCGAACATATGTCTATTCTATTTCTTTCTTTAGTTATCATTTTATTTACTGTACTAAAACCACATTCCACTAAATAAGAAGACGGAAAACACAGCAAAATATTGGTCATTTCAGTCCAAATCGTAGGATATAAAAACTTCGCCGACTGTGTCATCCATAATCCAAATTATCCGTCCTTTTCATATTTATATTTCAATTCTTCATTGCATTGAAGATTGATAATTCTTGAATGTTTTCTTCAACACATTCAATATCACAGCCAAAGTGGTCAATCATCCATGGCTTAATATGCAAAGAAAATAAATCCGAAAACCAACTAAGAAATTCCTGCTTTAGTGTTGAGAAGTATTCAGAATAATTGAATAAGTCTTGATCAGAAAGAAAATACTCTACATTTTTCATCTCCTGCATATTTCTAAAGTTTCTCTTCAACAAGTTGTTCTTAAAAACTTCTTGTTCTCTGTAAAGGCCTTAATAGTACGCTTACAGTCGATCACAGTAACAAGTTTTCCTTGCAATTTCAGGGATATTTCATTAAGCTTTCTGAAAATAAATGTCATAAAGTTTATATTGTTTTTATGGGCATTCAGCCCGTCTCTTCTATCGAATTCCTTTTCATCTTCCAGGAAAGAAATAATTGTGTCAAATAAGTAAACAAATATTGCAAGGCAATTACCTTTAGATAACCATCGTATTTCAGTGTAGAGAAGTAATCTATTGTATTGCTCATTATTGTCTTTAAGGAAAATATGAAACAATCTGTCACACTTTGAATTTGTCTTTATCTTGTTTACTACTTGGGTGACAAGCCTTAAAGAATAATGAAGAATATGACTTATGTTCTTTGCCACCAAGTTATGACGATGTATAATACAGTGGATAGTAAATATTGTTAAACAAATGTTCTTTAAAATTGAAATAAACCCTTATGCCTTCCAATCTTTGCAGGGGCTCCGTCAGTAGCATATGATATCAAATTTTCAAATGGTATTTGTTTTTCTTCGAACCAAGATTCAACAACTTCGTATATTGATGATCCTGTTGTGTCTGTTTTTAAATACTTCATAAATAACATTTCTTCGTGTATTTGAAAATCGTCATCAATAAAGCGGACATGACATCAGCAGGGCTCTACTATCGTTAACAGTTGATTCGTCAATTTGAATTGAAAACTTTCTAGTTAGTTTTTCAATTAGCTGTCCTTCAACATCTTCAGCCATTTCATCTATTCTTCTTCTAATTGAATAGTTGCTTAGTGGAATTGTATTAATAATTGTTTCGGTATCTTCTATTTTTAAAACTGTTTAGAGAAGAATATCAAATGCGGGTTTTAATAGTGTTTCAGCAACGGAATGCGAGCTACAGGTTTTAGAGATTAGTCCATTAAATTAATAGGAAGAAATCAGTCCTTTCGAACTTTCAAGTATTTGTTTTTTAAACATACCAGTAAAAGTTGGACGTTTTTCAAAAATTTCTTTTTCTTTTTGAAAATATTCAATTCCTTTATCTAATTTTTTAGCGTAGACTCTTTTCTGGTGTTCGAGGAGCCTTGAAGGTTTCATAGCTTCATTAGAGAACGGTTTGCGACATAAAAGACAGAATGGAATATCTTTCTTATAGGGACTTTCGATAAATCCAAAAGCTAAACACTCTGCACTGTATTTGCGCCATATTTTTTTCTTCTGTCATAGTAAGGGATGATTTTTATAAAAAAACTTGAAAGAAATATATAAACTGTAATAAAAATCAATATGGTGCCAAAAATCATTTTTTACCATGCAATTAATAACAAAGTTGACTTTTTTTTATTAAAAAACGACTAACACATTTAAAAGTTAAAGTTCCTGCGTGTGAACATTAAAATCTTGAGTAGATTTAAAAATAAATGTTGAAGAAATAAATTTAAACTTTTACATCAAAAAATTTATAAGATTTTTCTTCTATGTTTTTACCAATTTTCACAAACAAAATCGCCCACCTGGAAAATATTTTCGCCTACTAGTGGGCGATATTGCTTAGGTTGAGAACCCCTGGTCTAGCCAATGTCTACATCCGTCCAGGGGAAATTCACAAGAACCGTGACATCCTGGATAGTATTAGAGACAGGCTCTATCGAATGAACACTGGACCACTAGATATAGTTTCCAGCTGAATAATGATATGACGAGTATTGCTCGCCTTAGTCCTTCTCAGTCTTGCTTTTGGAAGATTTTCAAGAAGGAGAAGTTTATTTGCTGGAAGGATAGAGCATTGGGTTAGACAAGGAATGTAGGCCTTGATAAAGTTTTGGAGGAGTCACTAGCCCTCACAACTATGGAGCCACTCAATCACCTCAACCAATCCCGCCTTGGTGTAACTTCTATCTGTAACGGATATCCTTAACTCGTGGGATCCACTCCCGGGCACCTCCAAATCCGTCGCTCCACTTTCTTCTCGGGTCTGTCAGCTTTTGACAGCTGATCAGAGAAGAGAGGTGGCCGTCACTTCAAGAGTAGGGATATATCTGTTACGGATATCCTTAACCCGTGGGATCCACTCCCGGGCACCTCCGAATCCGTCGTTCCACTTTCTTCTCGGGTCTGTCAGCTTTTGACAGCTGATCAGCGAAAAGAGGCGGCCGTCACAATGCTTTAAGCCTCCCCATCCGATGTAGCAGGGGTCAATATTAGTAAGCGTGTTTTTATTCCTAAGAAAAAATTCTGTTCATGCCCTAAAGATATGCGACCCATCTCGATTCAAAATGCCCTCGTGTCGATTTACGAAAAAGCGCTTGCGCGTAAAATCCGCGACAATTAAAGTAGACGTAATTTGATCTCTCCAGGTTTTCATGGGTTTGTCCAAGGTCGCTCGGTCCATTCAGCAGTTAGTGAAGTGTAACAGTTTTGTAGGGATAATAGTCATCGTCTAGTTGTGGCTGTTTTCCTTGACTTTTGTGCTGCATTTGACCGCATCTCCATTCCCTTTGTGACATCTTCTCTCAGATCCCTGTGGTTGTCCGCGAGAATTGTGAAGAGGGTGGAGATCCTGCTGTATACCAAGCGATTTTACTATGAAGACGACCCTGATGCGCGTCAGTTCTACCCTATTACGGGTGTGCCTCAAGCATCACCACTTTCTCCTATCTTGTATCTTGCTGCCTCCATTATCCTATTCAAAATATTTAAACGCAAACAACGTCTTGTGTTGTATGCTGATGACACCACAGCCCTGTTCTCTAGACACAGGTGCAAAGACGTAGTCTCTGACATCAGCCGGTTCTTTTTAAGATTAAAAGATCAGCTACCCAAATCCAATCTCATTTTAAACTCTGCTAAATCGCAGGTGGTCGTCTTTCATGGCACCCTGCTACAAAGCAAAAACTTAAAAGATTATCACTCTCTGCGCTCTTCTCCATATTTGCCTCTGAACCACTCCCCACCTTCACAAGTCGAGTAAAATACCTGGGGTTCACCGTTACGGTGAACTGGTCGGCAAAAGCTGACCTGGATAGACTCAAACGTATCCTGAAGAAAGCTAGGTGTGCCCTGAACTGGCTTAGCATCTGTCATTGAAAGGGACAACCCAGGTGCGCCGCTAGGGCACTTGGACTATAACGGGATTAGTCTTCTTTTTGCGAGGACGTCCCTCAGAGCAAAGGCCAAGGTTTCTTAAGCTCCTCGTATCTCGTTTACCCAGCATAGTCCGCGCCGATTGGATTCTTCGGGGGGGGTGAAAGACCCCAGATGGTTCAGTCGGAAAGCGGCGTGTTGGATCGGTTTTGGGGGGGCTCAGATCCTCCTGAACTTGAGGGCATAGAAGATAAAGTAGAAGACAAAGAATAGTTGAAGACCGAAGTTGTTCTGCAGCTTTTTCTGACTATGTTGTGACTTGTCTGTTTTGTTTTCTTGCTCCTTATAGGTTATTGATGTATTTAATAAAATTGTTATTATTACATGTGGTTCGTATTTATTTCCGGCAATCCAGGAGATGTCAACCCATCAGACATAGTGACTTCTAAACATGATCGGCAAGCGTGTTAAAACTTGCGTTGATGCCGTGTAGAATTGGTATCTGAACACATTAATAATTGTATTGAATTCAGTGATCGTTCTTAATAGCCATCCTATTTGTTTATCGGTAAGCTATTTTTTTCAGAATAAACTTCAGTATACCGCTCACAGTGTCCTCCACCGATTAGGCATTAAGGAGTTGTGCTACTCGATGTGATATTGTTGCTGCTTAGAAACCATTGGTACTCATTAAACAGAATGCAGAACCTCGGTTGAATTGTATAAACGAGTGGATACCGAAACTGTAAAATATCTATTTAAGATATATAATTAACATTTAAGACGACTTATCTGGCATGAATACTCGTTGATCACAATAAACATGAATTTGTTCTGGCAACAATTCGGAAAGGGACCTTCATAATTAATTGATAAACGGTTAAATCGATGTAAGGATTTTATAACGAATGCTTTTGGATGCTTGTAAATACTAGGTTTCACCCCGGTTAAAGTTCGGAAAAACTTTAAAAGATCATGTCCGGAACGAAGAAATCAGGGATCGTTTTGGCGTAGTGCCAATAATAAAGAAACTTCGCGAAAAACGACTACAATGGTACGGCCACGTTATCCGCGCAAGCGAACACCAACCATCAAATAGGTTCGTCGCCGTGACAGTGGATGGAAAGCGTCCGATAGGAAGGCCGAAATTGCGATGGATGGACGTCATACGTCATGATTTGATAAGTGTTGGACTAGAAACCAAAGACGCCATAAATATAACCAAGTGGAGGCAACTTTCAAAAGCAGCGGAACCCGTACCTACACGGGAAAGACGCTTAAGAAAAAGAAGAAGACTACGGTGTAAGTTTGACAAAAATCAATCACTAAAAGCACGTCGATTATTGACAATGAGATATTATGAGAGCGTATGTAATGTTATATCCTCGTTTAGCCAGGATTACATAACAAATTATGTAACTTGAATATTTCGAAAGATCGATTACTCATAGCACAAACAATTCGAATGTCTGCAACCACGTATTCGATATAGAAACTAAATTCAAATAAATCCAACTACTATTGTGATATTTTATAATTTTTGATTTGACTCTTACCTTTCGATATATGTAAGCAATAGATCGTTGGTGTGTAATAATTTAAAGTGTCTACAGATTCCACAATAGATAGAACTTCTAGCTCAGCCGCGGCTTGACAATTTTCAGATTTCTAAAGAGCTAGTAAAACAAAAGCGGCTGGTCGTCCTTCTTCACTGAGAGTTGCGTAGATTTCTAGTTATAATGTATTGGTTTCAATGATGAGTAATTTATTGTCTCCGATATGTTTCTTGCAAACAACAGACAATGCTTATTTTAGGTCTTTAAAATATTTGGAAGTTTCGTGAAATATCGCACATTCTGTAGCATTGGAAAATGAACGTATTCTGTCCAAAAATCGATTATTCCACTGATAATAACGGATAAACATACCTAAAATACTTTTTTTTATCATGCAGACAAATAAGTGACTGATATAGAACGAGTGAACAAATATAAGGACTTGGGAGTGTGGATAAACAGTGATTTGAGTACCGTCACACATACTGAACATGCTTGTTCAAATGCGTTTGGGATAATCGGTCAACTTCGACGCACTTTCATTGCACTCAATCAATTTGCCCTACGTCCGCTAATCTTTGCTCATGTGTTGAGCCGTCTTCTATATGCTGCGCCGTGTGTATCCCCAAAATTCAAAAGAACATATTAGTTCAGAGAGGGTACTTCATAGAGCTACCAAGCTAGCACCGCAACTGAAATTTTTGTCGTACCCTGATCGATTAAAAGCACTTAGACTTGAGACTGTCACGTGAACCCGTCGGTACATCGATATGAGTATGGTCTGGAAAATTCTTAATGATTTGGATCATTCACTTCGAGATTGTCTTCATTTGCGCTCATCCAATATCCTACGAGGCCATGGTTTAATCATGCGACGTGAAAGGATAAGGAAATCACGAGCTGTCCAATTTGATCGGCGAGTTGTATCTCTGTGGAATAGGCTTGGAGAGTCAACAGTGTGCAATAGCAATATCAACGAATTCAAAAAGAAATTACGGATGGAGGATGCCATGGGGAAAGCTGCTTTTCCGTATTTGTGATACTTCTATTATATTTTCTTTTTTTTCGGCAGTGAACCTGCCAGTTAAGCCATGCTTTTATGTGCAGTTGAAACATTAATAATAATATTTTAACAAATGAGTCATTAGCTTTGGATCATGTTTAAGGATACTGTCGGTAATAAGATATCCGAGTACACAAATAGAATTACTGGATAGAACAATTTTCTCATTATTTGTAATTTATCCGTATTTAGATATTGTTTTCAAAAAATTCATTAACGTTCTTAATATGTTGAACAATTATGTTGCCTGTTATGACAATGTCGTCCAAGTAAGGATGTTAATACCAAATGTGTCATCAGTTTCTGAAGAATCGTAGGGTATCCAAGATAAAGAGATCCCTAGTGTGACAGTATCATTAACTTGCGAAGTACATGAATATAGCGTGGCGGGTTATCGCAACGATCAGCGTTTTCAAAAAAGTGTAAGAGTTCATCTGTCAAGGATAAAATGCTTAAATAGGTTAATGTTTCCTTTCCTAGTGTAGCCAACTCCTGTACAAGAATCAGGAAGTGCAGATTCCACTTGCACCATGGATCTCAACCCCACAACGATGTCAATCCGTATAGACGTAACTAAACTGACATTATGAGGACATATATCACTCGCGTATGAACTAAAGGACATCGTTATTCTCGCATACTAATGACCTCATACGAAGAATTTGGCAAATATATTGCACAGAGAAGCAACGGCAACATTACTAAAACGGGTCAATGCATTGAAATCCCGGAATAGTTGTTGTCTCAGTGCAAAAAGTCTCAATTAATACAATTACATCAAAACGGCATATAAAAGTTATATAACCAGTATTTAGAAGAAATTTCAAACCTTCCATATGTAATTTTCTGAAGATGCTAACAGAAGTTAGCGAAATATCAAAAATAATTTCATCTTTCCTTTAATCCAGTTCCAATAATTATTTATTCGATTTATATTATGCAATACGACATTGAATTTGCAACTGTACAAATACCTAGATTGTAATGTTAGATTCAATTTTCGAATGGAATTTTCGAGTTTGTTGTACAAAATAATGTCAATAAATCACATTGTAAACAAGGTTACAAGATATAATGGATATTTGAAGTTTGTTAAGCTTTTTAGCTTGCTTACGTAACTATTACACCTTTAAAAAGTGGCCTTTCTTGCTGTGATTATATTAGTTGATTATTCTAGCTGAACAATCTGATTGTGGATGATGATTTCTACCTCAGAAGAAACATTTTATTTGATTGTTAAGGACGATGAATCTGACTACATCAACATTTTGACTCTCTTCTTCGTTATTACAATGTTACAGATAAAACGATTCGTGACTGTTACCGTCTTGGTAATGCATGTATTTCGCCTTATTCTAAACTACGTTTGACATCGTAGTTTTCTTTTTAAATCAATTATGTTCGTTCTTAAAAACACTGTCTGATGTGTTCTGATCGTAATCCTCGAATAATGAATCACGTACATACTGGTTTTGATGTTCATCTTCTGAAATTTTTTTAAATCTGCAATTATTTTCGATTTGCAGGATAGTTTGAAAAAACTGGTCGATACTTTGTTCCCGGTTTTGCTTTGTTGTGGATATTATATGTCGATTGTAAATAAGTTATTCGATTTCACAAATAATGTTTTCATTTTGTCGAGAGCTTCTTTTAACGTTTTGCATTTACCAATGTAAGCAGATAACGTTCTGCTTATTGGATTGACAAAGAGTTTCTGAGTTTCAGTGATTTCCGAATGTATGGATAAAAATAAAGATATTTTTTGTTTCCAATGTATCCGGTCGACGTTAGCATTCAGATTGCCAGACGTGATAATGAGCATATCGGGCTTAAAATACTAGTCAATTTATGTACAATTGTTCAGCAAATTGGAGTGAATCAACGAGACTTCGCAAATAATTCTTTATTGAACAATATGCAAAAAGATTAAGTAGCGCTAAGTCATACAAAACATTTATGCCAACCTGCCAAATAGATAACTGTTTAATTATATTTAATCCATTTACACGTATTTGAGCTCGCATACTTCAAATTCACTTTCTGAACTTTGTCACATCCTCTCAGTATCTGAAGTTTCTTCACTCTTTTTTCTTAATTGCACATCGCTACTAAATCCCTTACCAACTGAAGTACTTGAACGTCTTTCGGGAATGTATTCCTTCCTTACAGCTGATTATATTTCGTCGATTCGTATTCGTGTATTTCCTACACTCTAGAAATATGCAATAATTACGATTTTCTCCTTGTGAGTAGCCTGGATAAGTACACATCACAGTACTTGGTTTAATAAGGAGCTAAGATACGCTCTCAAATTAAAAAGCTGGCATTCGTTAGGTTTTCTGAACAACTAATACGCTGCTTGGACTGATAGGTGCCAGTCAATTAAGTATTAAACTGCCGCCTGTTACAAATTAGCCTCTTCGTGGAGCGGACCAGGCAACGTATGTTCGACATTCGTCGATCAACGGCTAAATAATTGGCCGGCTTGCATCAGCCGTAGGGATAGTCTTTTCATAGACTATCTCAGATCCCTCCGATGACTCCAACTGCGGATTAGACAATGGACAAAAAGGCGGAAGAAAGTCACGGATGCCTGTTTCCTTACAGTAGCGATGTTGGATCATCAAAGGATACTGTGAACGGGATATAGCCGTACAAACAAAAATCACTCCGATGACTCCAACGGCAGATGGGACAATGGACAAAGGTGGAAGAGAGTCTAGGAGACCTGTTTCCTTACAGTAACGATGTTGGATCATCAAATGATATCGGGAACGGGAGATAACCGAACAAACCAAAACAATAAAAATGACAAGCCACAAATTTACAAAATATAGATCAAGTGTGAAGAACAATGGTTAACTCACTACTGACCGGAGTAGTTTTCATTGTCGGGTGCCGTGTGACCAAGCAGTTGTACGGAGACAGCGAAAGAGTCATCAACATCTGAAGCGGACTTGCCTTTATGTAGGAACGTTGAATGTCATCTCGCTTGCGGGGAAGCCACAATAATTAGTTGAAAAGATGTTCGCTTCAGTCTAGAAATAGTCGGAGTGACTTCTCTTCACTATTCTGGAACTGGAACTAAACTTTTGGATCAAGAATGAACCTTGAACTATTCGAGAGTTACCAAGGGAAAGCGACGACATGCGGGTGTAGGGATACTTACAAGTCCCCGGTTGTCGTTCGTGACAGAGAGGTTTAGCCCAGTGAACAAAATACTGGCGTCTCTGAGACTCCTAGTCAAAGAGGGATAGAGGATAACTGTTGTGTGTGCGTATGCTTACAACATCATCTCGGAATACACTGCCTTTGTAGAAGATCTTCATGCTCTGCTTGATAGTACTCCTGTTCGAGATTCTCTTGTTATATTGGGTGACTTATATGCTCATGTTAGTATCGACAGTAGCACTTGGAAGGGAGTATTGGTACGGAACGGACTCTCTGATCTGAATGCGAATAGTGATGAATTATTGCACTTTTGTTCTCGTAACAATGTATGCATAACCAACACCATGTTTGAACATAAAGAGATCCGTAGATGCACATGGCATCAGGATTCTCTCAGTCAAAGATCAATGATCGATTTTGTAATCGTTTCATCTGATCTGGGACGTTATGGTCTGGACACTCGTGTGAAGAGAGAGGGGCTGATCTGTCAATTGATCACTGCCTTGTAGTTAGTAAACTTCGATGGCCGGATCGGATGCTAGAGAAGCTTGTTAAACCCAAACGTTATGTGAGGGCGTGCTGGGAGCGTCTAGCAGATGTTTCTGCTACATCTAGGAGGATTGCTCTCTGTGGCAGAAGAGGTGAAGAGCATTGATCAGGAATGGGAGATGTTCAGATCTTCGCTTGCCAAAGCAACTATGAAAATTTGTGGCTCGAAGGCCTTAGGTGCTTGTCGCGGAGGAAATACTCGAACTGCTTGATAGACACCAACAGTTAGAGATTTGCCCATCAGAAGAAGTTGGCTTATAAGTCAACTGTGTCAGATAAATCTGTGGAAGCTGTAGACAAGTACCGAAGAGCAAGGAGAGCTTTAGATCGAGCAGTCACTGAAGCGAAGAAGGCGGCTTGGGAGAAATTAGGAATGCATTTAGAACTTGATTATAGGTCAGCTTCGAATATGTTCTAGAGGACGATCAGGAACCTTCGTGTTTGAAAGCAGAAAACTCTTCAAACTGTCTATGACAAGAGAGGATCTATGCTTACTGACATTAAATAAATTTTTGGTTGTTGGAAAGAGCATTTTAATAGTCTTCTTAATCCGATTGATATGCCTTCTCCTGTAGAAGTAGAGCATTTAGAATCAACGGAAGAGCTCATCTCTTTGGAAGATGTCATTGCTGTATTTAAGAAACTCCGTAATGGTAATTCTTCTAAAGTGACGAGATTCGACCTGAAGCTTTAAAGGCTCTCGACGTTGTTGGCATGAAGTAGCCTACATACCTTCAATGTTGCATTGAAGTTGGCAAGGTTCCTAGTGAGTGGCTAAGTGGGGTGTTGGCACCGATCTTTATGAAAGGTGACCGAAGTGTGTTGAGGGACAATTGCAAGAGGAAAAATGCGGCTTTCGTCTAGGTCGTGGAACAACTGATCAGCTCTTTACTCTTAACTATCCTTGAACGGTCTTGGGAGTTCGCTCAACCGGTCTACATGTGATTTGTAGATTTGGAGAAGGCGTTCGACCGAGTTCCGCGAGATCAGGGCTGCCCTTTGTATCCACATTTGTTCCTTGTTTACATGGACAAAATTACGATATGTGCTGCTTTGACGGATGTCGGTCTTCAGTTCGGTTCCATAAAGATATTATCTCTGCTTTTTGCAGATGACGTTGTCTTGTTAGCTTCTTGTCCTAAGGACTTACAATGCTCACTAGATCGATTCATGATATAATGTCAAGCGGCAGGGATGTTGGTTGGTACCTCCATGACTGTCTGTATGTTTTTGTCTCGGATTCATGTGAATGTCATTCCGGATTGGGGAAAAGATTCTTCCTGATGTGGAGGATTTTAAGTACCTTGGATATTGTTTTCGAGAGTTGCAGGAACATCAGGGAGATTAAGAAACGGATTTGTGCAGCTGTCGCAGCAATGTGTTCTTTATACAGGTCTGTCGTGGTAAAGCGGAAGTTGAGTCTTCGGGCGAAGCTTTCGGTTTATCACGCAATCTTCGTCCTATCTTAACCTATGTAATAAGTTTTAGGTTATGACCGAAAGGATAACATCTCGGATACAGGCTACCGAAATGAGGTTACTTCGTGGTATGACCGGTCTTAGCCTTATAGATAAGGTTATAAATTCGGTCATTCGGGATGGGCTCGTAGTAAAGTCGCTGCTTCTCCACATCGAAGAAAGTAAGATGAGGTGGCTAAGACACGTTCTGAGGATGTATAGGGATCGCCTTCCCCAGAGGGGTTTCCAGCTGGACTCTCTGGAACGAGACCTCGAGGTAGACCTCGGTACAGGTGGAGAGATCAAATCTCGAACTGACCGAAGATTGCCTTGGGCTATCTGAAAGAGAACTTTGGTCTGTCGCCCAGGATCGCGATGTCTGGAGTAGTTTGATCCGTGCACTGCCTCTACGACCCGACCAGTGATTGACAGGACCAGTGGTTGACAGGATATTGTATATTGTTTGTTTGTTTTTCTTGTCAATAAATTGTTGTTGTAATAGACTATAATTCATTTAAAAATATAAAAAATGGCTTCACATATCTTAAGCGTCTGAAAAATGTCAATTTGAAGAAAGATTAGCAAAATTGTCTGTACACGATCCTAGATTATCTAACTATGCTAATTTTAAGAGTGACGTTGGTAGTATTAGTTCCATCGTTGATAACAATGGATGCACTCTAGTTCACGACATTGATATAGCCACTGATTTTGGGTTGTAAATTCCTGGTACCGGTTTCTAACACTCACCTCTAAATGGGTTTATCTTACTGTCGATCAATTTATAATGTTATTCGCATGTTTTCTGTTCATGATGTGATAACGGAGCTCAAGAAGCTCAAATCATCTGGTTCTATCTACCCTAATTATCTTCCACAAATATATTTGAAGAATCTTGCTAACATTGTCGCTGTTTTTTGTATTGGATCTTTATTGCTCCTATCTTGGTCAAGTTCCGAATCTGTGGAAATGCTCTATCATAAGGCAGTTATACAATAGAGGGAATCGATGTTCTATGAAAAGAACTTGTGTATCTTGCTGTAAATGGTGAGGTATTGTATTGTATAATCAGCAACTACCTAGATACTAATAGGTTATTGTGCCATAATCAACATGGCTTCCGGAAAAATCTCTCGACTGTGACAAATCTTTTGACAGCTTAGGAAAGTTGGGGTTATCTAGTAGATGAAGGATTCAATGCCGATGTTGTATTTTTGATTTCTTGAAGGCTTTTGATTTTCTTCGTCATGTTGATTCGTAAAATGCAGGCATTGTTTTTATATATTTTATTTATTACATATTCGTTTATGCTCAGTGTATTTTTTGTTTTTATTCTATTCTTTGATCTAATCGATGTGTAGATGTTTTTTAAAAATGCACAAAGTTTAACGGCTACTGATACAATTTCTGATGATGAACACAGTTGTGTTTAAAAATTTGAATAAACCTGTTTCGAGTTTGCTATTGAATTTTTTATTGTCCAGCTGTTTTTCATTTAATAATAATTTTTTAATAATTATATCATCAAAATCGAATGTGAAGCAGCGAAAACATGTGCGGTGCTTCAAAATATTCAACAAAACTCTTAATTTCTAGCGCAATTCCCACCAAACAAAGCAAAGTTAGTGCAGATCGTCTTAATTATTTTGCTTTAATCAGGAAGGGGAACTTCTCCCGTGCCGAAATTAGTCAATATGATGGTTGTTAATTGTCTGCAACCCTTTGAAAGAGGATCTCTATTTGATATTTTTCTCATAGATTTCTCTAAATTATTTAAAGGTAGAATTATATACAATTCTGTTAAATTTTTCGAGTCTGGAATCAGTATTTCATTTTGTACGAGTGATCTAGCCTCTGAATACTTGGATTATTTTGAAAAATGCCTTACAAAATATGGTTCAACGACATATAAGCCTATTCAAACCTTCCCTAAAATTATCGAACTTTCCACCTTTCGCAGCGGATGATGATCTAAAAGATTTTGAGAATATTTTCAAAATTTACAACGTTCAACCCATTACGGGGAAGAATGGAGATCCACTTCCTGTGACCTTCGGCTCCTCTACAATTGACCAGGCCCAATGCCCGACCAACAGTAAATGCTTGGTCCCAAAGATGCCTTATATTCAAGGCATACAAACTTTGGGTGCACCGGCCAGTCCGGCAGACTTTGCATATGCCTTCATCTCTAAAGTACTCAGAATGACAGATGGTGAGATTTTGAAAATTATAGATGCAAGACCTCAAACCTTTGAAGACAGATTTCAATCACTCATTGTTTACCTGTTCAAAAGACAGAAGAGTCCGCATCTCCTCCGGCATTCAGTACGTTGAAGTCCAACCCCCCCCCCGGCCTCTAAAAAAAGATATGGGCCTAGACAGAGTTTAGCTTCTCTTAAACTATCAAGAAAAGATCTAACTCACTGGGCTATTGCTTCTACGTGAAATGATGACATTGCCTGTGGGGAAGTGTCCTCTCCTGGTGGTGCGGGGAGTGGGAAGGGCAACCTTCTCTCTTCTCGCTTCTGCTAAGAATGGGCAGTCCCACTCTAGCAAACTTAACACAATGCAAAGTAATCAAGAGCCTTTTTCACTGAATATCCTTCAGTGGAATTCGGGAGGTGCTTCTGCCCTTAGCCTTTTATCTGGTAGAGATGCAGATGTTATAGTCCTTCATGAGACGAGGTATATCCGTCTCTCCCAGGACATTTACTCCTAAGTACATCTACACCCACCATACTATGTACATAACCCCTCCTCACTCATTTTCATCTCGAGGTCTTTTAACCCTAGTTAAATGCTCCTTAAGATTGCCCTTCCTTTTAAACTATTCTTGTCCAGCCCTATCTTGTTTAGCAATATTACTTGGTAAAAACGATAAACGTATCAGTATAGCCAATATCTATATTAGGTCAGGGGAAATTCACAAGAACCGTGAGCTCCTGAACCGTATTTTAGATAGTGGCTATGACATGTAACTCGGTGTCTTCAACGACAGAACTGGTCTTTGGATTAATGCAGCGCTCCGCAGAGCTTTGAACAACTACCTTGTTAACAAACCACCGTCCTCCACCTTTATCGCTCAACAACTAATTCTCTCCTCGACATATTACTGCTACACAAGATGTGTTTGCTTAAACCCATCTGTACTGAGCAGTCGCGACAACAACAGACCACCTATAATGATCTAATTCGCTAGCGAATTGAGGAATATTCGTTGCTTAGAAGGAGGCTTCACTTTGATCCCATCAGAGTGGCCATTTTTAGGCAGCGATCCAACTCTTCCCTAGAATTGGTAATGAAAGTTTGACCGAATTTAATTCATACTTCTCATCGCAAAGGTGGCATATACAAAATGCTACACCTTCCAAATCTCTCTGTTTCCGCCAGAGAAGCCCTCTCGAATGAATACTGGAGCTCTAGATATAGGTTCGAGCTGAACATGGATAGGGCGAGCCTTGCTCACCTTTCCCTTCTCAGTTTTCCTTTTGGAAGATATTCAAGAAAAAGAAGTTTGTCTGCTGGAGAGACCGGCGGTGGGTTGGATTGGGAACATTGTCTTTGACAGAGTTTTGAAAAAGTAACTATCCCCACACAACTATGTAGCCACTCAATCTCCCCAACCAATCCCGTCCTGGGTGTCTTCAGAAGTAGGAACTTATCTTTTATAGATATCCTTAACTCCTGGTGTCCACTTTCGGGCACCTCCAAATCCGTCGCTCCACTATCTTCTCGGGTATGTCAGCTTATGATATCCGATCAAAGACGAGAAGTGGCCGTCACAATGTTTTAGGCCTCACCATATGATGTAGCCGGCATAAATATTAGTCGTAGAATTTGTTTACCCAAACGTAATCCGGTCTCATGTCCTAAAGACCTGCGGCCCATTTCGATTCAAAACTCTCTCATCTCCATCTACGAAAAAGCACTTACGCGTAGAATCCACGACCTTTAAGTGGGCGTAACTTGATCCCACTGAGTTTTCATGGTGTTCTTGGGATATCTCGGGATTAGTCTTCTTTTCGAGAGGACGTCCCCTGAGGAAATACCAAGGTTTCTCATGCTCCTCATTTCGCGATTACCTAGCATATTCCGCCTCGCTTGAACTCTTCAGGGGGTTAAAAGATCCCGGGTGGTTCAGTCGGAGAGCGGGGTGCTTGATTTGCTGGAGGGCTTAGATCCCGCTGGACTTGAGGCCGTAACCAAGTTAAAGAAGCGAACGAATTTTTAACGACTGGCTATTTTCGATTGTATTTTCTCCATGTTTTGTTTTTAATTATTTCTTATCAGTTGTTATTTATTAAGAAAACCTTTGTTTATTTAATAATTATATTTAATATTAAGTTACACCGTAATGGTTACCTACAAATGGGTCCAAATAATACAATAGCAAATTGACAAAACAGGTTTAAACATTAGTTTTCCCATATTGACTAACACTGGATGTATTCATGTATCAATATATGATTATTAGTGTATTATTAAACTGGATTAGTCTTCTTTTCGAGAGGACGTCCCCTGAGGAAATACAGTTTTTACAATTCTTCCAGTTTTAAGTTAATTTACAATGCTTATGTCTTATCTTTAATGAGATACGCTTCACCTGCCTGTCACCCTCAAACTACGACAGAGATGAACATGTACGAATCCATATTACGCAAGGCCACACATCTTGTGCCCAGCCAACGCAAGCTCTCATTCATTTTTCGACTTCACGCACTTGGTGTGACCACAGTGAAGAAATCTTTAAAGTCATCTGATTTAATGTTTGTGTGGACAGCGCTTAATGTTCAAAAAGGGCAGAGGGAACATGTTTGTCTCAAACTGTTCGAACTTCGAAATTCAAACACATTGAGGGGACATCACCTCACGTTAAAGACCCACATTCGTCCACGAAGAAGATTTAACACAATTGTCAACCGAACGTGGAAAAGCTGGAATAAGCTACCAAGTCAAGTGGTTTCGGCCTCCAGTATTTTGTCCTTCAAGAGAAATCTGAAGAATGTACTAACTTAAAACAATCGGATTTTCATTGATATATTTTTTTAACCCTGTACCCAGCCTGTACGAGCTCTACGCTCTTTTGCTGCTGTTGTATTTAATAATTTTTTTTTTTTAAAACCAATATTAATACAATTAAAAATTACAATCATAAAGTTACCCGCAAATGGGCCCTAATATAAACATTAAATTTAAGACTTCATTAAAATCTCAGCTATCCGTAGCGGATCCACGACTAATTATCTCCGAATGGATTTGCTGTCCGTGCTCGAACCGGTGAAATGCAGAGCGGGGGCTGCGAAGACACATAGAAGTTGATCGCGCAAGGGAGAAACTTATCCTTCGTCGGATAAGTGCGATACACGTCGCATAGTCTATTTCGCGCTTATTGGCCAACATCCTGGCTAATGCCTTCAGAACGCAATCTCCGGTCTTACCAACGCCTCCAGACGATGAAAACACTATCGGTGTGAATTGGGCCCTCTCCACAGTTACAATACGTTCAAGGTAACGGGCGTTTTTGCGCGACTCGTGATAGTTGTGGACTGATGAAGGCGATCTCTCAGAATAAGAAGCAGCATGACAATTGAATATAGCGACGTCCATAAAGACGCGCTCGCTTCGTCTTCCGAACAGACCTGTGCACACGACATCAAGTCTCGCTTCACTATCACGTGAAGTTGTAGCTGACTCGAACTGAATGGAGGGATCTATAGGACTCAGCACGGGCTCAATTGCGACACACGGAGTGACTTCAGTCAAAAGGTTGGCAAGTGTGTCACGTATTAGGTTATGCCTTATGATTGTGAGTGCGCCTCTACCGCACGAGAGCGAGTGAACTGTGCTATTCTCAGTACCACAACTACAATGCGCAGGTGCATCCGTAGGTGTTAGTCCATATTGTATTTAATAATAATATTGTATTTAATAATAATAATAATAATTTTTTTATTTTTTTTTTGAGAATAATTTTTTTATAAGAACTCCAAAATGTACAAACAAACACAAAAAAAACGTGATGCGTCAAATAATTTAAAAGAATATTGTACGTTTTTTCATTTAGCGCGCAGGGCGATTGCGAGCAGAACGGGCACCCCGAACGCATAAAGAAATTGAGCGAGCCAGTTGTATGCCAATCGTTGACCGAAGACGTGTCAATTCCTCTGCATATGTGTGTCTTTTTCTAATTGCCAATTTACGAGCAATGCGCTGAATTATCGTGACCGACGATTTACTTTCACCACCAAAACAAGAAAACACCAATGGCGCAAAGTTTGCCCTCTCTATTAGTATGACTCTCTCTTGATACTTTGCGATTTTTCGCTTTTCGTGGAATTCAAAGGCGGACGTTGTTGACTTCGAGAGGTTGGACGGCGCGAATGCGTTGAATACGCATGTGTCGAATAAAGTTCGCTCAGAACGACCTCCGTAAAATCCATAGCAAGCAATGTCTAAACGTGCTTCATGATCTCTAGAAGTGCTTGTGCGCTCGAACACGATACTATGATGTACTGATTTCAAAGCTGGTTCTGTCTGGACATTATCGCAAATTTCGGTCATGGTATTGGATAATATATCACGAATCAAATCGTGTCTAATCGAAGGATGACCTCCAGTTGGACAAGTTAGTGAGTGTGCCAGTGATGTTCGTTCACCGCATGGGCAATGTAAGGGAACATCGCAAGACAGTCTATTGTACCGAGCTCCAATTGCATCCCGAAATTCCATATTATTAAGACGAGTACAACGGTCATTTGTAGGATACGTGGATAGCCATGAGGAAGCACCCTTGACTTGTAATAATAATAATATATTAATAATAATTTTTTTTTTATTTTTTTTTAATAATTGATTTTTTTTGAAAAAAAAAAACAAACAAATATAGTTATACTATAAATTTTAGTTCATTGAGTTTGCAGGTCGATGTCGAGCAGAACGAGGACCGCGAATACACATCGAAATTGAACGAGCCAACTGAATTCCAATCTTTGACCGTAATTTTGTCAATTCTTCTGAGTAGGAATGATTGTTTTTTATTGCCATCTTCTGTGCAATTCTCTGAATTAATTGTGCAGATGATTTTACTGCTCCACCGAAACATGATAACACGATAGGTGCGAAATTCGCCCTCTCTATGGCAGTTACTCTCTCTTGATACTTAGCGAATTTACGTGTTTCGTGATATGTAAAAGCAGCCCCAGCGGATTTCGAAAGGTTGGACGGAGCGAAAACGTTAAAAACGCAAGTATCAAATAAAGTTCGCTCAGAACGACTTCCATAAAAACCACAGCAGGCGATATCCAAACGCGCATCATGAGCGCGAGATGTAGATATGCGCTCGAAATGAATACTAGAATTTACTGGCAGTAGTGTTGGCTCTTTTTGCACATTATCACATATTTCTGTCAAGGTTTTAGAAAATATATCACGAATTGAATCATGTCTTATCGATGGATGACCTCCGGTGGGACAGGTAAGTGAGTGAGCCAGAGAATTATGTTCACCGCAGGGGCAATGAGAGGGCGCGTCTAGTGGTAGTCTATGATATCGAGCTGCAAGTGCGTCACGAAATTCTACATTGCTAACTCGAGTCCAGCGATCACTCGTAGGATATGTGGAGAGCCATGACGAGGCACCTTTGACTTGTAGATGTTCCATAATACGTAACAAATTGTCACCAACATTAGCTACTCGATCTCTAAGCAATGACTTTTGAATATCAATCTTTGAAGTGCCTATAAGGGCAATGCGTTTGGATTGTTCAGTCCTTAAGTCCACACCGTATAAGCCATTTAAATAAGGAGTGCATATATCTTTTGAGCTTTTAAACTCTTCTATCGCAGTAAAACGTGGGTCAGCAATACCTAGACCACCTAGTCTTATCGGAAGGGTAAATAACGGCCATAAATAATCGTCGTCAGGCAATTTCAAATTAAAAAGCTTATCAAAACGCTTCTGAATGGTGTCATAGAGATCATCGAAACTACCAATTGAACAGTTTGTGGTTCTTTGCAAGTGAATCCATTTATGCTGAAGCGATCTGGTCATACTAGTATAGCTTATCTGCAAATCAAGAATACCCACGTCAGCAAGACGATTTACTAATGAGCAATAATTAGAGATCTTTTGTTCCGTAGTTTTATTTATATAATCATCTGTTCCAATAGGAGCACCGAGTACTAACGTGCCATCGACAACAATGTCGATTCCCGTTTCATTAAAAAGTTTGCGGGTACTATCTGCATTTTCGGGACTAGTTAGTAGAACGCATTTGTTGCTGTTGACATGAAATCCGAAAGCACGGCCGTAGTCACACAAGAATTTGAAAGCCTTGTAAATTTGCACAGGTTCGCCGATTAAATTGCCATCATCCGCGTACCAGAATTGGTTGATGTTAGGAAACTCCTCAGTAATGTTCAACAATAATGGCAGGGTTGCTACGGCAAAAGCTGGCATAGCAAGTACATCACCTTGCGTAAATCCCTCTTGGGATTTGATGAAACTATCACCAGTTGAAAAATTTGAAGGGTTATCGTAAAAATTGTGTAGTATAGTAGACATAGAGGGACAAATGCGTGATATATTAGCGAGAGCTGCCTTTCGATTTATTCTGTTAAATGCATTATCTGCATCAACAGTGAGAAGAACTGCATCAGGATCTTTTAACAGGCATTCGCGAACTGCGTGCGTGACGCACTCCACTCCAGCTCGTTGACCAGCGCACATTTGCAACCGTCCGCACACTTCTTGAATATCATTGGAAATTATAGAAAGAATGGCTTTCGACATTATTCTCCTACTAACGTCGCCAATACCAATAGGCCTTATTCCCGATTTTTTGGATAAGGCTATTAATCTGCTTGAAGCCAATACATTTATAACATTAGTAGGCATAAGCTCAGTAGCTAAAGATTTTGCGAACGTTGACAAAACTTTAGTCAATTCAGCAGATTCGTGACCAAACTTAGTTAACATCTGTAGCCATGACTGTGCATCGATGCCGGAGGGACCTGCTCCACCTTTAACACGTTTAGCCATACGAATTATCAATTCACTATCGATTGAATCAAAAATCACAGGGTGAAAATTTGGAACTGTGATTGGGAAAGACCAGTTAACAGCATGAGGAACTAATGGGCTCGGTACAGGGTGCTTGTCGAGTAATAATTCTCGAACAGTTTTAGAACCAATCACATCATCTGGTTGCAAAGGAACGCCATCATAAGAATCGTTGTCTAGAAGATGCATTGCTGTGTTCAGTCGACAGCTTTCAACTAATGAGACGAATTTTTTGCGCCAATCTCTTGACTTCGAAGGTTGAATTTTTAAGGCTTTCATATTTTGAAGGGCCGAGGCTTCAGCGTATAATCCAGCATAGTCATTATCGAACCACATGTCCAATCGTCGGGATAAAGTTGATTTCAATGATTTGGGAGATTGACGAAAATTACGTTGAAGAATAAGATGTCCAAAGATGATGTACTTAGTAAAAGTTTCCGAATTAGTGAGAGAATCCCTAAATATGCGTGCAAGTTCTGATATAAATTGTTTGGACTCTGAACATTTTGGAAGTCGAAATAAGTTGGGTTTCCATTGTATGACGATCGAGAATATATCCTGTATAGACAATACATCGAACTCTTGACGAGTATTCATTGTGTAATTTATATTTATATGGTTGTTAAGAGGACAATGCCGATGATCAGAGTTTTCACAATCTGAATTCGGTTTACTCAATATGGATATAGCAATATTATTGGAAGCTGTTGCGGAGCAATTTACTTCACGATTGGAACAATTCACAGCTGAGCAATTCAAGCATAAGATATTCTGCTTAGCACATCGACATCCTTTACATTTAGCATTCGGGCCGTTGCATGAACAGCATTTCAGAGTTGTCGCAGGCTTGCCCTTGGGCATTTATTTTGTTTAAGAACAGAATTGAATTGCACTGTAATTTGCTAGAACAGTTATAAATTTTAATAATAATAATCGTTCTTCTATAATCGTTCTTCTATAATCGTTCTTCTATAATCGTTCTTCTATAATCGTTCTTCTATAATCGTTCTTTGTAAGTAGTTTATTAAGCTGCCAAGAAAGTTCAAACTTTCTTGGCAGCTAAGAAAGTTTGAACTACTTATTATTATTATTATTATTATTATATGCTGACGATCTTGTGATCCTGACAAGAAACCTAGGCACGGCTCAAAAGGCACTCGATGGCTTGACTGTATTTTGTAGTCGGAATGAACTAGACATCAACATTTCAAAATCAAAGGTAGTGAAGTTCCGCGGTGGTGGTCGTTTATCCAAGCATGACTCGCTTTTTATAAAGTCTCAGACACTAGAGTTCTGTACTAATTATAAGTATCTTGGCGTTCTATTAACGTCTAGATGGTCTTTTACCGCGCACCTTGAGGCTAAATCTTCTAAGATTGCAATTAAAACGGCTTCATATCCTCAACTAAGGAAGCTGTCGTTTGAAGGAGCGTTGAGATATTTCGAGTTAATGCTTCTACCAATTATTCAGTATGGGTTGGCAACATTCTGGGAGGACCTCACTGAGTTAAATTTTAGACAGATTGATAGGTGTCAGGCCCGATTTTTGAAACATATAGTTGGAGTATCCAATAAATGTAGTACGACAGCGATCACATACTTGGCAAAAATAAAGCCGCTTAGTGTCCGATTATGTGGTAGTCTTAGATGTGTTCAAACGTCTAGTTATCTCCAACATTTGGTAGCTCTTGAGACTAAATTCTTAAACGTGGATCATGATTTAGCCAATTCTCCTGTGTACCTGCAAAACAGTTGGAGATCACCGTTAAATGTGAAACGCCCATTGATATGGAGGTTATCTATTCATGGTTTTCATGATAACTACTGTCGCCGACTTCTCGCTTGTCATCGCCGTGATTCTTCTTGTATATGCCGCTTCTGTGCTTCTTCCTGTGATGCATTGCTCCATGCTCTAGCCTGCCCTCAACTCAGCCTTATGTCACTTCAAGAGATTAATGATCTTCGTCATTGATCAAAAAACGACGCATTAAGAAGACAATATGTATACTTCAAATTTTGTTGATTCTGACTAATTTCCTATTTTGTAATTATTTGCCCAGCCGAAAGGCGGAACGGGAAATAAAACTCTGTATTATTATTATTATATTAATAATATTTTTTTTTTTAATAATTGATTTTTTTTGAAAAAAAAACAAACAAATATAGTTATACTATAAATTTTAGTTCATTGAGTTTGCAGGTCGATGTCGAGCAGAACGAGGACCGCGAATACACATCGAAATTGAACGAGCCAACTGAATTCCAATCTTTGACCGTAATTTTGTCAATTCTTCTGAGTAGGAATGATTGTTTTTTATTGCCATCTTCTGTGCAATTCTCTGAATTAATTGTGCAGATGATTTTACTGCTCCACCGAAACATGATAACACGATAGGTGCGAAATTCGCCCTCTCTATGGCAGTTACTCTCTCTTGATACTTAGCGAATTTACGTGTTTCGTGATATGTAAAAGCAGCCCCAGCGGATTTCGAAAGGTTGGACGGAGCGAAAACGTTAAAAACGCAAGTATCAAATAAAGTTCGCTCCGAACGACTTCCATAAAAACCACAGCAGGCGATATCCAAACGTGCATCATGAGCGCGAGATGTAGATATGCGCTCGAAATGAATACTAGAATTTACTGGCAGTAGTGTTGGCTCTTTTTGCACATTATCACATATTTCTGTCAAGGTTTTAGAAAATATATCACGAATTGAATCATGTCTTATCGATGGATGACCTCCGGTGGGACAGGTAAGTGAGTGAGCCAGAGAATTATGTTCACCGCAGGGGCAATGAGAGGGCGCGTCTAGTGGTAGTCTATGATATCGAGCTGCAAGTGCGTCACGAAATTCTACATTGCTAACTCGAGTCCAACGATCACTCGTAGGATATGTGGAGAGCCATGACGAGGCACCTTTGACTTGTAGATGTTCCATAATACGTAACAAATTGTCACCAACATTAGCTACTCGATCTCTAAGCAATGACTTTTGAATATCAATCTTTGAAGTGCCTATAAGGGCAATGCGTTTGGATTGTTCAGTCCTTAAGTCCACACCGTATAAGCCATTTAAATAAGGAGTGCATATATCTTTTGAGCTTTTAAACTCTTCTATCGCAGTAAAACGTGGGTCAGCAATACCTAGACCACCTAGTCTTATCGGAAGGGTAAATAACGGCCATAAATAATCGTCGTCAGGCAATTTCAAATTAAAAAGCTTATCAAAACGCTTCTGAATGGTGTCATATAGATCATCGAAACTACCAATTGAACAGTTTGTGGTTCTTTGCAAGTGAATCCATTTATGCTGAAGCGATCTGGTCATACTAGTATAGCTTATCTGCAAATCAAGAATACCCACGTCAGCAAGACGATTTACTAATGAGCAATAATTAGAGATCTTTTGTTCCGTAGTTTTATTTATATAATCATCTGTTCCAATAGGAGCACCGAGTACTAACGTGCCATCGACAACAATGTCGATTCCCGTTTCATTAAAAAGTTTGCGGGTACTATCTGCATTTTCGGGACTAGTTAGTAGAACGCATTTGTTGCTGTTGACATGAAATCCGAAAGCACGGCCGTAGTCACACAAGAATTTGAAAGCCTTGTAAATTTGCACAGGTTCGCCGATTAAATTGCCATCATCCGCGTACCAGAATTGGTTGATGTTAGGAAACTCCTCAGTAATGTTCAACAATAATGGCAGGGTTGCTACGGCAAAAGCTGGCATAGCAAGTACATCACCTTGCGTAAATCCCTCTTGGGATTTGATGAAACTATCACCAGTTGAAAAATTTGAAGGGTTATCGTAAAAATTGTGTAGTATAGTAGACATAGAGGGACAAATGCGTGATATATTAGCGAGAGCTGCCTTTCGATTTATTCTGTTAAATGCATTATCTGCATCAACAGTGAGAAGAACTGCATCAGGATCTTTTAACAGGCATTCGCGAACTGCGTGCGTGACGCACTCCACTCCAGCTCGTTGACCAGCGCACATTTGCAACCGTCCGCACACTTCTTGAATATCATTGGAAATTATAGAAAGAATGGCTTTCGACATTATTCTCCTACTAACGTCGCCAATACCAATAGGCCTTATTCCCGATTTTTTGGATAAGGCTATTAATCTGCTTGAAGCCAATACATTTATAACATTAGTAGGCATAAGCTCAGTAGCTAAAGATTTTGCGAACGTTGACAAAACTTTAGTCAATTCAGCAGATTCGTGACCAAACTTAGTTAACATCTGTAGCCATGACTGTGCATCAATGCCGGAGGGACCTGCTCCACCTTTAACACGTTTAGCCATACGAATTATCAATTCACTATCGATTGAATCAAAAATCACAGGGTGAAAATTTGGAACTGTGATTGGGAAAGACCAGTTAACAGCATGAGGAACTAATGGGCTCGGTACAGGGTGCTTGTCGAGTAATAATTCCCGAACAGTTTTAGAACCAATCACATCCTCTGGTTGCAAAGGAACGCCATCATAAGAATCGTTGTCTAGAAGATGCATTGCTGTGTTCAGTCGAGAGCTTTCAACCAATGAGACGAATTTTTTGCGCCAATCTCTTGACTTCGAAGGTTGAATTTTTAAGGCTTTCATATTTTGAAGGGCCGAGGCTTCAGCGTATAATCCAGCATAGTCATTATCGAACCACATGTCCAATCGTCGGGATAAAGTTGATTTCAATGATTTGGGAGATTGACGAGAATTACGTTGAAGAATAAGATGTCCAAAGATGATGTACTTAGTAAAAGTTTCCAAATTAGTGAGAGAATCCCTGAATATGCGTGCCAGTTCTGATATAAATTGTTTGGACTCTGAACATTTTGGAAGTCGAAATAAGTTAGGTTTCCATTGTATGACGATCGAGAATATATCCTGTATAGACAATACATCGGACTCTTGACGAGTATTCATTGTGTAATTTATATTTATATGGTTGTAAAGAGACAATGCATACAGAGTTTTCCGTTGAAGCACTCAATTGATAAGCTAGATTTGTTCGAATTTTTGTAAACTTTAAAATCAATTCTTTTTTTTTAATAATAATAATTTTTTTTTTTTTAACAACAAAATGTTTATTTATTTCCAACGACATTATCTCTACAATAATAATATCATCAATACAATTATATTACAATTATATCACCACTCTACAGTGTGATAGTTCGCAGGTCGGTTTCTTGCTGATCTGGGACCGCGAATGCACATTGAAATGCATCTTGCATGTTGCAGGCTTATCTTCTCCCGTATCCGAGTCAATTCTTGTGCGTAGATAGATTCCTTCTTGACGGCCAGTTTTCTGGATAATCTTTTTATCATTGTAGATGCCGATTTGCTCTCACCTCCTAAACTTGAATATACAATAGGGGCGAAATTTGCGCGTTCTATAATATCCACCCGTTCTTGGTATTTCGAGCATTTCCGTTGTTCGTGATACTCGAAGCTTGGTGTGGTTTCCCTGGTAAGATTTGACGGAGCGAACACGTTAAAAACGCAAATGTCGAAGAAAGCTCGCTCCGAGCGTCCACCATAGAAACCACGGCAAGATATATCCAGTCGTGCTTCACGATCAGTCGTCGTTGATCTTCTCTCAAAGTGAATGCTTGGATCCACTGATCTGAGTAGCGGTTCGATTTCAACGCCGTCACATATTTGGGTGAGCGATTTTGCGAGAATATCGCGGGTTGCGTCGTGTCTTATCGACGGATGACCGCCATTGGGGCAGGAAAGGCAATGTGCCAGTGAGGTCGACGAACCACATGGGCAAAGGGAGGGGGCATCTTTGGTTAGAGTGTTGTACCGTGCGGCAACAGCATCACGAAATGTTGTATTGTCTATTCGAGTTTGTGACTCTCTTGTGGGGAACGCAGAAAGCCAGGAAGATGCGCCTTTTATCATTGTGTGTTGAATAATCCGTCTCTTTATGATATCATATGTAGGAAGTTGGGCTAGCAAAGAGGCCTTGTATTGTGTTTTCTTCCGCCTGTGAACTTCGTTGGCTCGGAAATCTTGCTCTAGTTTAAGTTCCATTCCTTGTAATCCATTTAAATAAGGTTCACATAGATGTCCAGAATTTTCACATTCAACGCCAGCACTCATATATGGATCGATGATGCCGAGGCCACCACAATGTAGGGGTAAAGAGATGAGAGGCCATAGCGATCCATCCGAATCATCGAGGCCGAATATGTTGTCCGAGGAGGATCTGATGGATTCCCGCAACGGGGCAAACCAATCTGATGAGCATTGAGTTGTTCTTTGCGTGTGAAACCACTTGTGCTGTAACGCTTTAGTGAAACAGGCATATGCTATCTGCAGATCTAAAATTCCCACATCGGCTAATCGTTCGACCAAGTTGCAAAACTTGTCTACTTTTGATTCTACGACCTCGTATACGTATTTGTCTACTCCAATGGGTGCGCCTAGTATCACAATTCCGTCCGTTCGGACTTCTACATTTGTTCCGTTAAATTGTTGGCATGTGTTAGCTTCTTCCATTGTTGGCGTAAATATTGAACATTTCTGGGGATTTACGTGAAATCCAAACGCTGGGCCAATTTTACACAGTAGATCGTATGCAGCTCTGATTTGGATAGGAGAACCAATCAAGTTGCCGTCATCGGCGTACCAAAGTTGCCGAACTTGAGGGAACTTTGTGGAAATGTGATGTATTATTGGCAGTGTGGCGATCGCAAATGCGGGCATGGCTAGGACGTCACCTTGTGTAAATCCTTCTTGTGATTTAACGAATTCGCCTCCGACAGATAGATTAGAAGGGTGGTCGTAAAAATTATGCATGACTATAGAAAGCGACGGACATATTCGATCAATATTGCAAAGGGCCGCCTCTCTATTAATTCTGTTAAATGCGTTGTCGGCATCAATTGATAGAAGAATATGATTCGGATTGTTTGTAAGTTCATTGCGGATGGCTCGTGTAACGCATTCCACGCCAGCTCGTTGGCCTGCACACATTTGACTTCTTCCACATACCTGCTGTATGTCTTCCGAGACCATGGATAATATAGCCTTCGTCATTATTCTTCTGCTAACATCACAGATTCCTATTGGTCGAATTCCAGTTTTCTTTGTTAATGCGATTAGCCTGCATGATGTTAGAGCCTGTGTAATGTCCATTGGTATGCGCTCTGTCGCTAATGCTCTTGTGAATGAGGCTATGGCCTCAGCAAGTTCATCTGATTCTCTCCCGAATTTTGAGAGCATATGTGTCCAGGACTGTGCGTCAATTCCTGAGGGACCTGCTCCACCTGTGACACGTTTGGCCATACAGACTATTAGTTTCTTGTCTATGGAGTCAAAAACCACGGGATGAAAGCTATGTGGCGGGATAACATGATTCCAGTCAAGAGCATTACTGTTTAATTTTGCTGCAATGGGATGTTTGTCGAGGAGTAGCTCTCGAACGGTCGTAGGACCGATCATGTCATCAGGATTTAGTGGGGTTCCGGTTGTTGCATCTGTGTCTAGCAAATGCATCGCTCCATTTAATCTTCCACTCACTACCAGACTGGTGAAATTCCTGCGCCAATCGCGTGATGTACTGTTTGGTCTTTTACGTCGACTGAATTCTTGCAAGATATACGCTTCCGTGTAAAGAGATGTAAACTCGTTTTTTAGCCAAAGGTCTAATCTTCGAGACAGTATTACTTTGAGGGTCTTATGGGAGGTGCGAATATCTCGTTGGAGAATCAAATGTCCGATTACAATGGCTTTTGTAAAAGATTCCTGTTGAGACCAAGATTCCCTATATATACGGGCAAGTTCTATTATAAAACGTTTCGACTCCGCACACCTAGGTAATCTGAAGAGATTTGGCTTCCAGTGAACCACTTGCTCAAAGATGTCGGTAATCGAGAGTGTGATTGGAGTTTTGTCTGTTTCTCCCGTAGCTTTCTGGATTTGTGTCTGGTCGGCTCCTGACCTTACGGTGCCGCTTATTGGGCAGCTGAGGATCTTGTTTCCGCAATTGGGAGCCCGGCAGTTACTGCATTTTGTATCGGTCTTTGCGCATCGGCATCCTTTACATTTCGCTGCCGGTCCATTGCACGTGCAGCAAGGAGTTACCGAAGAGGGTTTCCCTCTAACCATGCCGATTGTATTATCTCTGATTGTTGCGGCGGACTCGTTGATATTCCGTCTGCTAGACAGAGCCCCTGTATCCCGGGATGATCGCGTTTGTATAGACGAAGTTTCTCGGGAATGGGCAGTAGATACACACTTCCCTTTGTAGAGAAACCAGAGCCCTTATACCCTGGGATGGTTTGTTAAACTGTTAGTTTTCGTGCGAGTGTGTACCCCGGGAAGTACCCTGGGCGTACGATCCTTTATATTTCCTTGCCCCTTACGCTCGCTTCGCTAGCTCTGTTATCAGAACGGTGCACATTGTGTATATTAATCTTGTATTTACTTTAGATCTCAAATGTATGTTTATCAGAAACCAAATTTTTTTTATAATAATAATAATAATAATAATAATAATAGTCGTAACCTAGGCTGATGCCGATTTTGCATCTTAAATTGCGGATGCACTCTTCATAGCGCATGTGAAATTTGAAGGCCTTCTTTTTTGCCATATGTTTGAGTACCTGGTCGGTTTGACCATCTATTCCTCCATTAGCTGCAAAAATCAATGGATTGAAGCTCGCTCTTTCAAAACGCTCAATTCGCTCACCATACTTTGCGTACTTTCTCTGTGCGTGGTACATGAAGTGTGAATTGGGGTTGCCAAGAGAATACGAAGGAGCTAGATGGTTGAATATACATACATCCATTAAGGATCGCTCCGTTCGATTTCCAAATAACCCATAACATTCAATGTCTAGTCGTGCTCCTTGTTCCTTGGACGTCGTTGATCTTTCAAACACTACACTCGGGGATATTACGGTAAGCACAGGCTCTCGAGCAGCAGCGAGAGATAAAATATTTAGCTCAGCGGTGATCAAATCACATATGGTATTGTGACGAATTGATGGTAATCCACTTGCTTGACAAGAATGTGCATGTGAAATTTCAAATTTGGCATTGCAAAGACACGTTGATGGTGCATTTGGAGGTGACCAACCATATCTTGCTGCTACAGCATCATGAAATTCATTTTTAGACAAGGCGTGATGACGATGTTCGAATGCTCTAACGGACAACCATGTTGACGCTCCCTTTATGCTTGCGTACAACATTTTTTGGTTCGCCTCTTCATTATGAAATTTTAATGCGTATGCTTGCTTTTGAAAATCGATGTCACGCTCTTTTGATATCTCTAAAGCTTTCTCTTGTTGTTTTGCCTTGATTTGAGTTACAGGAATATTTTCAGAAAGGATACTGCACAAACGAATCGAATACTTTAGGTTTAGTTCAGGTCGTGTATCCGGCAGCGAAATTCCAAGTCCACCATAACGTAGAGGTAATTGAATAATGTCAATGTGAGACTGAAGGAGTCTAATGCCAATCATGGACGTAATCACTTCATTGACAATGAAATTCGAAAGCTGTTTAAATTGAGTTTCTTCTACTGGGCATGTTCGTTGAATAAATCGCCATTTAAATTGAAAGGATTGTGTAAAAACTATGTATGCCAGATAAGGATTTTCATTTGCTACTAAGATCAAATTTTGAAGGCTTTTGGTCCACGTATCTATCTTTCGTGTCATAAACTGTGTCATAAATGATTCCGTACCAATTGCTGCTCCCAAAACCTTCAATCCATCAGAAGTTATTTGCAACTTCTGTTTTTCAAATAGCGAACACGTATAATCTTCATTATCTTTATGAACTAATATTTGGCATTTCTCTTCATTTAGGAAGAAGCCATACTTTGGGCCAATATCTCGTATGCAGGTCCAAACGTCGAAGAGTGTGTGAGCGTCACCGACAATGTGCGCATCATCTGCATACCATCTATGCGTGGTTTTAGGAAAACGTTCCTTCAAAGTCTTGATGATTGGTATTGACGCTACTGCATACGCTATCATAGCTAAGGGATCGCCTTGCGTGAACCCTTCCGATGATGGAATTAAATCGTCCTCGACAGTCAGTAAGGTTGAGCTCGAATACATATTGCGCAGAATCACGGAAAATGATGGACATATCTTATCAACATTTTTCAATGCGACTGCTCTGTTGACAGTGTTAAATGCATTCGATGCATCCAGTTGTAAAATACAGTTTTCTAGGTTATCGTTGTACATCTTTCTGATGGAATGAATTGCAAATTCAATCCCGCACCTTTGTCCTGAACATAACTGTTCATTACCAACAACAGATTGTAAATCACCCTTAATTCTTTCTGCAATTGTCTTGCCGATTATACGACGTAATGTTTCTCCGATGCCTATCGGTCTAATACCCGGATTTTTATCCAGTGCTATCAAGCGGCTTACCTTAAGTGCCTCAAGGTCATGTTTATCTAGTGGCTGAGTTGCGATTATAATTGTAAATTGGGCGATGGAGGAAGCAAGTTTACTTGAACTTTTTCCAAATGAATTTAACATCGAGCGCCATTGTAAAGCATCAACACCTGATGGTCCCGCTGATCCCTGAGTTTTTCTACTTGCTGTTTTGATGTCAGTTTCAGATATATCTAGAAATCGCAATGTAGGTACCAAACCGATTCCGGTCAGAGGTGTTGAGAGAAGAACCGATTCGTCGGCGGCCTTACTCACAGGATGTAATTCAACAAGTTTTTTCATGACATTAGTCCCACCAATCTCGTCATTTACATGTAAAATTTTTCCATATTCTTGTGGGTCTTCCAGTAATTTCATGGCAGTGTTAGTTTTTCCGTTACTTAGTAGATTTTGGAAACGACTTATCCATTTTAATTCATTTCTTGTTTTTGCATGCTTAAATCTTTTTTCCTCCTGCAGAATGGACGACTCGTGAAGTAAGTCATCAATCTTATTTTCTTGCCAAAGAATCAATCTACGAGCTACATTACATCGAATAACTTTGGCTTTTGATTTTGGCGTCGCTTGTAAAATCAATTGACAGAATACAGTTACTGTCTTGAGGTGTAAGGCCATGTTAGGTATATCACATGCAGCTAAGGAGAATAATTCGGCTAACTTGTCAACAAAATCATTACTAACGTTGCACTTTAATAATGAGTACAGATTCGGAATCCAATGAATCACTTGGTAGAATGTGTCGTCGATCATTTTTTGAAATGTTGTTTGTCTATTGGAATTTGATGGACTTGAAATCAAGGCAAGATCTTGTGATTCACTTGAAGTATATTGTTCTATGCTAGCTGTACGAGTCAGAGGTTGTCGTATTTTTTGAAATATACTGGATTGTACTTTATTCGTACACAGAGGTGCTTGACAATTAATACAGCTCTCATTTGATCTTGCACATTTACAGCCTTTACATCTGGCATTAGGTCCATTGCATGAACAACATTTTGCAAAGGAAGCAGGTTTTCCTTTTGGCATAATAATTGTAACGAGTGGACTTCGATATATTATGTAAATAGTTATTTGTTAGCAGCTGATTGTATGTTATTTTATTGTATTTACTTTAGATCTCAAACTTTTTTAACTAATAATAATAATAATAATGAAGAGTGAACCCGCTTCATCATCGGGTGCCCCTACGTCTTTCGACAACGCGATCTTGTGGCTTTGACGTGTGCTTACAGAGAAGTCAATAGAGAGTGCATGCTCGAGGTTTGAACCCCGTACATAGAGTTTGCAATGCACACGCCTCCACCATTCGGCCACGCGGGGCTGGCCGAATAATAATAATAATAATAATAATTTTGAGTTTAAACTATCTTGATACCCATTAACTACTTACAATAAAATAACATACAATAAATTCGATTACAAGACAAATTCGATTACAAGATAAATTCGATTACAAGATAAATTCGATTACAAGATAAGTTTGATTACAAGATAAATTCGATTACAAGATAAATTCGATTACAAGATAAATTCTTGTACTTTCCCAAATTCCAATCATCCATTCTTCGTAGTAGAGCCTTTCTTATTGTACCAATTCCTCTCGATGGTATTGATTGTAACATCAATTGACTCATTACCACAACTTCTTTCAATGCCCGTTGTTCATGTAAGCTAGGGATCGCGACTGCGTTGAATTTTTCTGTCAGGAGATTGATAAACTGACCGCTGGTACTGCATTTTGGAAGTTTCATATGATTTGGAACCCAGCTTATCACTGTCATATACATGTCCTCGATCAAATTATCGTAATTTAAATTCTCCCGACGCTGTCCCACCACGACTGGTTCATTAGATGTATCGACTGTTGAAAGATGACAATTTAAATTGCCAAGGGGCACACTATCTAACTTCATAGACATCATATTTGGACACGTATTTTGGCAACAAGCTGCTCTGCAGTTGACACATGCTGTTTTATTTTTGCATCTTGCAGCATTACCGTTGCATGTACAGCACGGGGCAATATTACTCGGCTTACCCTTCGTCATGGAATGTTCAGAAATTGTATGTTTATTGTATGTTTATCAGAAACTGTATGTTATTTTATTGTATGTTTATCAGAAACCAAATTTTTTTAATAATAAGCGGAACTGTAATTGTAAGAACTTTAATAATCAATACTTTTTTTAACGTGGTAAAAAAAATAATAATAATAATAATAATTTTGAGTTTAAACTATCTTGATACCCATTAACTACTTACAATAAAATAACATACAATAAATTCGATTACAAGACAAATTCGATTACAAGATAAATTCGATTACAAGACAAATTCGATTACAAGATAAATTCGATTACAAGATAAATTCGATTACAAGATAAGTTTGATTACAAGATAAATTCGATTACAAGATAAATTCGATTACAAGATAAATTCGATTACAAGATAAATTCGATTACAAGATAAATTCGATTACAAGATAACTTCGATTACAAGATAAATTCGATTACAAGATAAATTCGATTACAAGATTATTATTATTATTATAATTAGAAAATTTATAACTGTTATAGCAAATTACAATAAATAACATACAATAACACACAAGGTTATCGCTTGAAAGTTATACACAATCTAAAGTAAATACATACACCGTTTCCACGAAGCCGTACGCCAAGGGTACGTCCCAGGGTGCGCAGTATTAAACAGATCTACAAGGAATTTTACAGGCAGTGAATGGCACGGGGTAAACCGAGTTCTGAGCTAAAGTGTTGTACATGTAACGGTCAGGCTGCCAAATGCAAGGGTTGCAGGTGTGCAAGGGAAATGAGGCCATGTATTAACTGTTCTGCACCTGGATGCTGCAACAAAGTTGGGAGTGATTCGCAACATATAAATAGAGTGAATAGAAACTCCATGACAATTGAGCCATCCCCCCAGCAATCGGATATCACAATTGAAGTATCAAAAGAAACGATTATGCAGGAAATGTATGTAAATGTAATACAATGGAGACCTGACGCGTTTAGTTTACCGAAATGCTCTGCGAGCAATCTTTTTATTGACATGCTGGCTGAATTTTATCACGCGGCCATTAATATCGCACTTCCTGACAAAAACGTTTTAAAAGTCGCGATAGTGTTCGTCAGATGTGTTTTACAGCAAATCCCTTCCCGGAAAATAAAAGCGATCCGCCAAACTTTAGAAAGGAGATTACAACTCTGGAAAAATGGAAGCTTCTTAGAACTTTTTCAGGAAGCAAGTATACTACAAACACGTTCAAAAATTACGAAAAACACATCAACATCCATGGATTGGAAACGAAGATATTGTCGATTGGTATCAAGCGGAAAGATTAATGCCGCAACTTCCGTCCTCGAGGAAAGCGACTGCACGGCGACGCTTCGACCAGATCACATTATTGATGGATTAACAGTGAAGGAACTCTTGATAAATTTACATCCTCCCGCAACACAACCACAATCACCGCTTTTACTCAATCACTTATTTCCCGGAGCGAAAAAGCATCACCCTACACAGTTTCTCGATATCGAAGCGGATGACATCATTCGCTCGTCTAAGCGTACTACAGGTGGTGCAGGCCCGTCCGGCCTTGACGCTTTGACGTGGAGGCGCATGTTGAACTCCTTCGGCCATCATTCACGAGGGTTAGCAGATGCGCTTGCAAAATTTGCAATTCACCTTGCAACAACAAAAGTTTCTCCTGATACCCTGGAGGCATTTGTGGCATGTAGGCTAGTCGCTATCCCGAAGAAAGCCCATGGAATACGCCCCATTGGGGTAGCCGATGTCAGTCGTAGAATCATATGCAAAACGATTCTAAATCACATAAAATCCGATATGCAAGATGTGGCCGACGTATTTCAACTATGTGCATCTCAGCATAGTGGTGTGGAATTTGCCATTCATTCTCTCAGAGGCGAATATATGAATAACCATGACTTTGGTTTACTCGCGGTCGACGCGAGTAATGCATTCAATCGTATAAATCGCAAAGTGGCTATTCATAATATGCGGTACGTTTGCCCTGCGCTTGCGTGCGTCTTTGAGAATATTTATTCAGTCGATGCTCAACTTGTCCTTGGTGGTGACTCGTTGTATTCAGAAGAGGGTGTAACGCAGGGCGACCCTCTTGCAATGGCAGTATTTGCAATGGCATCGTTACCATTAATTCGCAAAATACAGGATGAATGTCCGGGCATAATACAACGCTGGTTTGCGGATGACGCGAATTTTGTTGGACAACCACATGATCTTAAACGTGCTTGGAATATAATAGAGACATTTGGGCCAGGAATCGGCTATTTTGTAAATCCTTCGAAAACATGTTTGCTGCTTCATCACAAGCAAAGAGACGTGGAACAGATGTTTCACGGAATAAAAATAGAGTATGACGGGATCGGAATATTGGGATCCTTCATTGGTACAACCAGTTACATAAAGCATGAGACACATAAGAAATTGGAAATGTGGACTCACTCAATTGGACGCATCAGCGAGGTATGTGAATCGGACCCACACATCGGTTTTATCGGACTATCGAAATCCTTACAATGGAAGTGGACCCACTTTCTTAGAACAATCAATTGTCATGAGGACATGTTGGCTCCTTTACGTGAATCGCTGCTATTTCGCATATTTCCCGTCCTAACAAAGTATCAGATCTCCGATTCCATGTCAGTTGTGCTAAGCTCTCCTCTAAGACTAGGTGGAATTGGGATAATGGATCCAGTTTTCACATCGCATATTGAGCATGATTCATCGCTAGCCATGGTAAAGTCATATACCTCCGGTTCTCGTGGAGCGGCACTTCGTGAACAGCAGACATCTATCAAACTTCTGATAACTACACAAAAACGGCGAGTATTCACGGATCGTATAGCGAGCGTCAAAAACACACTATCCAACACCGAGCAGAAGGCGTTAGTGTTTGCTACAACATGTGGGGCATCTGCATGGTTAAGTACTTGTCCAACCCAAACGGAAAATTTCATTCTCTCGCAAAACCAGTTTAGAGACGGTTTAGCAACCCGATACGGATGGATCCCAGAGGGGCTGCCATCAATTTGTGTATGTAACGCATCGTCGAGCCTTTCACACCTTCTCTCGTGCAAGCACGGTGGACTACCGATAATTCGTCATAACGAAATTAGAGATATAATCGCATGTGAACTAACAACAGTTTGCCACGGGGTAGCCACGGAACCATGTTTACAAAGAGTAGACGATCATGTTGTTTTTTCAAAGCACACTACCACACGTGACGCCGAAGCAAGACTTGACATAGTCTGCAGCGGATTATACGAGAATCGGTTCGAGCGGACGTTTTTGGACGTCGTAGTTATTTAACCCTCATGCCGCATCGTGTTCTCAAGATGATAAAGCTGCATTCAGTTATCATGAAAGCCGAAAAAATGCCAAATATGAGGAACGAGTCACATGTATTGAGAGAGGAATATTTGTGCCACTGGCGTTTTCGTGCTCAGGCGGAATTGGTCCAACAGCATTACACATTATTAAGCGTATCGCATGGTTGCAAGCGACCAGAAGAGAGGGTAGCTCGTACGCAGAATGTGTTGGCCGTTTAAAACGAAAGATCTCTGTCGTTCTATGCAGAGCCGCTTCCGAGTGTATAAGGGGCTACAGATCGGCTCGAAACCGCCCATACGCTCGAGGAACCAACGAATACCAGCTGTCAGGAAATAACTTCCCTTACACGCTGAAGGCAATGGAACGTCAAGGAGACGCATAAATATTCAAACGTATTTTTATCAATGTTATTAACGCTAATATTATATGACCCATTTGCGGGTAACAATGCTTGTAAAATTTTCGAATAAAAAAAAAAAAAAAATTTTGATAATATATAAAATATTATCATTTTATATATTATCACTGAGGCATTGTCACTGATGGAGTGACAATGCCTCGTGGCAAACCGTCTACAAGTAGACCATGCTGCTCTTGTAACACTGATGCAGCAAGATGCAAAGGTTGCCGGTGCGCAAAAGCAGGCTCGAACTGCATAAACTGCAGAGCTCCAAACTGTACTAGAAAGACGAAAACTGTATACAATGACCCTGTTCATCAACCTAGAGCAAATACTACCGATAAAGTGCTAGAAATGCATAATGCAACAAACGTCGATTCTATCGCCGAAGTCTCTAGCGCGTGTGGCTTGTCACCAATCAATTATGCTACCAATCAGAATCTATTTTGGAGCACTGGTTTTACGGAGGTAATAAAATGGATCCCAAATCATTTTGCGCTTCCCAAATGTGGCGCCAGTCAGAAATTTATTGATCTTTTGAGTGAATGTTTCGAATATTTCAATCAGTCAAATGTATGCGCATACGATCCTCTAGTTCGATCTACTATGCTATGTCAACTGCTATTGCAGAGGCCGCCAACGCGGAAGGTTAACTTACTACGAAAAACCCTAGAAAGAAGATTAACACTACTCAAAGATTTGAAACTTGACGAACTTATGTCCGAAGCATCCTACCTACAGAAAATGAGAAAGGATAACATTGAAAATAAAAAGCTACCAGAATCTTTCGTGATCGAGAAAATAGTTAAATTGATTAAATCTGGAAAATACGGAAAGGCATCAAGGTTGCTAGACAAAGGACAACACTCAGGAGTTTTGGCTGCTGAAACAATAATTCAAGGCAAAACGGTACTCGAAAAATTAGAAGAACTCCACCCAAGAGCCTCTACGGTGAACGAAGAATACCTTCTGAAAGAAAATATGGCTGGTTGTGTGGATCATCACGACACAAGGTTTTTCGATATCACACCTGATGATATAATTAAAGCGTCCAAAAGTACCAAGGGATCTGCCGGGCCTTCGGGAGTATGTGCAGATGAGTGGCGTAAATTTCTAACAATACATGGATTAGCCTCAAAACGTCTTGCCGCAGCGATATGCGGATTTGTAATAAAGATTTCAAGCGAAAAGTTAAATCCAGTAGCGTTACAAGCGTTCACAGTCAGTCGCCTTATACCGCTGGAAAAGCATAATGGGATTAGACCCATTGGAGTAGTAGAAGTATTGAGACGGATTGCGGGACGTACTGTGTTGTCATTTATTGGAAAAGATGTTAGGAGTGTATGTGGTTTTACGCAACTTTGTGCAGGCCAAAGATGTGGAACAGAGATTGCTATTCACACGATTCGAGATGCGTTTAGTCAATCTTCTGATGAATGCATCTTACTAATAGATGCAACCAATGCCTTTAATAACTGCAACCGAAAAATGGCACTGGAAAATATGAAATTCATCTGTCCCGCAATGTCGACGATATTGCACAATACCTACATTCAACCTTCGATGCTGGTGGTGGATAACTCAATATTAAATTCAACAGAAGGTTTCATACAAGGAGACCCTCTCGCCATGGCAGCATTCGCTGCAGCCTCGATTCCACTAATAGGAAAACTAAAACAAGTAGCTCCAAACGCTAAACACTGTTGGTACGCCGATGATGGAGCGTGCGTGGGCAAACCAAGCGATATAAATAAGGTATGGAAAGAGCTTAACCGAATAGGACCCGCATTTGGATTCATAACAAATTCATCAAAATGTACTGTATTGACAGGCAAAACCTGTAATATTGATTGTCTGGATGAACTCGCGGATGATGGTGTAGATATTCGATGCGATGGAATCAAATACCTTGGGAGCATGATTGGGCTCGAACAATATGTTGAAACCGAGATAATCAACAAAGTAACGAATTGGTCAGGTCAAATAGAAAAGCTAAAACAGATTGCCGATAGAGACGCCTTCGCCGGATACACTTTGCTAATCAAAGCTTTGCTACACAAATTTTCATACATTCTTAGAACATGTGAAGTAGCAGATTGTCTTCTAATACCTTTAAAGAATGCGATACTTCATAATCTTTTGCCGGGAATGCTGGGAATCAACAGCCTCGACGATGAGTCAAGTAGAATAGTAGCTTTACCATGCAGATATGGAGGACTTGGTATAGTCGACTATACTCAAGAATGCTATAATGAATACGAGAAATCACGCATGATGTATAGGGCTAGTGTAGATAGAGACCACTCAGAAGTTCCCCTAGAAACGTCTCAGCATAATGTAGTCAAGCAGATAAGAGAAATGAACATAATAAAGTTTAACAGAATAGTGACGGAGATTACTAGTAACTCTAAAAATGATTTAAAGACAATTTTATGGAATGCCAGCATGAAAGGTGCCTACTCGTGGTTAACATCAGGGTTTGTTGAGGGTTTGTTCATATCCTCCTCAGAATTCCACGACGCGATTTCAATAAGATACGAGTGGAAACCGAATCGCTATTTGGGTGAGTGTGCGTGTGGAGTGTCTCTAACAACAATACACGCACTTTCATGCAAGACTGGCTGTTTCAACTTCATTCGTCACAACAGTGTCGCTAACGAGATTGCTAGATCACTCAAGGAAACCTGTCGACTCGTATGTACAGAACCAGTATTGCTCCCGGTTCCAGACACAGTCATTTTTGAATCTCAAGCCACATCACGGGACAGAGAGGCAAGATCAGATATAAGATGTACTGGCCTCTTCGGGAATCTGACGGAGCGGTCCTTTATGGACGTATGCGTTTTCAACAACCTAGCGCCGTCTTATTCCTTGGATACAATGAAGGATCCCTTCAAGTACCATGAAAATCGGAAGCAGGCAAAATATACAGAGCGGATTGCGAAAATAGAAAATGCTTCATTTCACCCGTTGATTTTCTCAACTGTTGGTGGTATTGGAAAGATAGCGGACTCGATACTTAAGCGCATATCTTCACTTAAAGCGAGCAACAACAACCTTTCATATCCCGATTTGATCCGTCAAGAAAGAGCCAGGATTTCACTCCTTATTATAAAATCCACATCGATGGCTATGCGAAACAGGTATCAAGAACCAGGAACTCTAATTCACGATAAGGACGCACCACTCTAAGTCGATTTGTACGATCAACTCCCTTTGAACTAAAAATTCAGAATTTGAATTGCCACTTTGGACCCATTAGAGGGTAACCTTTAAGCTGTCTTATTATTGAATAATTTATCATATTTTGATAATATATTATTATTATTATTATTATTTTGACAAAAAATTTAAACAGCTTAAACACACAAAGAACGATTATAGAAGAACGATTATAGAAGAACGATTATAGAAGAACGATTATAGAAGAACGATTATAGAAGAACGATTATAGAAGAACGATTATTATTATTAAAATTTATAACTGTTCTAGCAAATTACAGTGCAATTCAATTCTGTTCTTAAACAAAACAAATGCCAAAGGGCAAGCCTGCGACAACTCTGAAATGCTGTTCATGCAACGGCCCGAATGCTAAATGTAAAGGATGTCGATGTGCTAAGCAGAATATCCTATGCTTGAATTGCTCAGCTGTGAATTGTTCCAATCGTGAAGTAAATTGCTCCGCAACAGCTTCCAATAATATTGCTATATCCATATTGAGTAAACCGAATTCAGATTGTGAAAACTCTGATCATCGGCATTGTCCTCTTAACAACCATATAAATATAAATTACACAATGAATACTCGTCAAGAGTCCGATGTATTGTCTATACAGGATATATTCTCGATCGTCATACAATGGAAACCTAACTTATTTCGACTTCCAAAATGTTCAGAGTCCAAACAATTTATATCAGAACTTGCACGCATATTCAGGGATTCTCTCACTAATTCGGAAACTTTTACTAAGTACATCATCTTTGGACATCTTATTCTTCAACGTAATTCTCGTCAATCTCCCAAATCATTGAAATCAACTTTATCCCGACGATTGGACATGTGGTTCAATAATGACTATGCTGGATTATACGCTGAAGCCTCGGCCCTTCAAAATATGAAAGCCTTAAAAATTCAACCTTCGAAGTCAAGAGATTGGCGCAAAAAATTCGTCTCATTGGTTGAAAGCTCTCGACTGAACACAGCAATGCATCTTCTAGACAACGATTCTTATGATGGCGTTCCTTTGCAACCAGAGGATGTGATTGGTTCTAAAACTGTTCGGGAATTATTACTCGACAAGCACCCTGTACCGAGCCCATTAGTTCCTCATGCTGTTAACTGGTCTTTCCCAATCACAGTTCCAAATTTTCACCCTGTGATTTTTGATTCAATCGATAGTGAATTGATAATTCGTATGGCTAAACGTGTTAAAGGTGGAGCAGGTCCCTCCGGCATTGATGCACAGTCATGGCTACAGATGTTAACTAAGTTTGGTCACGAATCTGCTGAATTGACTAAAGTTTTGTCAACGTTCGCAAAATCTTTAGCTACTGAGCTTATGCCTACTAATGTTATAAATGTATTGGCTTCAAGCAGATTAATAGCCTTATCCAAAAAATCGGGAATAAGGCCTATTGGTATTGGCGACGTTAGTAGGAGAATAATGTCGAAAGCCATTCTTTCTATAATTTCCAATGATATTCAAGAAGTGTGCGGACGGTTGCAAATGTGCGCTGGTCAACGAGCTGGAGTGGAGTGCGTCACGCACGCAGTTCGCGAATGCCTGTTAAAAGATCCTGATGCAGTTCTTCTCACTGTTGATGCAGATAATGCATTTAACAGAATAAATCGAAAGGCAGCTCTCGCTAATATATCACGCATTTGTCCCTCTATGTCTACTATACTACACAATTTTTACGATAACCCTTCAAATTTTTCAACTGGTGATAGTTTCATCAAATCCCAAGAGGGATTTACGCAAGGTGATGTACTTGCTATGCCAGCTTTTGCCGTAGCAACCCTGCCATTATTGTTGAACATTACTGAGGAGTTTCCTAACATCAACCAATTCTGGTACGCGGATGATGGCAATTTAATCGGCGAACCTGTGCAAATTTACAAGGCTTTCAAATTCTTGTGTGACTACGGCCGTGCTTTCGGATTTCATGTCAACAGCAACAAATGCGTTCTACTAACTAGTCCCGAAAATGCAGATAGTACCCGCAAACTTTTTAATGAAACGGGAATCGACATTGTTGTCGATGGCACGTTAGTACTCGGTGCTCCTATTGGAACAGATGATTATATAAATAAAACTACGGAACAAAAGATCTCTAATTATTGCTCATTAGTAAATCGTCTTGCTGACGTGGGTATTCTTGATTTGCAGATAAGCTATACTAGTATGACCAGATCGCTTCAGCATAAATGGATTCACTTGCAAAGAACCACAAACTGTTCAATTGGTAGTTTCGATGATCTCTATGACACCATTCAGAAGCGTTTTGATAAGCTTTTTAATTTGAAATTGCCTGACGACGATTATTTATGGCCGTTATTTTCCCTTCCGATAAGACTAGGTGGTCTAGGTATTGCTGACCCACGTTTTACTGCGATAGAAGAGTTTAAAAGCTCAAAAGATATATGCACTCCTTATTTAAATGGCTTATACGGTGTGGACTTAAGGACTGAACAATCCAAACGCATTGCCCTTATAGGCACTTCAAAGATTGATATTCAAAAGTCATTGCTTAGAGATCGAGTAGCTAATGTTGGTGACAATTTGTTACGTATTATGGAACATCTACAAGTCAAAGGTGCCTCGTCATGGCTCTCCACATATCCTACGAGTGATCGTTGGACTCGAGTTAGCAATGTAGAATTTCGTGACGCACTTGCAGCTCGATATCATAGACTACCACTAGACGCGCCCTCTCATTGCCCCTGCGGTGAACATAATTCTCTGGCTCACTCACTTACCTGTCCCACCGGAGGTCATCCATCGATAAGACATGATTCAATTCGTGATATATTTTCTAAAACCTTGACAGAAATATGTGATAATGTGCAAAAAGAGCCAACACTACTGCCAGTAAATTCTAGTATTCATTTCGAGCGCATATCTACATCTCGCGCTCATGATGCACGTTTGGATATCGCCTGCTGTGGTTTTTATGGAAGTCGTTCGGAGCGAACTTTATTTGATACTTGCGTTTTTAACGTTTTCGCTCCGTCCAACCTTTCGAAATCCGCTGGGGCTGCTTTTACATATCACGAAACACGTAAATTCGCTAAGTATCAAGAGAGAGTAACTGCCATAGAGAGGGCGAATTTCGCACCTATCGTGTTATCATGTTTCGGTGGAGCAGTAAAATCATCTGCACAATTAATTCAGAGAATTGCACAGAAGATGGCAATAAAAAACAATCATTCCTACTCAGAAGAATTGACAAAATTACGGTCAAAGATTGGAATTCAGTTGGCTCGTTCAATTTCGATGTGTATTCGCGGTCCTCGTTCTGCTCGACATCGACCTGCAAACTCAATGAACTAAAATTTATAGTATAACTATATTTGTTTGTTTTTTTTTCAAAAAAAATTCAATTATTTAAAAAAAAAAAATTTTTGATAATAATGTTTTTTTACACTCAACAAGCGAATTTTGGATTGGGTAAGATTGATTCACAGTTTGGTTGATGTTGCATCGGTTGATGTTCATTCGGCATATTGTGCATTTATATATGGAGCGCAATTTAAATGGCTGCATTTATTGAGGACAACTAAATGCACTCGCTTTTCGTTGGAGAAATTGCGAACAGAGATATTCCAGACATTAGTGAAAGCATTAACCAATAAGAATATGTCACATGTTTTTGAAATGGTATATGCGCTACCCATATCGAGTGGAGGGTTAGGAATTCGAGATCCGGTTGAGGATAGTGAGGATCAGTACAAGTGTTCACTACAGCTATCAGTCAATATGGAGTTGTCCAGCCAATCAGAACCTGAACTTGATATTTGGGAAAACATAAAGATAGTAAATGAAAGAAAATTGAAGAAATTGAAACAAAGGATAACAGACACATCACCAGAATTGGAGATGTTGCTGGATTACGCGAGTATGAAAGGGGCATCAAATTGGTTAACAACAAGACCGATTAGTTTAAAGGGTTGGCACTTATCTAATGATGAATTCCACGATGCTTTAGCAGCTCGGTATAACTGGACTCCAGACAACCTTCTTATGAAGTGTGCGTGTGAGGAAGACTTAACGACAACACATGCGTTATCGTGTAGAAGAGGCGCTATTCCGATCATACGACATAACGAGATTCGTGACATTTTGACTGCAAAACTCACGCAGGTGTGCAAAAGTGTTGGAGTAGAACCACAGTTGAACCCCGTTCCTACAAATCATATATTTACATCAGCAGTGACAACACGTGATAATGCAGCGCGTGCAGATATAGTATGCAGTGGCTTGTTCGGAGAAAGGATGGAGCGGACGTTTGTTGACGTCAGCTTATTTAATAATCATGCTTCATCCTCTCAATCGAAATCAATAGAGTCGGTATTTCATTACCATGAGAAGAGAAAACGTTCAAAATACGAGGAAAGAATAATTGACATTGAGCGTAGTATTTTCTGTCCCTTTATAATGGCGACCAATGGTGCAATTGGACCATCTGCTTCTGGTTTGCTACGAACACTAGCACACAAACTATCTGTCAATAGTGGCGAATCCTACGCTGATGTGATTTCTGAGTTGCGAAATAATTTGAGCATTTGTACAGCAAAAATGGTTTCACGCTGCTTTCGTTCACTAAGAGTGAAAATTTTTGTTCCACGTGAACTATGGTGATACAAAATCAAGAAAATATAATAAACATTGTTGAATAGTAATATTTTTTATTTGTGACTCAATTGCGCTGGCTTTGTAAATAAATTATCTTTATCTAAAAAAAAAAATTTGATTCCAAATCTCAAGTGATTAAACAAACAACTTTAACACACATACAATTTCAAAGTCGTACGTCCAGGGTACATCCCGGAGTACGCAGAATGGTTCGCGGAAAACCAACAGATGAAATACGATGTTGTAATTGCAACGGCGCAGCGGCCATTTGTCGTGGGTGTCGATGTGCGAAAAAATCAAGCCCGTGTGTGAATTGCAGAGCACCAGGCTGTCGTAATCGAATTAAAAATATATTCCCCAAATCGGAGTCTATCAATGTGAATTCTATCCAATGTCGAAATTCTACACATACAGATCCGACTAGCATATTCAACGACCAAGTTCATTCAATAGATTCCTTATCTACATTTCGAAACAACGATGCAACAGCACGGGCAAGGGCAGTAAGTAATATAACGACACCCAGTATTTCTATTGAATACATATATTATAAGGTATGTAATTGGCGCCCCAACCTCATGCAACTTCCTATATGTACGGCGAGTAACGAATTTATAGATATTCTTTCTTCTTATTACAATTTAATAGCAAATGACAAAGATGATGGCCAAATCTCATTGATGAAAGCAACGGTTTTCTCACAGTGTATCCTTCAAAAAATCCCAACGCGTAAGATCTCTTACACTAGAAAGACCATTGAACGTCGTTTAAAGAGTTGGAAAGCGGAAGACTTTATAAGTGTATATGAAGAAGCATTGATGTTGCAGACAACATCCCATTGCAATGTGAAAACTAAGAAGATTGATTGGCATAAAAACTACATTCGGCTAATGGAGAATGGATGTGTAGCTTCAGCAACCAGACTTCTAGAATTTAAAGACGATTCACCCATTCTTTCTCCCGATTCGAAAGTTGGTACAAATACTGTAATAGAGAAGCTAGCAGAATTACACCCTTACCCTGCTGAAATAGATCAGAGTGCTATTCTATCGGATTTTGTTGAGGGAGTAACTAGTCATCATCCAGTCATATTTTATTCTATAGATGCAGACGAAATCATTGCAGCAGCAAGGAGAACTCAAGGTGGCGCTGGACCTTCAGGCTTAAATGCAATAATGTGGAAGAGAATGTTAACTGGATTCGGTATCCACTCTAAGAAGTTGGCAACATCACTAGCGGAATTTGCAATACGATTAGCTTCGGAGCATATCAATCCTAACAGTTTGCGTGCGTTTGTAGCGAGTAGACTTATAGCTTTAAAAAAGACTGCAGGTATACGACCAATTGGCGTGGGACAAGTGGAACGACGGATAATTAGCAAAGTCGTTTTAGGAAAAATTAGAGGACATATTCAGGATGTAATGGGAACTGTGCAATTGTGCGCATCACAGAGAAGCGGAATAGAATTCGCTGTTCATTCCTTATCAGATTCCTTTCACTCTCGGGTTGACTTTGGCTTACTGGCCGTGGATGCAACAAACGCTTTTAATTCCGTAAATCGACGCCTAACATTAGCAAACATAAAATTCATTTGTCCGTCTCTTGAAACAATACTAGTGAACTTATACATAAAATCATCAACAATGTTTACTGGTAGTGATCCGATATTTTCAAAAGAGGGTTTCACTCAAGGTGACCCTTTGGCCATGGCTGCATTTGCCGTTTCGACTCTACCACTCATCCTTCATATTCAAAAATGTTTACCATCCGTGATTCAACGATGGTACGCAGACGATGCAAATTTTGTCGGTCCTAGCGATGATTTATATAAAGCCTGGGAAATACTAAAAACAATAGGCCCAAAATTTGGCTATTACGTTAATCCACTAAAGACACAGCTGCTAATACACAAGGAACATGAATTCGACACTAGCAACTTCTCTGACTGTAAAATAAGTGAGCGTGCTATCGAAGTACTCGGAACTCCCATTGGAGCAGAAGCTGATGTTTTGGATATTATAAAAACCAGGGTAACATCCTGGGCATCCACACTTGAAAGATTAGTTGAAGTTAGTAAAATTGATCGACAAACTGCTTATTCCGGGTTAATACACTCTGTGCAATGGAAATGGATATATACTTACAGAACAGTACCAATGTGCACGGATGTCACTAGATGTCTTAAAAACCTATTGTATAGCGGTTTTATTGAGTCAATCACACAAGCGAAAATTGAACAAGCACATAAAGAATTATTAACTCTACCGTTCAAGTTAGGGGGCATTGGGTTAGTTGATCCGGAATACATCGCTGACTTGGAGTACGATTATTCTCGTAGAATGTACGAAACCTATCGAGACGGATATACGGGAGAAAACCTGAGGGATGTTCAAACTCAAACAGCTAGAAATATTTCATACATGAGATTAAATGTAGCCAAATCGAGGAAAGAATTAATACTAAAATCTCTACCATCGGATTACTTTAAGATATTGGCACATGCTAGTTACAAGGGAGCTTCATCGTGGCTATCTTCCCTACCTCTACGTCACGAGGGGTTTCGGCTTACAAACAATGAGTTTAGCGATGCATTAGCAGGTCGCTATGGATGGTCTTTGCGAGCATTAGAAAATAAAAAATGCATATGTTCTTCAGAAATGACTATCAATCATGCATTTTCGTGCAAGACCGGAGCGCTACCATCTATCAGGCATAATGAAGTAAGGGATATATTTTCTCATCTCTTAAGCGGGATATGCAGTGGCGTGGAGGTTGAACCAGTATTAGCAACCGTTCCATCTGATTATCGTTTTAACAACAATAGCACAAGCATATCGAAAGAAGCGCGTCTGGATGTTGTATGTAGTGGACTATTCGGAAGCCGGTTTGAGCGGACATTTTTGGATGTCGCAATATTTAATGTACATGCTCCCTCTAACTCCCGAACTGAGTGTAAGGCTGACTTTGAATACCATGAAAAACGAAAAATTTCGAAGTATGGAGAGCGAATTTTAAGTTTAGAACAGGCGCATTTCAGTCCGTTAATTTTTTCGTCTTCAGGAGGATCAAGTCAGGAATCTAATAGGATAATGAAGCAAATAGCGTCAAAATTAAGCTCAAAACGCGAACTCCCATATCCTCAAATAATAAAAAATATACGAGAGAAAATTTCATTTGCCTTAGCTCGTGCTGCATCTGCCTGTTTAAGAGCGCCACGCTCTACATATGGAAAACCTATTCACGATCATTTTCGATCAACAGAAGAGATGTCACGAAAGCCGGAAGATTCGAATTAAAGAGAAATAACTTAGCTTATGATTGGATTCTAGAATTCTTTAGTTCTTTACTTTTGGACACATTCTTGTATGTTTTACGAAAATAAAAATTTTTCTTTAAAAAAAAAAAAAAAAAATTAAATACAACAGCAGCAAAAGAGCGTAGAGCTCGTACAGGCTGGGTACAGGGTTAAAAAAAATATATCAATGAAAATCCGATTGTTTTAAGTTAGTACATTCTTCAGATTTCTCTTGAAGGACAAAATACTGGAGGCCGAAACCACTTGACTTGGTAGCTTATTCCAGCTTTTCCACGTTCGGTTGACAATTGTGTTAAATCTTCTTCGTGGACGAATGTGGGTCTTTAACGTGAGGTGATGTCCCCTCAATCTGTTTGAATTTCGAAGTTCGAACAGTTTGCGACAAACATGTTCCCTCTGCCCTTTTTGAACATTAAGCGCTGTCCACACAAACATTAAATCAGATGACTTTAAAGATTTCTTCACTGTGGTCACACCAAGTGCGTGAAGTCGAAAAATGAATGAGAGCTTGCGTTGGCTGGGTACAAGATGTGTGGCCTTGCGTAATATGGATTCGTACATGTTCATCTCTGTCATAGTTTGAGGGTGACAGGCAGGTGAAGCGTATCTCATTAAAGATAAGACATAAGCATTGTAATCAATGACATCATTGTAATCTTGACATCATTTCTGATTTCAAATTAAATCAGCGTTGATAGGAGGAGGTGTAACCTTCAATTTGAAAACCTACCTATTTTTTCTAATGATTATTATCATCAAACTAGTCACCTATAGTTTGTTTCCTAATTTTAATTAAATTAATTGAAATTACTGCACTTTGAAATCAGAAATGATTTCAATAAAATTTGCAAAATGTAAGACGAGTCTTTTATTAAATCTAATTGCCAATAAAAGTAGACGAGTCGAGTAATCGTCAGCCAACATTAGAAGAACCGAAACGTTAAACGTAGTATTGTGGATCAGTAGCTGATGATGTCCAACAATACTGAAATGTAGCCTACTGATGTTGGCGTATAGATAGGATTAAAGTAGAGTGCAGAATAAAAATAGTCATCAAAATTTCAAGACTGCACAGGTCTATCAACTTAAAATAAGGAAACAAACTATATATGGCTACTTTAATTGCAAAAATAGGTAGTTTTTTAGATATTCTAAATGCTTTCTACGAATATTTGTTAAAATGTCCACGTATACTTATACTTATAATTCAAACTTAATTTAATTGTGCAGTCATATTGTTACATTAAACATTTTTTGATGACACGTTGCTTTAATCTTGTCTAAAAAGACCGAAACCTGAAATGTAGGTATTGGATCAGTAGCTGATTGGAAAAGCATTCGCCCGACACTCTGCGTCTCTTCTCAAAATCACTTCCATTTTCAGTCCTTGCTCTTTAAATTGTGTCGTCATTCTAGCCCGATCACTCCGTATCTCGCCATTGTATACCGTCCTGGTTCATCGGCTCCTACAAGATATGGTTAAACGCTCTAGACGCTCTAGCGACAAGACGCTCTAGCGACAAGATATGGTTGGACGCCTCCGAAACAACCAGATCAATGTTTATGCGGTTCAAAGTTTGAGCTCCGTCACTCTCTTTCATGTAAGGTCGGTGGTATGCCAATAATACGACACAACTTCCTTCGGGATCTAATTGCAAAAGAGCTAAAAGGGATTTGCGACCCCGTTTCTCTTGAACCTACACTGCAACCGCTTCCAGACGGAGTAACATTCGCAACAAATTCGACAGCCAGGGAACATAACGCTAGAGTAGATATTTCTTGCTATGGGTTGTTTAGTATTTCGGAGCGGTCCCTATTGGACATTTGCGTTTACAATCACCTTGCTTCGTCCTACTCAACATCAATGCCACAAAATCACTTTCACTACCACGAACAAAGGAAAATCGGAAAATACGGTGAACGTATATCACGATTTGAAAGAGCTTGTTTTTTTCCTATAATTTTTGCAGCTAACGGTGGAGCTGGTGAAATAGCTTCAAAGGTGCTACGACAAATATGCAGGCGTCAATCTATAAAATCTACTCGGCCATACAATGAATGCATGCGTGATTTGAGGATCAAAACGGGACTAGCGCTAGCAAGAGCAGCATCATTACAAATCCGCTGCACTCCGTTGAGTAATATGTCGGGACAATGTGCTTGACAGTGCAAGAAACTTTTCTAGTTTGTAGAACATTTTACTTCTTCTTTTTTCTTGAATAAATCTTCTCTTCAAAAAAAAATATAAAAAAAACGGATACTCAAATACCCAGCTTACGTGCATGTACAGATACACAATCTGCTGTGTCCTGTGATGGTCTCGATAGGGTGATCTCAAATAAGCGTATATATAATAGAGGATGCACAGTTATTCTAGCTAATATGCCCGAGTCTATCTTCGAGAATGCGCAAGCACGACTGAATGACGACATTCAGAGTTTGAGGTCTATTCTGGCACATGTACTTGGCTCCTGTGACATTGAGACAGTCCAAAAAGTTAAACTTGTCGCTCTTTTCCGTCTAGGTAAGCGTAATGCTTTAAATAATAAACCCCGACTACTCAAAGCTGTCTTCCATAACCAACTTCATGCTACCTTAATGTTGCGAAACTCGTTCCGTCTCAAAGGGTCTAATATTCCACTGCTGAAGGATCTTGATGTATCAGAACGAAAAAAATTATCGAAGGTTAAAAAGGAACTATCATCTCGTGTTGCTAAAGGAGAAACAAATCTCTATGTGAAAAATTTTCAGATTGTGAAGCGACGCACCTGGCTGAGTTGGAGCCCACTAGTCATGTCGCCTCGCGTGCATTCTGTAATCGAAACGGGCTCGTCTACTCTGCCTATCAGAGTCTAAATGGTTTAGCGTCCGGGTTATTAGGATGTGTAAGTGGTGATAGGAATACTCTCAGAGGTATGTTGGGGCATTGTGAAATACTCCATGGTAATGTTCGCAGTCTTATATCGAAGATAGATGAACTGAGATATAGAGTTCAGTTAATTCGTCCTAAATTACTCGCTATCACAGAATCATGGCTATATGGTGATATTGTTGATAATGAAGTCTCCATCCCTGGTTATCTGGTTTTCCGCAGTGATCGTAAAAGTGGAAGAGGTGGAGGTGTTATTCTTTATGTGAGCAACGATGTGAAAGTAACTATTCTTAGCACTTCTTCTGATAAAGTCGAAAGTTTGTGGTGTCGGGTAAAATTCATGCATACCGCTCCGCTTGTTCTGGGGGTAGTATATCGTTCACCCTTGGCCGCCACAGATAAACTGATTGGGGAAGTAGAACTTTATTCTAAAGGTACCTCCAATGTTTTAATACTTGGTGACTTGAATATGCCTTCGGTTGATTGGAATTCGTATACGGATTTTCCTACTTGTGACCATACTTCCTATGATCTTCTGGAGTGTATCATCTATTGTGGTTTAACTCAGCATGTCCAAAATTACACTCGTTTTGCTAGTGACAGTAGATCTCTATTAGATGTATGTTTATCTTCGAACAGTGAGATTATTAACGCTATCCGTTATGATGCCCCGATCGGTATGTCTGATCATTGCGTAGTGATCGTTAGGTTAAGGTTTCAAGAAGATACTCGAGGTCCGCGTGAAAATCAAGTGGTTAATGCTTTCAAAACCAACACAGGTGCAATTAAGTCAATACTTTCAACAGCTTCCTGGCCATATCCCGCTGTTGTTGGAGTACACGGCGCGTGGAATTACTTCCAGAGAACCTTAGAGTCGCTGCTTATTTTATTCTCTCCACTTAGAAGCAGGACACGTCGAAAATATTCTCCCTGAGAATATTTTTGTTCATTGATTTAGTATCATTGCATTAATACATAATCTCTTAATAATATTTTATAAAATATTTCTGAATTAATTTAACAGATTTAGCAAACAACATTATTTTTACGTCTTGGTTTTCTATAAACTAGAAAAGACTAATAAAACTAGATTTTATTCCTTTTGTTTCAATGAATAAATAAGCAAAAAAGACAAAATTAAATTAATTAATCCACAATATTCGTGTTGTTTAATGGATTTTAATATACTTTGATCTACTGTTGAGAAAAATATCACCTATTGGATAATTAGCGTTTTCTAACACTGACATTTGTTGTATTTGATTGCATCTGTGAGCTGAAATTTTTCCGATTGTGGCACGATATTATTCTCACAGGTATTAATCTTATTTTTGATACAGCAGGACGCTACTAATCAGTCTGGGTGGGTCTCATCAGCTGCTGACCCAGACCTACATTTCACGTTTCATTTTGAAGAATTATTGGATCAACTGCAACTTCCGGACTACAACATGTTTTTATAAACTACAACATTACAGGACAGAATAATGATTTATAATTAGCGTCCATTAAATATAGTGTATTCTGGTTTGACTAAAAGTATGAGCAAATGTTATAACCGCGTTACGGTAAATCGAGTCAACGAATGGAATAAAAGTTGACCCATTTTTAAATTACTATTTTAATTATTAATAATTATAGAATTATTTGAGCTGGATCAAAGGGGTTTTCAATTATTGCTTGTTTATCAGTTTATAAAACTTAATTTTACATTTAATATCGTCAAATTGAGGATGAACGCTGTTTTAGTAAGATCACTCCATCGAAATCGAATAAAACAATATTTTAAACAATTTTTTATTATTGTAGTCAATGTGCATTAATCTGATAATAATACAAATGTAAAAATGATAATAAAAATAATACAAATGTTAGTATTAATCTTATTTTTGATACAGCAGGACGCTACTAATCAGTCTGGATGGGTCTCATCAGCTGTTGACTCAAACCTACATTTCACGTTTCGATCCTTATTATCTGCTTACTAAGGGACTTATTATCTGCTTACTTATTTTTTGCTTAATAAGGGTAGAAACGTGAAATTTAGGTCTAGGTTAGCAGCTGATGAGACCCACCCATACTGATTAGTAGCGTCCTGCTGTATCAAGAATAGGAACAGAATACCTGTGAGGATAATATTATGCCACAACCAGAAGAATTTCAGCTCACAGATGCATTCAAGTTAAATTAAAAACTATGTATATATTTGTATTTTAACACTTTTGTATATAATGCGACGATTTAATAATACTTAAGTCGGATTATAGTAAGGCTATTATACTTAAAGTTATCGCGTAAGCGTGATATTCTAATGTCATAAAATGATAAAAGAAATCGACTACGGTAACTAATACGGAATAACTCTATGAACAATATAAGTTTAGCGTAAAACAAAATTCAAAATTTCTAATAAGAATTAAGGAAAGAAAATTTATTTGTAATTAATTTCTATGTCACTAGGGGGCGTATATTTAGAGTAACAGGGCGGATTTCGTATATATAAGACTTAAAGTAAGCTTTGCTTTTAGTCAATCTTTACGATCTTAGCTAATTGTTTAATTTGTTTTAATAGCGTCGTTTCATTCGTATGTAAGTATTAATAAGTATGCTAGTCAACAGAAGAAATTAATTCAGTTTTACATCGATTAATTATCGTGAATAGCTGCTGCATTCACGGTATAATAAAAATCAAATTTCTTTAGTTTTAAGCAAATATTTTTTATTGTTATAAGGAAAAGTAAAGTATTGATTAAAAATGATTTCAGGCTGCACTTGGAGTATGTGCCGCTCGTCTCATTTTCCAAGTTCTTAAGCACATCGATGTTGAACTAGCTTGTACTTGTGATCCATTGTATCAACTTATTTATTTGTGGAACGAAACAACATGATGTCGAGAAAGTTACTGGAATAAATTTGATTATTTACAATCATGATTACCAAGCATGAGATTTGAATATCTGTTTCTATTCGACTACACTATTCTATCGGATAGAAGTAAAGTGTGGTAAACAAATCATTAAATGTAGAAATAATTAATAATTAATATAATTAATAATTATCAATTATTAATTATAATAATTAACTAAATAATTATCACAATATTAATCATGTAACTTTAGCATTATTTAGATTCTCAATTATAAGAAACGTACATAAAATAAGCTGATGAAATTTATCGTCTAATTGCATTATATTGAATTTGATTCTTATCTTAATAATACAGCTAACATGACTAAAAAGTTTACAATATGATTAAAAAATTAGCTCATTTAAGATTGTGTTTGTAAAGAGCATATGGTATTGACATACTCAGTTTACTAAATACAAACACGATTTTTTTTCTGAATTGTGATAATTTTTTTGAGGGATAATTTCTACAGCGGTTATAGTTGCCTCGATTTTCAAAAGCTAAATTATAAAAATGATATCTGCATATCCAAACAATAGAATAATTAATCGCTATAAAGCATTTGGCAAATTTTTATTAATTAGATAATCATTCAAAACCAGATAAATGTTATATAAGATAGCATCTAACGTTTCAAAAACGTCCTTAAATAGAGAATTACCTTAGAAAAATAATAATTTTAAGGACATATACTTTGAGAAGTCAAATATCAGCTTACTAATTGAACAGCAAATCTAAAGTTAATTATTGGCCATTAATAACGATATATTTCGTTCGAAAACTGCCTAAAAACAGTGTGATAAGCAAATATTATTTTAAAATAAAGTTCCATCTGAATTTATTTTGTGAATAGATTCGGTTTAAGGTAGGTTTTATGGTAATAAAATTTGCAGTTTATTTTGTGATGCCGATCCAATTAAATCATTTTTTGCTTGATCAATAGTTATTTTTATCATTTATTTTTATTTTCTATAATTCTAACTTTATATAAATATAAATTATATAAAATCATATAATCATTTACTATTTATTTTATCTATTATTATTTTTAATTTATATAGGTCCATTTTTTGGTCGAATTTTCCGGTTTTCCTTGTTTAATTTATATATATAGGTCTTCTCTGGTATTTTCGTGGATTATATATCGGCACCATTACATATATATATATATATATATATATATATATATATATATATATATATATATATATATATATATATATATATATATATATATATATATATATATATGGGTCAATTGATGGCTGACTGCCACACGGATTAATACAGGGAATGTCTTTAGTATGGCGGGATATCACATGACATTTTTATTGCATGCCTCTGAACCTTATTTGTACTTTACCTATGTTTTTATTTTGTAGATATAGTGACCTATATAAGACTTATAAAGAGTTGAAACGTTGTCAAAAATATACATTGGTCTTCTCTGGTATTTTCGTGGATTATATATCGGCACCATTGCCACTGCCGTTTATATATATATAAACGGCAGTGGCAATGGTGCCGATATATAATCCACGAAAATACCAGAGAAGACCAATGTATATTTTTGACAACGTTTCAACTCTTTACTAAGTCTTATATAGGTCACTATATCTACAAAATAAAAACATAGGTAAAGTACAAATAAGGTTCAGAGGCATGCAATAAAAATGTCATGTGATATCCCGCCATACTAAAGACATTCCCTGTATTAATCCGTGTGGCAGTCAGCCATCAATTGACCCATCCAGTTGGATTCTCTCCTTTTCCTGATGCTTATGTTCTCAAATCTTTGTTCAATTATTGTGTAGGAAAAGAATTCAAATACGTTCGGCATACAGCTCCACCGGTTGGATCTTTGCGGTTAATATCTGCGCGTCTATTGTTTACTCTTATATTAAGTGCATTTCCCGTTTCGCCGACATATTGAACTGCACAAATTATACACGTTGCCACATATATACAATTTTTTGACACACAGGTGACATCTGTCCTTATTCTGTAACTCAATTTTGTCACCTCACTGGCAAATTCACTAACAACCGGAACTAATTTACAACATTTACATCTAGCCCGCTTACAATAGCAAATAGGTGAGACTGCATCGGTGTTGATAGCTCTTAATTTGGCACTAACGAGGATAGAGCGAAACGTTTTAACGCTGCGGAAGAAAAGCACAGGTATAGTATGATGACAAATATAGTACAATGACAAATTATATATATATATAATTTATATAAGTATTATATATATAATTTATATATATAATTTATATATATTTATATAAGAAAATAAATAACTGTTCTAGCAAATTACAATTATTGATTTAACTTGAAGAAGATCCCACTGAGGATCGAAACGTTGTAATAAAATAAAGCACATTTGGTCTTCTGGTTGGTTTTAATTAAACATTTTACATATATATATATATATATATATATATATATATATATATATATATATATATATATATATATATATATATACTGTTTTGGATATTAACATATATATTTCAATTCAAAATAACTAAGACATTTTATTTACAATATAAGTTAATTATTTGAAGTTAATCAATTGCAAAACGCACTCAGTGTTCATGTCTTTTTTGACATAAACATAAGAGAAACATATAATAACCGTTTGGTGTAAAGGTCGAACTCGTTATACAGAGCATACTATGCATAAAGTGTGTTAAGTAGGAGTAATGAAATGCGAACTGAGAAGTAGGAAAATATCACCATTGTAAACACAATGTACTTTATAGATGATAGCTAAAAAACTTTTCTAAGAAAATAACAAAAATAAAAAGTGAAGGTTATTCTGTCACTTTAACTAAAAGAGATGTTATAGGTGAAGACGATAATGCACGATGTATTAACTAAATGCATTTAATTTACTAACAAATTGATATCAAGTCAACAGTACCAAAACTTGAATTTAAAATGTGCTAAACGCTATTTTTATCGGTAAGAAATATCGGTAAATTAAAATTCTGTAAATTTCAGATCAAATATTTGATCCAAAATGGCTATAAATTGAAGTTACAGCGGTTTTTATAATCATGACCATATCATATTCTACCGTGTAAAATAAAGTTTTATTTTACAGCGTTGCTTATCACAATAGTACAATATGGAACGTCATATGCATAGAGCTAATATGCACACTCTTAGGCTATTTAAGTACTTATATTAACCATATTTTTAAACCCGTTTGCTTTGCATCTTCTCTTTTATATAAGTGGCTTTGATTTATAATATTTGTAACATTACTATTATTTGTAAAATAATATTTTTAAACGCATAATGCAAATATAAATGAATACAATTGAAATTATAAAAATATTTTTTTAGGAATATGAAGTTTATAAATATTTGATCCGTCTTCAGATACAGTAGATCATTTCATCACTTTAAAAAAAACATTTTTACGAAATGAAAAAAGCCTAAATGGCTAAGGTAATTTTCTTTACAAGCAAATATTATGAATAATTTAATATGATTTATATTATTTAATATTAGTTATATATAATAAAATTTATATAATTATTTATTGGATTTTATAATAATCTAACTATAATAATCTATATTATTTATTCGAATTTTTAGTATACATTCCCCGCAGAAATTAACAGAATTTTTATTTTACCGATATTTCTTCCCGATAAAAATCTTACCGATATGTTAAATCGTGAAGTTGCGGTGAATATTTTGACTATAAAAATATTTAAATCACATGATGAAAATAAACTTATTTGGATAATAAATTGTTATCTGACGCCAAGAAATGAGATCAATTATTTCATCCAATCGAACATACTGTTGCTACAATGTATACGATTACTCGTTGAAAGTGTCGCTTTTTATTTTAAATCTGCAATATTTCGATGATTTTATTGAGAGCTAAATGTTACCATTACCACATTCACCACTCAATTACACAGTAAATATTTTAAGCTTTGACAATTACGAAGAAAACTTTTTAAAGGGTCAAATGTGAGTATCTGTCACTTACAACTGTCTTTGGAGATTATATTTATCTTCATAGTTGCATGATGCTGGTTGTGGATGAAATTCGTACGTGATTACCTAATAAATAGATTTTTTTTACCAAATACGGATTACCTTTCCACAAGGCATTTTGATAAACTAAATCAGTTGTAGTATTTTGGAAACATCTGGGTCCGTTTACAGTAACAAACGCGCGTTATTGACTTTCGTGTAATTTTTGTAGTAATTTCGAGTTGATTTTCTTTTTATCCCGATTAATCAAACAGTTTGGTGTGTTTAAAGGTGCTTACTTTATTACCAAACAAGTCACAAACTATATCCAAGATCTGCAATTTATGTTGACAGCTGCATTTACACTGTCCACAAATATTCATTATAAGTGAGTTAGGGTAAAAATTAAAAAATTTCTAAATCAAATTTATTAATTAATTGTGAATACAAACACCTGCTTATCCACCAATGATTTACATCAAAAACATTTGAACTAAAATGTTTTATGAACATTTGAACTTTTTTATGCTATTGGCTATTATTCATGTAGGTGCATGTTGTGAGAAGATGGCCCACATAACATGACATTACATATTAGTGCTACTTTGTTTATTTGCCACTTGAATTTGAACACACATTGAGTAATTATAAAGCTAAAATTTACCGTCAATTATTTTTAATCATGAGATATTAAGGCAAATGTCTAACCATGACCTGATTCAATAATTGTAGTATTGATTTCATGTTAAAAAGCAGCGACATGTTTCATTGAATGAAACAATATCAGATGTTAATATAGGTAGAAATAATTCAGATCACTTAACATAAGCTACATGCTTTGTACTATATATAAATGGAAATGTCATAATTTTACAACGAATATTTATAACCTGGTATTTTTATAAACCGATTAATATTGCTTAAACATATTATTTTATGAAACAATATTTATATTTAATTAATTTAAAAATTACAAGATTAAATATTATATTAATTATATTTATAAAAGACTTTATTTCCCTTGTAAAATAATGTGTGAAAACATTAGCACTCAAGGTTGCTTTAAAATACATCCTCACAATATTAATATAGAATACATAACATTTATATGTAAGCATTTGCAAATTAAATTCAAACTAATTGCTGTTTTATTGACTTCGTTGAAGTTGTGCTTCAACGTAATTAATAAATAGCAATTAGTTTAAATTCAATTTAAATTCAAAAGAAATATTAGTTTGAATTAGTTTAAATTCAAAAGTAATATACAGAAATGTATATCCACACTGCTGGAGCAGCCGGCTTAGTGGATGTAGCGTTGAATCGCGATACAGACTTCCTGAGTTCAAATCCGATCAGCACCAGTGTACGGAGAAAGCAGATAATAAGGGTCGAAACGTGAAATGTAGGTCTGGGTCCGCAGCTGATGAGACCCATCTTGCTGTTTAATTGACTTCGTTGAAGTTGTGCTTCAGCGTAGTTAATAAAACAGCAATTAGTTTAAATTCAATTTAAATTCAAAAGAAATATTAGTTTGAATTAGTTTAAATTCAAAAGTAATATACAGAAATGTATATCTACACTGCTGGAGCAGCCGACTTAGTGGATGTAGCGTTGAATCGCGATACAGACTTCCTGAGTTCAAATCCGATCAGCACCAGTGTACGGAGAAAGCAGATAATAAGGGTTGAAACGTGAAATGTAGGTCTGGGTCCGCAGCTGATGAGACCCACCCAGACTGATTAGTAGCGTCCTGCTGTATCAAAAATAAGATCAATACATGTAAGGATAATATCGTGCCACAATCAGACACATGCAATCAAGTACAATTAATTATATTAATAATTTATTTTTCCTATTTAATACGAATAGTATTTCACAAAGTTAAAGGTGCAGATACTATCATAAAAATTCGAAGAAAAATAGTGTTAACAATAGCAAGATCAGTGTGACTATATCTAATAAGATCATGCTCATTAAGCCAGCAGTTTCTAAACTGGGAGGCACATCCAACAGTGAAGGCTCGGGCGATTGCCAGGGGGCGCCATGAAACTTTGATTCGCTTATATGTATGTACAGATCGGTTAATTGTAATTTCATTTTTATTAAAAATATTCATATTGATTCAGGTTCCCGCAAATGGGCCTAAAGTTGAAATTTACGATCCCAGACTGGGCAACATGATACAATAAAGTTTCTCAATGTGAAACAGTTAACTATATTAATTTTATCTTTCCTTTTATAATTGTTTGTTATTTTCATTTTATTTTTAATTTTATCAAATATAATCTTTCCAAATGTTTATCTTAGATATATTCGAGATATACCCATTCGCTTTAAAATATAAATTTCTTAATAATTGTATATGCTTTACAATTTTGTCATGAACAAACTGTTCTACAAATATTTGCTATCACATGACTGAACAGAGCATTCCAGTACCGTAGTTGTATTTCGAACACCTAAGTATTAAGTACATACTTAATGATACTTACATTAAGTATCACATACTTAATTGCATTTCGAACACCTAAGTATGTGATAAGATTTGTTTATCTTAGATATATTCGGATCGCAGTTAACTCTGCGATCCGAATAGCCGCAGAGATCGTTCTTTGTGCGCTAAAGCATAATCGCCTAATAATTAACTTGATCGGTTAGTTGTATTTAATAATAATAATTTTGTTTAGTAATTATGTTATCATTATTTAAAACCAGTCGAAATATAATATATGTATATCTAATGTAAAATATATATAATAAAAGATAGAGAGGCGCGAATAAAAATTTTATTGAGGACGGCGTGGTAGCATAAAGTTTGGAAAACGTTGCATTAAGTGCCAAGCACAAAGATTTTAACTAACAATATCTGTTTGAATTGTAAAAGGTTTAATGAAAATTGTTTTTTTTTATTTTTTTTAAATTTTTAAATTTAGTATAAATACTTTTAAAAATATTTGTTTATTTTTGTTTATTTGAACATTTGAGAAATTAATACAAAAGCTCATGACTTATTAACACTGATAGTTTGACTGTTTACATGCTAGCTGCAATTGACTTCAAAATAAACTTATGGTAAATGCAATATTTTGTGAGTTTTGCGTAATATATTTAGCTGATCGAGATTCTAATACGAATTACTCGTGATTTTCTATTTTATAATTTAAATGTTCTAACTATCCCAAATCTAAGTATCAATTGATTTATAAATTAACCCGAATAACTAGTGAGACTACTTATAATCTTATTAGATTGATTAGTTTCCTTGTCAATGTCATATCCATATTATTGCAATATCATTTAACATTTATATTTTCGGGAAATAGGCAACACTTAGTCATTCAAATTAAATTGTTAAAATTCATCTAATAAGCATAAGACACTTTATGAAGAAATGCGTTGTATTTAAATTGTCTTTTGTCACCATCCCAAAAGCACAACTTCAACGAAGTTAATAAAACAGCAATTAGTTTAAATTTAATTTGCAAATGCTTACATATAAATGTTATGTATTCTATATTAATATTGTGAGGATGTATTTTAAAGCAACCTTGAGTGCTAATGTTTTCACACATTATTTTACAAGGAAAATAAAGTCTTTTATAACGCGGCAATGTCGTATGCAATACCAATCGGCAGTTTTCAAATATTTGGTAAATTGATAAAGAATTATATTTTAAAAATGTTCGTTTGTATTTTTATTTTGAGTTGCATTTTTTATTTCAGATAAATATTTTATTAAATAATTTAAAAACCTACGTTTAAATATTTATTTTAAAAATAAAATAATAATTCAAAATTTATATTAAATTGCATTATGTATTTACCAAATGTTAATATTTTAGTTGTAAAGATATAAGCAATTACAGTTAATTTAAGATTAATTTAAATTTATCAATTAAATATTATAACAATCATTAACGTATTTTTTATCATTAAATGTATTAAGTACAAATTCGACTTATTAAATTAATAATATATTAAATATTAATTCATTAATTCATTAATTAATTAAAATTGTAATTTGTAAAATTTATCGTGTTTTCAATATGTACAAATGACTTTTGCTTAATTCCGAGAAACTACAGTGCGCTTTCTCAATAATTTATTAGAGAAAAAAAATATTTATAAATAAATTAATAAAAAATACATTTATTTGTGTTATACAAATAAATATTTGTATAACAAATATTTATTATATTAAATATTATTTATTAATTATTTGTTCGCCGTGTAATTACAACATCTGCCTGATCGATTTTATTAATTAAGTCGAAGTGGACATTTAATTTATTTAAATAAATATTATACTCAATAAATAATTTATAAAATAATTATTTAATGAAAATTAATAATTTGATTATATTAAGCAATAAAGAAAGTTTATTATTTTAATTATCAATTAATTATTTAATAATTTTAATTAAAAATTAAACTAAATTACTTAATATAATCACAAGAAATCTTAAAACAACAAATTAAAGAAAATAAAACCTGCAAGTGGTAAGTATTTTTGAACTGCCAATAACTTACAGAAAACGGCAAAAGAAAATCTACTAAACTAACAACGACGTTGAGGATGAAATAGTCACTCACCCAAATATAAAGGATATAAGGGTGTTTGACAAAATAAAAGTAGTATAAACTGTCTTGTGAAATCCTAACCAAAATCTGGCGAAGAATTATCACCTATTGAATATTAGCGATAACGATATTTCTCTTGTTGAGCATATGCAAATTTTTAGATGCATCTACAAACTCATACCACAGGTGAACAAACGAAACAGACATTAATTCAATTTGACAAGCAGTAATTTTACATTTGTCTACATTTACATTTTACATGGAGCAGCTTGATTACATTGGACAAAAACCCTGTTATTAAGCCGGTAGGGATTCAAGAAATGTCTCGTAGAATCGTCGAAAAGATCAATAATGATGAATACTTAGGTGTTCGAAATGCAACTACGGTACTGGAATGCTCTGTTCAGTCATGTGATAGCAAATATTTGTAGAACAGTTTGTTCATGACAAAATTGAAAAGCATATACAATTATTAAGAAATTTATATTTTACAGCGAATGGGTAACATATATCGCTTTTGCAGCTCCTTTTAGGGAATGAAATTAAAGTGGAATTATGTTCAACGAACATATATGCCTAGTATCATATGCTATGATCTTCTTTCTTATTTTTGTTTGATATGATCATTCTGAAACTATCATAAGTAGATTTATATCACGTACAACGTAATCTGACAACGATTCCTTTAAAATATGGAGATAGGGTACAACGGATCCGAATTGTGACTTTCGTTCAGAACTAATCGTTAAACTACTCTAGTGCAAATTATCGTTAGATCAATCATTTAAAGGTGATTTAAAGATATTCATTCGAGTTGCACAAGAGTAAAGAATCGAATAGCAGGAATCTTTCAATATCCGGATGCTAAAATCTTTCACATCCGGTTATGATAAATCTTAACCACCGCTTAGTAGCGATTATCTTGATTGGCATCCAATTCATTTTCTACTAAACTGTTGAGAATACTTGGTTATCAACTGGGTAGGAGGCGATTTCAATTTGCTTTTGAAGCAAGCTATGAATTAAAGTCTTTGAACGCGATGATTGTGTAAACAAAATTTCAAAATCCCTTATTAAATTGTTTGCTAGACTAAAGTTATTTGAATCATAAAACAATGTGATAAGAAATTCAAAACGAACTAAACGCTGTTCGCCGTGTAATTACAACATCTGCCTGATCGATTTTATTAATTAAGTCGATGTGAACTTTAATTAATTTTAAGATTATATATTTGTTGTCATGAGCTATTTGCTGATAAATCGTTTATCATTTGAAATTTGCGTATTCAACCTATCTTGCTTCCTTTAATCAATACAACACTATAGGTACTATAAAAGAGATTAGAGTATGATAAATAAAAAAGGTTGAAGTAAAAAAAGACGATTTAGTCACTTTAGCCCATTTTTTGCACTCAACATCAATTGACAAAATGTGTGATCACTGTTTATAATAATAAATTATGATTAAATATTTTATTTAATATTATAATTAATTATTTGATAATTAGAATATAATAAAATTATAAAAATTTAGTTATTAATGTATTAATTTCATTAATAATTTATATATTTATTTTTAATTTACACATTATTTACTTACTATTTTATTTTTACTTATATTTACTTTTTATTATTGAATTACTTTTAATTTTATTTACTTATTATTTACTATTTAATTAATATTATAAGAAATTTGTTCTAGGCAAAATGTCTTCTGTGCTTTTAGTGACAATTCGTATTTATAGAGTTACATCTAAAATACACTCTTCGTGCAAATGCCAAAAATAATATGTAAAATTTATTTTGCATAACCAAAAATTCCCTTTGGCTACAATGTTTTTGATGTGGCTAAATACAATTACTACAACCAAATATAAACCAATCGTTAAACATCTGTAGGCAGAAAATTAAAACGGAAAATTAAATTATAAAATAACTTTACAAACTTTTATTCAAAATTTCAAAATTATTCATACACATTCAATATTTATCTTCCAAATTTTGTTTATAAAATTTTATAAATTGATTGCAAATTATATTGTAAATTTATTTTATAAATTTTCATTTTGTCTACTGGTAATTTATGTAAATGTAATTCGCTTAGTCATCGTATTTTCTGGAAGCAAATTAACTGACGAAGGCCTTCGTTAGAACATGTCGTTGGAAATTGTACATTTTAAAACTCCAGTTTGATATTATAGTCTGTAAGTTTGCAAATATATCATCCAACGTGATGATATATTTACAAATGATTCAATATATATTATTGATAAGTAAAACTGGAAAAATGCAGGCAGATATTTTTGACGTTTCGGCTTTCACTTTTTTCAAGTTGTATTTTTATCTCCAAGTATTATATATGCAAAATTATGTGATTAGTTTAAAATTAGTTAAAATTATAAAATTCGTTTAATTTTTAAAACCCTATTAAATTGCATGATTTGTAATTAGTTTAATATGGGGTTAACTACATGATTATTCGAAATTAACGAGATAATTTACTTTGAGATGAAAGAAATACCTAAATTTCGTGTTTTGAATTAAGTTTTTGATTATCACTATGGTTATTTGAAGCCTAAAGAGATTAAAAAGAGACTTAATAAAAGAGATTTTCATCATTTTGGTTATCATTTCAAAATATTTAAATAGAATGGAGCATAAATTGTACCACTAATACATATAAGGAGTTCAATTTATTTACAAATATCAAATTCTATTAAATTTTCCATTAGCAATTCCAAGTCGATTGACTTACTTAAGTAGAAACTACTTGAAAATGTTTGCCACCAAAGTAAAGAGCATTTCCAGATTTAATTCATGTGATTATCGAAAAATGTGTATTTCAGTAACTACTTTATTTTCATTTTTGGAAATAAGATAAGATAAGGAATTTCTTAAATAACTTTTTTTTTTTTTTTTTTAAGATAAGGAATTTCTTAAATAACATTTTTGGAAATAGCTCAACGCGTGTAATTTCAAACGATGTCGTTATTTAAAAAAGCAAAATTTTTCGATTGAATGGCGCGTGCTTACAAATCATCATAATGTATTTGTTGCAACATGAAATATTAAAGCAAAAGTTTAATTTCTGACCTTCAGGCTATTGTGCACCCATTTTATAATTAGATTATAATTTAACATTTTTTCACAAGTGAGATGCCACCAAATACATAACTTTGTTATCACTACGAGATTGTACTGTTATCACACGCTGAATCTTAAGGCCAAATATGTTTATTGCAATGGACATATTGTTACAACTCGAAAATTTATTGCGGCATATTGAAAAATTGATAGAATTATATTCCTGTGTCAACTAATGTTAGTTTTAAAATGCATTCTATCCACATGAGATATAATCTTGTGCGGGTAAAATGCCTTTTTATAACTAACATTGGCAATAATAATTTGCATTTTAATGCTTGACACATGACAAAAGTCACTCGAAACAAGTGATTTGACCATGATAATGTGGTTAACTGTAAGTGCAATTCGGCACATTGCAATTTTACGCAGAAAGACCAAATGTTTAAATTTTTTTAAATAAATTTAATGTTTGAAAATTTACTGTTAAAATGTACATTGACATGTAACTCAATTATTTAGACATTATTATCGACGGTGCCAATTAGGCAGTGCCCACAATCACAGAATTTTAAATGTTACACGAAACCTCGCTAAAATACGAAAAATGTCACCGTTCCATGTACATCTGCTGTATTCTATTTCAAACATATTTCAACTTTATTGGGGCTTATGAAGTAACATTTGATGTTACGTCAACGTGCCAAATGGCAGGTTGGTTTGTAGCTGAATCCTACAACTGTCGATATCTTGGTCAGGTATGTTTCCAGATTTTAAGCACAAAAATGTTAACGTCTCAAATATTAAATGTGGGATAATAAAAAAACCAAATAAAGTAATTAAAATATTTAATACTAGGTTTTACATAATATAAAAATAAATGTGTAATATAATAAATATTATTATAATTAAAATATTTAATACATTATTAGGTTTTACATTCATTGTTTATTTTATAATTATTTTAATAAAAATTTAATTTTTATAATTATTTTAATTATAAAATTTTATAATTATTTATTTTAATTTTACTAATTATTTATTATATTATATTTTCCGAGTTTAAAAAAATAATTATTTTTATTCAAGCCAAAAGATAAACAAATTTCTAGTTTAATGCAATAAATTTGCTCTTATTAAATTAATGTTAATAATTTACATTAAATTCATTAATGCAAATATATTATTTTAAGTATAATATAACCTATTAGTTTTTTGATATGGTTTATTTTATGGTATTTAATTAATATTATATGATGTACCATAATTGCGAATTACCCTTGCGTGATCATTTAAATGTTATTAAAAATACAGCTTACTTCTGTAAGCTGTGTATTGTACGCAGATGATCTTGTCATAATGACGCCTTATGTAAGCTCAGCACAAAGTGCACTTAATCGCCTGAGAGACTATTGTGTTTGCAATCAGTTAGAGGTAAATATTTCTAAATCGAAAGTAATGAAGTTGATGAAAGGTGGACGTCTTGCTTGTAAAGACTATTTGATTTATGATAATACTGCCTTTGAGTTCTGTAATAGTTATAAGTATTTGGGTATTTAGGTAAACATCAAGACTTAAAAGCGGCCAAGCTTGCGTTAACAACTTTGTATGCCGACAACTTAGGTGAGCTATCATTTGAGGGTGACCTTCGTTATTTTAACGTTATGATTCCCATTATATTGTACAGCATAGCATCATTCTGGCCGGACTTATAAGCTATGAATTTTGGTCAGATTGATCGTTGTAAATGGAGATTATTGAAGCGTATCCTTGGCATTTCTGCAAAGACTTCATCCACGCTAGTCGCAGCCATATCGAGATTAAATTTATGCAGTATGCAGCTAAAGAAATAGTTTAGACTTGCTCAGACTGACGAATGTTTAAGAAATAACAACAGTTTTCAGAAAAAACTATTACGGGTAGACACTGAATATTTTCCGACGCCGGAGTATGCATAATCTAAATGGATGAACACAAGAGCTATTAATCGAACTTAATTTGGCAGGTGCCTGTTAATGGATACCATGATAAGATATGCAAAATTAAGTTATCCTACCATCTTAGAGGCCAGAACTGTGCTTGTAAGTACTGTGATCGTAGCTGTGAATCCTTACTTCACATATTTGTTTGTCCACATCTCGTAAGCGTTCCCTTGAGTTGTGTAAATAGGTTAGGTAATAGTATATGCTTTGCACATCGTCGATGCTTCACAACACTGCATAAGTAAAGAATTGGTTGTCAAACATTATGGTCATATGGAATGATGCGCTTACGATTGAAGAACACACAAAATTATTGAAATTAATGTATTTTCCTTTTTATTCTTTTTCTGTTGTGCTCCAAACCGAGAGGTATAGTGGGCTTAATAACACTCTTCATTAATATTAAATTATTATTAATATTGTATTAATATAGTAGTCGTAAGTAGTTGCATATCTTTAATTTGAATATGGAATTTAAAAATCGATACCAGGCAAACATTGTAACCAGCTAATTCTCTATGTATTATACACTTAGGACTTAATTTTTTCAATTCAAAATGAAATTGAAATTGTGCAGGTAGCGTGCTGAAATCAGATAAACCGTAGTATTTATTAATTTCACTTAAGTTGTGAATATGGAAAGAAGTCCATAAGTATTTTGTTTTATTAAAAATGTCTTAATTAAGTCTTATTTATGTTTAAAGAAGCAATCAAAGATTTTTATAAAAAAATAACACTGTTCATTATTATTAATTATTATTTATGTATGATAAATAATAATTATTACATAATTATATAATTATTTTTAATAAATAATTAAAAATTAACCTAAACTACGAGGATTAGGAAGCAAATTATTTTTCTTTTAAATTAGTTTTATTAAATATATAATTGTTTAATCTAATATTTTATGTCAAATAGATTTGTAATTCTCTGTGATATTTCAATCGGCTGCTAATTACCTTTTTATCGACTTTATTTTTTAACTTACAAATAAGTAACTTCTTCGATCTTGGTTTACTTGCTAAATGTTGTTTTACACTCTGTAACGATATAAAACGCTGTAACTTCTTCGATATAGCATATTCGTTTTACATCCTCAATCTTAGTTTACTAGCTAAACGTTGTTATAGACTCTGTAATGTAAAAACTCTGTTATGGACTGACACTGTATGCGGAGTAATCCTAATAAATTTATATTTAATTGATGTACAGTTTTTATTTAAAAGGTACTATCAATTTATCAATTTGTTGTCGTAATAATATAACATCGTTACAACTTGTGCTGATAAAAACAAGCATGCCATTTACAGCTCATTAATGTTTGAATTTCAATTAAAAAAAATTTTGCCAAATTTTTTGGTCAATTGCTATCAAATTGTATCCTAAATTAAAGACCTTTGGTTATATTATAGTTTAATTCAAAGGTAGGTGGTTTGAGTAATAGCTGCTACATGGATTGCAATGATAGCTCGACGTTTAACCGTTTAGGAACGCCGAGGAGACTACGTCGTAATAATATACAGGTAAAATTTTATAATTTTTTAATATGCATCATAAAAGTTTACAGGTAAATTTGATAGAAAAGCAGAAACTTTTGGTAAGGAAGAAAAGAGGTTTTGAAGCATCTTTTACAGATCCGGAGTGGAAGAACATGTGGTATTTGGTAAACACACATTCGTTTTCTGTAAATTATTATTAAAAACCCTAATTTATAAGATCTTGTATTTAAATATATAATCTGCAATTTAAAATATTTAGGAAATCTCTTTAGCAGAATTTAATTTAATAAAACTACATAATTTGTTAAGAACTATTAAGATACGATTTTAAATGGTTTTCGCAAAATATAAAATATCGATTTAAATTTACTGTTGATTAAATCAGTTCAAATTAATAAATCTGCAATGAATGTAAAAAAGATCAGATAAATAAAGAAAATATCAAAAATGAATATAAGTAAGGTTAGATGAATATATGAAAAATAAACGAGAGCAAACAGTTAAGTCCAAATTTAGGCAAGATTGAATAGGTGCCATAAAATGTAATTAATATGAATACCAAACTTAAAAAATGTGGAAATATTAAAAATACCGATAAAAATTAATTAAAACTCAATAATTTGTGATTATTGCTAATTTATTCTTTTATCCCTGTCGTGTACATTTATCTAATATTCTATTGTACAATATTTACATTCTAATAAATAAGGGTTTTATTAAAAAATACAACCGATCAAATAAACTAGATAACATAATTAACAAAACAGTAAGTACGACAAATCTACCACCAGACAGCAAATTGCAATGGTCTTCTTCTTATTCCCAATTTAACGGCCTCAAATCCAGGGAGATCTGAGCCCCCCCCCAACCGATCCAACACGCCGCCTTACGACTGAACTACCCAAGGTCTTTCACCCCCTGAAGAATACAATCGGCGCGGACTATGCTGGGTAAACGAGAGACGAGGAGCTTAAGAAACCTTAGCCTTTGCTCAGGAGGACGTCCTCTCGAAAAGAAGACTAATCCCGAGATAGCCCAGGTACCCCAAAGGCGCACGTGGGTTTTCCCTTTCAATGACAGATGCTGGGCCCGTTTCAGGGGCCACCTAGCTTTCTTCAGGATACGTTTAAGTCTATCCAGGTCAGCTTTCGCCAACCAGTTCACCGTAACGGTGAACCCCAGGTATTTTACTCGACTTGTTAAGGTGGGGAGTGGTTCAGAGGCAAATATGGAGGAGAGCAGGAACCATGAAAGACAACCACATGCGATTTGGCGGAGTTTAAAATAAGATTGGATATGGGTAACTGGTCTTTTAATCTTAAAAAGAAGCGGCTGATGTCCGAGACTACGTATTTGCACCTCATACAGTGAACAGGGCTGTGGTGTCATCAGCGTACACAACTAGACGTTGTTCGCGTTTAAATATTTTAAATAGATTGATGGAGGCAGCAAGATATAATATAGGAGAGAAGAGAATCCTTGAGGTACACCCGTAATAGGGTAGAATTGACGCGAATCAGGGTCGTATTCATAGTAAAATCCGTTGGTATACAGCAGGATCTCCACTATGTTCACAATTCTTGCAGGCAACCCGAGGGACCTGAGAGAAGAGATCACAAAGGAAATGGAGATGCGGTCAAATGCAGCAGAAAAGTCGAGGAAAACAGCCACAACTAGACGATGGCTATTATCCCGACAAAACTGCTCTACATCACAAACTGCTGAATGGACCGAGCAACCTTTGACAAACCCATGAAAGCCTGGAGGGATCAAATTACGCCTACTTAATGGTGGCGGATTTTACGCGCAAGCGCTTTTTCGTAAATCGACACGAGGGCATTTTGAATCAAAATGGGTCGCAAATCTTTAGGGCATGAGCAGGATTTCTTCTTAGGAATAAAATCACGCTTACTAATATTGATGCCTGCTACATAGGATGGGGAGGCTCAAAGCATTGTGACAGCCACCTCTCTTCTCTGATCAGCTGTCAAAAGCTGACAGACCCGAGAAGAAAGTGAAGCGACGGATTTGAAGGTGCTCAAGAGTGGACATCAGGAGTTATGGATATCTGTAACAGATAGATCCCTACCCCTGAAGTTGCACCAAGCGAGATTGGTTGGGGTGATTAAGTGGCTCCATAGTTGTGTAAGGCTAGTGACTCCTCCAAAACTTTATCAAGGCCTACATTCCTTATCCAACCCAATACTCTATCCTTCCAGCAGACAAACTTCTCCTTCTTGAAAATCTTCCAAAAAGAAGACTGAGAAGGATTAAGACGAGCAATACTCGTCCTATCCCTACTCAGCTGGAACCTATATCTAGTGCTCCAGTATTCATTTGAGAGAGCCTGTATGGCGGAAACAGAGAGATTAGAGAGATTAAACAGTTTCGCTAGGATATTGAGTTTCGTCGGAGTGGGATTGCATATACGACCTTTATAGGTAGTCGATAAAATCCCGGTAGCTTTTGAAAAGAGGTAGGTATTAAATTCGGTCAGACTCTCATTTCCTATTCTGGGAAAGAGTTAGATAGCCGCTTGAAAGAAGGCCACTCTGATCGGATCAAAGTGAAACCTCCTTAAAAGCAACATGTATTCCTCAATTCTCCAACGAATTAGGTCATGAGAGGCGGACAATTGCTGGCGCGACTGCTCCGTGCAGAGGGGTTTTAACAGCCACCTCGAGTTAAACAGCAAAATGTCGAGGATATAATTTGTTGATGTGCAATGAAAGGTAGGGGATGGGGGTTTGTAAATAAGATTACCGTTCCTATCTCTGCGAAGTGCTGCATTGATCCAACGACTAGTTCTGTCGTTGAAATCCTCAAGTATCACGTCATAACCGCTGTCAATAATACTATCCAGTAGGTCACGGTTCTTGTGAATTTCCCCTGGACGGATGTAAAAATTGGCTAGATTGAGGCGTTTACCGTTCTTACAGAGTGAAACTACTTAACAAGACATGGCTGGACATGAGTAGTTTAATAGGAGGGAGGACCTTAATGATCACTTAGCTAAGGTCAAGAGTCCTTGAGATGAAGAGGAGTGAGGTGGGGTTATGTACGGAGTATAGTGGGAACAGATATGCTTTGGGATAAATCGAGTAATGTCCTGGGGAAGACGGATATACCGCGTCTCCTGAAGGACTATAACATCTGCATCTATACCAGATACGAGTCTAAAGGCAGAAGCACATCCCAAATTCCACTGAAGGACATTCAGTGAAAAAGGCTCATGAGTACTCTACATTGTGATGGATTAGTTGGATGGGGGATTGTCTACTAGACAGAGCTAAGTGCAGGAAGGTTACCCTTCCGCCACTAGACCCACCCGGGATCGGTACTTGCCCCTGGGCAGCGTCTTCATTTCCCCTATGCTATTTGCCACTCAGCATTTTACCGATCTTGAGCGGGGGGACAGTATGGGCCGCAGCCCCCTTTTTTAGATGACGGAATTGTGGCAGAAGGAATCAAAGGATTTGTGCAGAATGCAGACACAAACTTTAAAATTAGGTTTTCCATTTTCTTATAAACCGCTTGCACTATTGCATCCCTCGCACGCATTATGTTAGCATCTCCCATGAGTAGGGAGGCAGCACTCGAAAAATTTGCAGGCCTAAGCACGGCACCGGACTTGTGGAATTTGCCATAGTATTGTTTGAATTGAGCACATTTCCTGCTCCAGGCAGGTTGGGACCCCCACAATTGGAGCATGATGGGGGGGGGCTCACAACGAAGATCAGTCTGTAGAGCCGCACAGTGGGACGACCCACAAGCTCCACACGTGTGTGTCTCACTGCAGCTGGAGGCTCATCGTCCCAATTTGTGACACCGGCTGCAGTGAGGATAGGTATATTCATCTTTTCCGATAAGGGTAATACAAAGATTAAAGCCCAAGAAGGGGTTACATTTAGAGTTCATAAGTACTTCTCTGTATTCCAGTAGGGCAGAGCAGAACCCAATGGGTATTGGTTACTCCCTTTACCCAGAATAGACCGGAAATTAGAAACCTTAAAGAATTTTTCTAGTAGTTTAATATCAGTATCATCAAGGTGACAGGGTAAATTCAATATTTTTAGAGTGCCAAAAATGGGTTTAGAAAAAATTACACATATTCAGATAAGGCTGATTCAAAGTGATCTATATAGTCCTTCGCCAGATCAGCAGAGACAAATGAGATCTTGAGCTCTGTCTCGTACAGTTTGACTGAATTGAAAATGAACCTGTTGGTCAATTTTTACAGAAAGGCCTTAGGAAGACATTAAATAAGAAATGCCTTTCCATCGGCTTCTTAAGCTTGATGACTATCAAATTTTTAGCTTTGGAATGGGAGGAAGTACTTCCCCATCACCGTTAATCAAAGAAACGTCACTAACCTTCGTTGTCGTTGGTTTAGACCTAGTAAATACCTTAATACAGTCTTCTTCCAAATTCGTATTCATTTGCGCTGGAAAACTGGATTTTGACGTTTGATTTGCTGACACTACAAATAATTTACATTCTAAGGCTAGTATTCTATTGTGTAGAATATGGTAGTCGCATTGTAAACATGAAATACTGATGTTTGATTGTTTCGGGCGCATCTGGGTATTAAATACGGAACGAATGAATCTGAGAAGCAATTATACATTGCTTATAATTGCTTTATAATTATAATTATAAGTTTATATTGAACAATGCACTAACAAGACTCGTTTGTATAAGATATTACGTAAGATGCAGCATTTGCCACTAACAACGATACGATTAGTATCTAGTTTGATCCTATATATTAATTATACACTATATGGTTACTATATATACTATTTATAGTATATATAGTATAGTATAAACTATATATAGTATATATGCTGTACTAAATACTATATATAGTATATATACTATAGTATATATACTATATATGGTATATACTATATACTCCATGTACTATATATATTAGATATATTATTATATAGTATATAATAATATATTATCAATAATATAATTATATTGTATATATCATATACAATATAGTTATAAACAATATATTAGTTTCATACTAATATATATTACTGTATCGTTATATATTATAGTATAATATATATATTTTATATTTAGTATCAGCTGATATTTAAAAAATTGATATCTATTAATTTATTGAAGAAGACGGGATTATCAGATTGGATATTTTTCGACAATTAAAAACAAAATGCAGGAATAATTTTCATTTTAGAAATATTAGAAATATAAGAAATAATTAAAATATTTGTAGAAAAAATATAAGTGCCCTCAATTAGCTAACAATAATTATGTTCAAAAACTTGTTGCAAATTAATTAGTCATAAAGTATAATTTATTAACTGACAAATTAAAACTGATTTATTTCAGCTGTGTTTTAATAAAACATAGTTATTAAAATCTTATCTTAATATTTATACTTAATATATAACTAATTTGTAATACTTTTGTAATTTTTGTAATTTTTGTAATTCTTATTCTGATACAACGCCTGTTATTTATTAGTCAATTCATAAAAATGACGTTTATTTTAAATTTTATTTTTTATTTTTATTTTTTAACTTGATTAAAATTATAGAAAATCTAAAAACAATTATTAATTTTATTATTTAATTATTAAATTTTGATTTAGCATTATTATGTTTTGTTTATTTTATAATTATATAACAATACGTAGACTCAGTTAGCTGATTTAATTCATTAATTGCAATTAGCAAAATCGATTTCACAAGGAGCACTCAATTTACTACACTTAATTTATCTCTTAGAATAGAAACTCACTTAGACCAGATCTAGTGGATCATAATGTGTCGGCTGTTTGGAAAATGGGATACACCGGACGCGGTGTAACCGTTACATTTCTTGACGATGGACTGGAACACACTCATCCAGATCTGATTGCAAACTATGTAATTAAAAATCTTTCGCTTATAGTTTTATTAATTATCTTAAAATCAACAGGATCCTTGATGCCAGTTTCGACATTAATTCGAATGATGCTGATCCTACGCCGAGATATGATCCTAGTCGGCAAAATAAGTAACGTGACAAGTTTGTTAATTTGCTTTATAATCAATTTGTGTTAGACACATTATAAATTTTATAAATCATGATAAATTATTGTAATTTAATTACAAAATTTCTATAATTTCATGTATCATAATTTTTTTAAAGCAAAACAAAAGGTTAATGTTAGATTCTACCTAATTTTCATATGCATTAAAATACTGCAAATTATCTTATCGATTACTATTAATCATCCGTATTGGATGTAGCTTGTAGTCAATAAAATAGTCATCACGATGACTGCACAAGTAAATCAACTTAAAATTAGAAAACAAACTATAAATGACTAGTTTGATAACAGTAATTAATTTCAAAAGTAGGTAGGTTTTCAAATTGAAGGTTGCACCTTCTCCTACTAACGCTGATTTAATTAGAAATCATAAATGATTTCAATTAATTAAATCAGCTAACTGAGTCTACGTATTTAATATAATTATAAAATAAACAAAACATAATAATGCTAAATCAAAATTTAATAATTAAATAATAAAATAAATAATTGTTATAAGATTTTTTATAATTTAAATCAAGTTAAATTAAGTTATTGAAATTTAAAATAAAAGTCATTTTTATGAATTGATTAATAAATAACAGACGTTGTATCAAAATAAGAATTAGAGGTCATCAGGAGGAACTGCTATGCTATCAGGTTTCGGCCCCTAACTCCTCTACCCAACATAGCAGCGGGGCCAAATACATGCTAATGATGTATTTCCTCTGAAATAACTATCTAGTATCTTATTCTAATGCAAAGTATATTATTTATTATCCATCCATAAAAATTTGCCACTTAAGAGTTTAAATTTATTCTTTATATTATTGTGTTGATTTATATATTTTACTATTTTCTGCTTGATGTTATTTTTATAGTAACCTAGTTTAAAATATGTATCTATTAAATTATTTAAATGATTTTGAAGAAAACCAATATCATTACATATTGTTGCAATTCTTAAATTTGAAAAATTATTAAGAAAGTCTGTCATTAAATCTAATTGCCTATAAAAGCAGACGAGTCGAGTCATCGTCAGTCAACATTAAATGTACCGAATATGATTAAGGTAACGTGCAGAATAAAAATAGCCATCAAAATATCAATGGTAACAATGACTGCACAGGTATATCAACCTAAAATTTTAAATGTATATAATGATTGAAAATGATATATATGGAAATATATCGCCAGTTAACATTAAATAGACCGAATCGTGAAACGTAGGTATTGGATCAGTATCTGATGAGGTCGACCAATACTTAAATGTAGCGTACTGCTGTTGGCTTATAGATAGGATAAGAGTAGCGTGCAGAATAAAAATATTCACCAAAAATTTAAATGGTAACAATGACTGTACAGGTATATCAACTTAAAACTAGGAAACAAACTATAGATGGCTAGTTTGATAATGGTATTCATTAGAAAGAATAGGTAGGTTTTCAGATTAAAGGTTGTACCTTCTTCTACCATAGCTGATTTAATATCATTGTATGCGGTATGCAGACGTGTAGAAAGAAAACATTAGAAAAAATAAAACATCAGCCAACATAAGAAAGAACGAATTGTGAATCTTCTGTCCTATATTTTTAATCCAACAGCAGTACGTAGGTATTTGATCAGTAGCTGATGGGGTCCACTAATGCTGAAATGTAGCGTATTGCTGTTGGCTTATGGATATGATTAAAATAGCGTGCAGAATTAAATAGTCATCAAAATTTCAATGGTAACAATGACTGCACAGGCATATAAACTTAAAATTAGGAAATAAACTATAGATGACTAGTTTGATAATAGTAATCATTAGGAAAAAAGGAGGTTTTTAAAATGAAGGTAGCATATTCCTATACATAGCAAAAATATGTAGGTTCTTTTACTGATCAGATATTTTTCTATAAAAATAAGATTTTTAAGATAGAACAGTGCTCTATCTTAAAAATATTTGAACTTATCCATTCGAGTGATCTTAACATTGTTGAGATGGTTTAAATTTTCTGAGTTTGTATCATTCAATGTTATCTTAGATATTAATATTAGATATTAATATCTAATAAGCCACTCATCAACCACTGATTCAATACCAACGTTTCACTTTTCAGTCCTTTTAATGTTGACCGAGATCACTCGACTCGTCTGTTTTTATTGACAATTAGACTTAATGAACGACTTTCGTCTTACATTTTGCAAATTTAATTGCAATCATTCCTGATTTCAAATTAAATCAGCGTTGGTAGGGGAAGGTTCTACCTTCAATTTGAAAACCTACTTATTTTTCCTAATGATTACTATTATCAAACTGGTCATCTATTGTTTGTTTCCTAATTTTAAGTTGATATACGTATGCAGTCATTGTTACAATTGAAATTTTGATAACTATTTTTTTCTTCACGTTGTTTCAATCTTTCAATTTTAGGTCACCAGCAATACGCTACATTTCAGTATTTGTAGACCTAATCTAATCTATAAATCCAAAATTTTATTTTGGTCCTTAAATGGATCTAAAATAAAATGGACCTAATCCTTTCTTTTTATTCGGTGCTTAAATGGATCTAATAAAACGACATGTAGAATTATAAAAATCAATTGTAACTATGACTGAATAGGTATGCCAGCTATTAAATGGGAATATTAAATTTAATATTTGGATAAATTGTATTTAGTATTCTGTGACAGCGATAAGGGTTAACGCTATATTGGTAATAGTTATATAATACATTTAACTGTATTATATAACATACAGTTATATAATACACTATAATGTGTATTATAGTGTATTATAATACACATTATATATAATGTGTATTATAATGCGTTGTATACGCATTATAAGTAGGTTTTCAAACCGACATATAAGTAGGTTTTCAATAGCTAGCATTATATATAATGCGTTGTTAGGGAAAGGATATACCTTCAATTTGAAAACCTACTTATTTTTCCTAATGATTACTATTATCAAACTAGTCATTTATATTTTCTTTCCTTATTTTAAGTTTATATACCTGTGCAGTCATTGTTACTATTGAAATTTTGATGAATATTTTACTGACTGCAGCTACAGCCACTACTGACTGTATTAATAGTAATAAAATTTCTTTAACAACTTTTGATAATTTCAAGTAAAAGCGTGTTCCGTTTATTATGTATCCAGCTATTTACAGATTTCAATAGCTAATATCATAATCACTGACTTGGCAATACTAACAAATTTAAAATCTATCTTGTCTATGTTTTCATAGGTAAAAAATAAATTTATAGGTTAAAAATACATTTTTAACAAATATGGTGTTAATTCCAATTTATTTTATGGTTAATACTATAAACCGTAAAATTATCTCATTTTGATCATTGATTCTAAGCATCAAATCAACTAAAATGCGTTGCATCCAATGCAGCATGTTTCACCGCTGCAAATTATAGGCATATGGACGGCAATCTCGGCGGCATAATCCCTAGCATGTCTATTTTGTTTCAAGATATTATTATAGGCTATATTTTCACGGATTTTCTGTACATAAAGGTTTAGCCGAGTAGGAAATATTAAGAACTCGAAAGTGATATTTTAAAACGTGTATAAAAACAAGTTTTGTCTAATTCCCTATTTCATTTTTTTAATAAACGAATAATTAATATTAAAATACAAAAGTTAGACTGGTAATAATTAGATAATATTCAATATTAATATCTAGTATTAATATTAATTAAATCACCTAACTGAGTCTACGTATTTAATATAATTATAAAATAAACAAAACATATTAATGCTAAATCAAAATTTAATAATTAAATAATAAAATTAATAATTGCTTTTAGATTTTCTATAATTTAAATTTTCTATAATTTAAATCAAGTTAAAAAAATGAAATTTAAAATAAACGTCATTTTTATGAATTGAGTAATAAATAACAGACGTTGTATCAGAATAAGAATTAGAGGTCATCAGGAGGAACTGCTATGCTATCAGGTTTCGGCCCCTAACTCCTCTACCCAACATAGCAGCGGGGCCAAATACATGCTAATGATGTATTTCCTCTGAAATAACTATCTAGTATCTTATTCTAATGCAAAGTATATTATTTATTATCCATCCATAAAAATTTGCCACTTAAGAGTTTAAATTTATTCTTTATATTATTGTGTTGATTTATATATTTTACTATTTTCTGCTTGATGTTATTTTTATAGTAACCTAGTTTAAAATATGTATCTATTAAATTATTTAAATGATTTTGAAGAAAGCCAATATCATTACATATTGTTGCAATTCTTAAAATTTCATTATTTAATGTATTATATTTTATATTATATGGTATGCATGAATGCTCATGCAAAAATATGTTTCTTGTAAATTTAAATATGTCATCTTTACGATATAAATTAATAGTAGTTTTAGTTAATGTTAATTTAATGTTCATATCTAGATATACACCTTCTTTATCATTAATATTGGTTTTGTTAAGAATAAGGCTTTCTGGATAAATGTGCTCACTAATTGAATAAAAATCATTAGAATTAAATACACATATATCATCAATGTATCGAAACATATATTTCATATATTTATATTGTTTAGATTTAGTTTTTACACAGTTATGAACAAATTCATATTCTATAAAGCTTAAAAACAAGTCAGCTATAATTGGGCTACTATTACCACCCATTGGAACACCTTTTACTTGTCTAAATATAGATGTCCCTACTTTTAAATAATTTTGATTTATCAAAATATTTAAGGATTCTATTAATTCAATTTTATCCATATATTTATATTTATTTGATGGTTTAATTTTTGTTAGATAGGCGTTATAATTATTATAACATATATATGTATATCTTTTTCCGAATATAAGATTAATTAATTTTACTAACGCTTCTTTAATATCTACTAAATCTAGATTTGTATAAAGAGTACTAAAATCGTATGTATTTATATTTTGAAAATTTATTCCTTTTGTCTGTTCTAAAAATTCTTTTGTAGAATTAATACTGAAATAGTGTTTTATACCAGTATTAATTTCGATTACCTTGCAATATTTTTTAAAGTGTGCTTTAATTACTTTAAGTATTTTATTCATATAGACAGAAAGTGGTTTTAATGTACATTTAAACGCACTACATATGAACCTAGGTTTTATTGGATTTTTATGTAATTTTGGATTCCAATATAATATAGGTATAGTTTTATTATCTAATTCAACCTTTATACCCTTTTTATCCATTATAGAACAGTGACTTGTAATAATTGTTTCTAAACTCAACTCACTACGTTCATATGTTGGATTTACATTTAAATCATTAGAATTAACCTCTTTCATTAGTATATCATAATAAAGCTTTTTGCATATGAAGACAAAGTTATTACTAGCTTTTTCAATAGTTGTTATTATATAGTTATCCTTTAATTTAGTAAGTTCTTTATACATATCTTTATTAATTTTATCTTTCCTTTTATAATTGTTTGTTATTTTCATTTTATTTTTAATTTTATCAAATATATAATCTTTCCAAATTTTTATCTTAGATATATTCGAGCTTTCACTATTAATCAGCTTACTAAAGTAATCATTTAAGTTATTATATAACGAATTGTAAATTTTATTTTTGTCGTTGTTATTATTTAATCTATATTTATATCCTTTTGATAGCAGCTTTCTTAATTCACAATTTTCAATTAATTCTAGATTATGGGTACATATATGTTCATTTATTTTATCAAAACTAAGACTTTTACAATTGCATTCTGTTTCCATTATGTTTCTAATATTATCGTTACATATTGATTTTAATTCTTTATTATAATTACAAATTTTTCGTCCTAATGGTGGTAGGAGTTTATACCTTATTTTAGGAATATATTTACTTAAATCTGACCCTATTATTTCTTTACTTTTAGAATTATTTAAAAGTCCGTCTATATTTATGTTATCTATACATTTATTAATGAAGTTTATGGTTAATGTATATTTTCTATTGTTATTATTAACATTTATTGTACGATAGTACAATAAACATTTATTGTACACTAGTTTGAAATTCTAAGTTCTTAAGAAATAACTATTTACAATTACAGTTCCGCTTATTATTAAAAAAATTTGGTTTCTGATAAACATACAATAAAATAACATACAGTTTTTGATAAACATACAATAAACATACAATTTCTGAACATTCCATGACGAAGGGTAAGCCGAGTAATATTGCCCCGTGCTGTACATGCAACGGTAATGCTGCAAGATGCAAAGGATGTCGGTGTGCGAAAAATAAAACAGCATGTGTCAACTGCAGAGCAGCTTGTTGCCAAAATACGTGTCCAAATATGATGTCTATGAAGTTAGATAGTGTGCCCCTTGGCAATTTAAATTGTCATCTTTCAACAGTCGATACATCTAATGAACCAGTCGTGGTGGGACAGCGTCGGGAGAATTTAAATTACGATAATTTGATCGAGGACATGTATATGACAGTGATAAGCTGGGTTCCAAATCATATGAAACTTCCAAAATGCAGTACCAGCGGTCAGTTTATCAATCTCCTGACAGAAAAATTCAACGCAGTCGCGATCCCTAGCTTACATGAACAACGGGCATTGAAAGAAGTTGTGGTAATGAGTCAATTGATGTTACAATCAATACCATCGAGAGGAATTGGTACAATAAGAAAGGCTCTACTACGAAGAATGGATGATTGGAATTTGGGAAAGTATAAAGAACTTTTTGACGAGGCAAGCATCTTACAACGTCGAATGGTTAGTGATGGATTTGCAAAGGGTTTTCAAAGAATAAGTAAGCAGAAAAATTTTTCTCGTTTTATGCGAGCAGGCAAAACGAGTGCAGCGATAAAAATCCTTGAAGACACTGAAGATGGCAATACGGTTTATAGTTTTGACGATATGTGTGATGGTAAGCTTGTATCTGATATTTTGACTGAATTACATCCGCCTGCGCAGCCACTTTCTCAAGATGCAGTGTTATCGCTTCCTATAACTAATTGTAAATCCCATCACTTTTCAATATATAGTGGAATCGATGGACGTGCAATTATCAGGGAATCATTGAGGACTCATGGAGGGGCCGGTCCTTCTGGGATAACGGCGATTGCGTTCAGACGAATGTTAACGGCTTTTGGATCACACTCGATAAAGTTAGCTGATGCCATTGCGGGTTTAGCAGTGCGCATTGCATCAGAATCAATTCCGGCTGAGTCTTTACAGGCATACGTTAACAGCAGAATTGTTGCGTTAAATAAGCGCCCTGGTGTCCGACCTATTGGAGTAGGTGAGGTATTTCGTCGTGTAATTGGTAAAGCTATTCTGAATGTGGCTAAAAGAGATTTAAGGGCAGTAGCAGGTAATCTGCAAATGTGTGCGGGACAGCCAGGTTGGCTAGGGTATGTGATACATACATTAACCGATCATTTCCACTCGAACGAGCAATATGGCATACTGTCAGTGGACGCGAAGAATGCGTTTAATCTAATGAATAGATGCCTAATGCTTAAAAATGTCGAAAAAGTATGCCCTGCCTTCACATGTGTTCTGAGAAATATATATAAGCTAAATGCTTTACTTGTTGGCCAAGGAGGTAATTTAGCATCGTCAGAGGGTGTCACTCAAGGGGACCCTCTTGCGATGCCAGCGTTTGCAATCTCATCGATGCCCTTGATATATAAAATCAGAGAATCGATTCCATCAATAAAACAATGCTGGTATGCAGATGATTCGACTTTCGTTGGTGGGCTTGATGATCTATCACGTGTATGGCGTCTTCTTTGCTCAATAGGTGAGCAGTATGGATACCATGTCAATCCAAACAAATCGAGGTTGCTTATACATCCACGAAACATGATCCGTGCTCAACACATCTTTGGAGCTGATGGTTTAATCATTAATGAAGATGGATTAAAGGTACTTGGTGCACCTATTGGCATGCCAAAGTTTGTAAGGGAGTATTGCTGCGGGCAGTTTTTATCGATGTCAAATCTGGTCAAGGATGTTGCTAATGCCGCTGATGCCGATGCTCATTCCGCATTTGTGGCATACTCTCTTGCAGTTCAGTCAAAGTGGACTCACCTTTTCCGAGCCGTTGATTGTGACATAGAATGGTTGGATGATCTAAAGAATGTTATTGACACAAAATTTATGAATTCCATGTTTGGCGATGACATTGATCTTGATTTGAGGGGAGTATGTTCTTTGTCAACCAGTTTGGGGGGACTAGGAATACGAAATATTGAGAGTGAATTAACCAGACAGTACAACGCTGCACGATTGTTATCGTCCATATATGAAGAACCTGATTTAGATATTGGTTTCTCAGTAATACACTTATTGTCTGCAATTCAAAACGAACATAAAGAAGAAAATCGAAATTATGCTGAAAAACTCAAGCCAGAGATCATTCCTATATTGCGAAAATCAGTGGAATATGCATCCCTGAAGGGTGCCTCTAATTGGCTAACAAGAGATGCGTTGGTTTCTACGGATTGTCAGTTGTCAACGCAAGAGTTTCGAGATGCGTTGTCTGTTCGATATGGTTTAACTCCCAAAGATTTGCCGGATAAGTGTCAATGTGGTCAGATATTAACAACGTCGCATGCTCTCTCGTGCAAAAGGGGCGCATTCAACTTCATCCGTCATAATCAACTTCGAGACTTTTTGGTTAAGAAGTTGAACACAGTCTGTTGGAATGTGTTTGCAGAACCATCTCTGACTCCAGTTCCTGAAAACATCAGTTTCAATATTAGTACAACAACCAGACAAGATGATGCTCGAGCTGATATAGTAGGTAATGGACTGTTCGGTGGGAATATGGAGCGTACATTTTTTGATGTAGTCGTTTTCAACAATCATGCTCCGTCCTATTGCGAAAAGTCAACAGATGCCACTTTCACTTTCCACGAAAATAGAAAATGTGCCAAGTACGAAGAAAGGATACATACAATAGAGCACAGCTCATTTTGTCCCCTTATTTGGGCGACTACGGGCGGAGCTGGCAAGAGTGCACAATCATTGGCTCTAAAAATCGCTGAACAACAAAAAAGCGAATACGCCGTCACGATATCATCAATCAGGACATATATTAGTATGTGTCTTGCGAAAATTTGCTCTGCGACGCTTAGATGTCCACGTGTTCAGTTTCAGCGGACTTCGTATCTTCGAGCAGGACTTGTTTTATCAGAGTAATATGTTTGTGTTATGGTATTTATACCACTATTTTAAATGTATAGAGGCCCATTTGTGGGAACCTTAATTGTACAATTAAAATTTTAATAAATTGTTATTATTAAAAAAAAATTTATTGTACGATTATAGTATTTTGTATTACAATAACTGTCTATTATACAACTTAGCCTATCATAGTCGTTAATTAATTTTTGATTTATTGAACATATGATATCTTTAGAAAAACTTCTTATATTTACATAAAGATCTTTTAGCTTATTATCACTTAAAAGTTGTTTTAATATTTCTAATTGTTCATTTATATACATATCTTTTTTAATATTTTTAACTCTATTTTTCCTATTCCTTTTATCACCATGACTTCTTGGTTTGCGTTTAACCGGATTATTATAATATAGTTGTTTATTATGTATTATACTACTTCTGCCAATTCCTTGTACCACGTCATTCAATCCTAATGGGTACATGGAATTAAGCGTTTTAATCCAAAAATCTTCTTTTTCTAATAGTTTTTGATTTAATATTGAAATGTTTTCTTCGATAATATGTTCTAAAATAAATAATTTACAGTTTTTAATATCATGTCCTATTAATCTCATATGTTTATGAAATATAGTTTGACTATTATGCTGTATATTATATATGTGTTGCCTAAACCTAGTTTTTAACATTTGATATGTTTTTTCTATATATTGCAATCCACATGTACATTGTATAAGATACACTACACCTGTGGTATTGCAGTTACAATTATTATTAATATTTAATGAAAAACATTTGTTTGTCGTATTACTTACGATACAATTATTATTTATAACATCACAAACTATACAATTTTTTCTGTTACATTTAAAAAATCTAAAATTGAAATCATTAGTACTTACGTATTTTTCCAATATGGTTGCGTACATGTAATTTTTAAGTCATAATTTTTAACGTTGCTTTTTCGGTGTCGCCACCTAGTTTAGTTGACTCAGACTAAACTTACAACGGGCCATCCAGCAGCATCTGACAGGGGGCTGCCCTGCTTAAGGCGGTTGCAGGCTGGAACAAGATCTATAAAGATCTACCACCTTCACTCCACGCGCTACGCGACCTAGCTATTGGCCATTACCTGGTCTCTTAAACGTGATCACGTGAAGCAGTTTACATTTTAAAGTGTAAACACCTTGGGATGCAAACTTCTCCCTTTGTTAGAATTAATAATTCATCAAACTTGTTTGAAAATAAGAAAAAATAATAGTAAAGTCGTAACCAATAATACATAGTTTCAGTATTTCTGACAGAGGTCATATTACCGCGAAAACAAAGTCCACAGGTCAATAATAACATGCCAGTAGAACAAATTAAATCAGCTAACCGAGTCTACGTATTTAATATAATTATAAAATAAACAAAACATATTAATGCTAAATCAAAATTTAATAATTAAATAATAAAATTAATAATTGCTTTTAGATTTTCTATAATTTAAATTTTCTATAATTTAAATCAAGTTAAAAAAATGAAATTTAAAATAAACGTCATTTTTATGAATTGAGTAATAAATAACAGACGTTGTATCAGAATAATAATTAGAGGTCATCAGGAGGAATATCTAATATTAATATTAATGTAGATCAATTTATTTATCCGCATAACTTTTCAGTAGGGATTGAAAAACAAACAAATATTGCATTCCGTAATACAGACAAATATATATACATATTTAAGATAAGTTTTCTACATGTTAATACTTCAATAAGAATTTCGGCAGGTGTGCGGAATATCAGGATCTGCGTAGTTTGTCAATCTCAGCTAATCCTAATTTAGACAAATGTGGACAAGAAAAAACATATAGTAAGGATGAACACGGAGAGCCACAGAATACACATATACATTGAATGGAGACTGGATGAATTGGAATATTAATAATGCAAAATTTATCATGATAACCGTGAATATAAAACCTCCATAGTAATGGTCTCTTAACATAACAATATTAATATTAATATCTAATATTAATATTAATATCTAATATAACATTAAATGATACAAACTCAGAAAATTTAAACCATCTCGACAATGTTGAGATTACTTGAATGGATCAGTTCAAAAATTTTTAAGATACAGCACTTTGTAATGCCAAATATCGTATATTATATAAAATAATATCATATCAGGAAAATATTTTATCAATACGATAGGCCAGTGAATATTTCAGGTTTAGAATTCAAAAACGTATACTAAATATACTAAGCTAACTATGTACACTTGCGAAATATTTTTATAAGCCATTGTATAAGCCAAAATATCGATTATAAATTAATTTTAATTCCTCGCTATACCTTTAGTTACTTTATATTTATATTTACGACATGTTTGAAATTATTATTCGCTCCTTAGACACGGAACCAGATGCGCTGGTGAAGTCGCGGCATCTGCGAATAACTCATTATGCATTGTCGGAGTTGCATACAATGCAAAAGTAGGCGGTAAGTTAAAAATCTATATTTTATAATTAATGCATAATGTTATTGAAATTGTCATTATAATTTATAAATGGTTATTAAGAAAATTTGTATTTATTTAATTTATAAACATTTTTATCATTAAGTTATGATATAAGTTATTATATACTGCGAATTTTCACTAAAAATATCGAACAGCTGACAATAAATATACATAATATTTTAATATATTATTTATTAATATAATATCATT